>JARYHS010007075.1:16081006-16101391 GCA_031002005.1 Vandiemenella viatica
AAAGTATCATATTTCCTTCCTGAAGATACAAACTATTTCCTTGTCATTGGTTTACACATATTGTCTTCAAAACGTAAAAAAAGACGGTGACTTACTTTCGCATATTGAACATTATTAGTTTAGATCACACACAAACTGCCTGTGGAACCAGTATACCATGAATATAGTAAACGCTTAAGGAACTGTTCCATCACCTACGATTTGCCACGCATTACAGCCCTGAATTTATGAGACCTACATTTCAACATGGCATCCTTACAACAAAATCCTACGCTTGACTATGAAAAACAATTGTTAAGAATGTTTGCTCCCAGCAGGATTTGACCCCGAAGCCACACGGAAAATGTCTAATCAAGCAAGCACCTTACCCACTGCGCTACCAGACCTCTCTGTCATTACGTATTACAGAGATGAATACATATTATGCGTCTGTCTGTGACGGTTCAGATAGTTTTCATAATTCAAGAACAATATGTATTATCTATACAGAAAATAGTATCCCTTGTCCATCCTAATGTCAAATAGCATCTCCTTGTCAAATTTTATCCCTATTGGAGTAGCCGTTTAGCCGAAGAAACGTATCAAACAAACAGACAGAGTTACTTTCGCATTTATGATATTAATATAGATTCTACAATTAACTGTTTACTACCTTCCAACCCAGCTGCAAAAAAAGCATGTTTTTAGGAATGATAAACAACTGGGATTGCATGCCGAAATCGTTATTAATTTCTCATCTTATTCCATGTGGTTATTAATAACGAAAATAAATGCTCAATAAAATGACAGGAACGATTAAAACTAATATTTAAGTTTTTTACAGCATTTTTCATATACAACTATCATTCTTATAGCAATCAAAAATCTACTAGAAAATAAACAAGAAAACTCAGTAAAATATTTTTCAAAATAATTTTCCAAACAAGAACGTGAAAAAATGAAAAAAACGACACTTTTTATGAAGTGCGATACTATTTCGTTAATTTTATTCCCTGTTTGTACAGAAACCCAGTTCTAAGTCATCAAAAAGTATTCGAGCTGTACCATTTTGTTTTACATTACAGCAGCTAGTTAGTCAATTCAATATAAAACCTGAGTTGAGCTGTTCATTTGAAACTTCTTCCCCAATGCCTTATCCACCTTCGATCATATGCATTAATTCCAGATTTCAATGCAACGCAACACACTTCTCTTACCACACGAAAGGTCTACTGGTTCGCAGATATGAGGAAGATACCCAGAAAATAACTCCCGTTTGTGTCTAGTGTGGGGATGGAACATTTCTTCACTCAGTATGCATCAAGCTTTCTTAGTGTGGTCTGCGATTTTCCTACTTTGCTCGTACTGTATATTAAACAAGCGCTTCAATTGAAAATTCTGTCAGTTGCGAGGTGCATTCACGATTAGGTTTTTATGGGAAAAAACTCTCCAACCAACTGAAATTAATCAGCAACTTGGTGCGGCACAGATACCTCAAGGGAATCATAAGACAACCGTGGCACCGCAATTTGATGATGGATTATTTTGTAACTCGGTGAAGCAGATAAAAAATGAAGAATAAAATATTTTGATATCGTGCTTAGTTCTCAAACGTGAGTAGTTTCGAGTTGAAATTTAGAAGAAAAATTTCCCTAAGGTCAAATTTGATGATAGATTCTTATAAAACACGACAAGATAACTCGAAAGTGAATAATATATATTTTTGATATCTCGATGAGTTCTCGAGATATGCTGTCTCCAAATTGGGGTAGTTAGGTTAGGCTAGGACAATGTTTAGAAATTTGAAAAAGAAAAAAAAATTTAACCCTTCAAAAGACCTCATAGCTTCGGAGCTTACTCAGAAGATTTTGTACTGCTAGTGGCCTGTGTAACTTTGCTAGCAACATCAGTGGATTTATCTTCTTACCAAACATCAAAAGTCAGAAGCTTAGATAGGGGTGATTTACATAGCTATACACTTTGTGTCACTAACATAGTGCTCATGAAATTAGTAACAACTAACAATAAATAAATTGTTTGTAGCATTCTGTTTCACGCCACACTTCAACCAACCCACATTTCCATCAATATAGCCGCTACAAAATCAAACTATGTGGACAGATCTAAATACATCAAATACATCGCGAACTACATTTCGGGTTAACAGCAACGTTTGCTTAATCAAGTTTAGTAGTTCACACAGCACAAATTATCACAATTAATTTCATTGTACACTTTCAGTGTAAACTGAACTAAAGTATGCACATTCACTGTATCGCGATGTAAACTTGACCCACTTAAATTTGACTTTCAATACTTGTTTACAATAAGGCTAGCCACTTAGGTGCAAAGTAGTAACATATGCTGATTGTCTACACTACACCAACAAACATTTGAAAACGATATCATTCTATCGAGAGCAATGAAGTGATAGGCTCTAATCTTGCTGTTATCTATCAAACATTACAAGAACAATAATTTCAATGTGATTTAGTTACGAAACGTTATTCCAAGTTGTTTCCTATCTTTTCTGTTTGTGCAACCGTATGCAACACAACTTGGCATTATAAAAAACTTTGAAATATTAGAAAATGAAATGTTCACAGCAGCAGTCAGTGCAAACAGCCCAATGTTTTAGTGTGATTCCTATGGCCGCCAGTGGCTACCGCGCATGCGCATTAGGAGACAAGGTTTTTTTTTTTTTTTTTTTTTTTTTTTTTTTTTTTTAAAAAAACATAAAGAGAGGTTTCACCGATTTGGCGTTATTTCGTCTCCAAATATTCCTTCTTCCATGCAGTCACGCTGGCGAAGACAACGGGAAACGAACAAAGGAGATATAAGCACTCCTCTAACTAACCGCACTGTTCTCGGATGTGTCAATGGAGGAAGTTCAAGAAAATTGTAGTCGACTTCAGACGCCATGGTGAGACTTCCATCTGTCAGTGGTCACTATAGAGGCTCTATCAAGTCCATAGCAGTTTGTTTTGTATTGCCACCCTAAATATGTTTAATGTTATTATTGTTGTATTTTGTTGTACTTGCAGATAGCTGTCACGAGCGGGTGGTTTGTTCTTCGTGTTTTCCGTGAGATATGAAGGAACAGCGGGAGATCATGTTGACCAGTTGGGTATTTAGAAATCTCCGAATTTACAGCCTTGGTGGCTGGAGAACGTTAAGGTAACACTAATTATGAATTCAACAAGGTTATCTGTACGTGAAATTAACAAATCCAGCTCATTTGTCAGTAACTAGCTTTGTTAGTTCCTGACTCCTGTTGTCAACTTACAATCCGTTCAAGAGTAAGCTGCTGAAGTTTACATTTTTAGGGAATCAGATAAAACGTAAAATAAGTAAACTAAAAGAAATCTCCAAGGAACAGATTTTTTTAATGTCAAGGGCGGGTTGGGACCGTTTTATTGTTAAACTTAAAACCAGTTTTATGTTAAGACAAAAATAAGTGTCTGAAAACAGGACACAAAAAATCATAAATAGGACACAAAAAAATAATTCCAAAGGTCGGATGAAACGACCGTCTCAGAACGTATAAAAAAAATACTTTCAAAATCTGCTGTTACTCCAATTATAAATCAGTCTGATATATTGATATTTTATTTATCCTAAGATATGTACAGGAAGAAATAAAAGTGAAAATATTAACCAACTAGAATTTCCTTATCTAATTTTTAGGCGCAATTGTATCATTGTTTTCACCCGCTGTTTACACTTAGCATTTTGTTTATGTGGAAAATAATATTCCTTTCAGGAGAAATTGAGTACTCTGGTTAAAATTTAAGCAATACAATTCATTTTTTAATCGCGGTTTTGTTTTATCTTGAGCGTAGGAATCTTTGGAGTGTTGTTAGTTTGGGTTTTGATAATGTCTGTCCATCGACTGACAGAAAGTAATATCATGATTACATTTTAAATATGGACAGTGCGGATGACTCGAAGTCAATAAACGTTGGTTATAGTGAAAAGAAGGTACGTTCTTAGCATTCGTTAATAGTGATACAAGACAGTTGTATCCAAATTGAAACATGGTTCCTAGGATTCACTAGTTAGGTTAAGCATCTTCTGCCAAGGTACGAGATTTGCAATGAATTGTAGCATTTATCTACCGTTCTCTTTTTGGTAAATTATAATGACGTGTACTTCTAGGGTTAAGCATGCCACATTCAATAGGTGTAGAGGTATTTTAAGAGTGTTTGCTTAAACCGTTCATGTTGTTTTGTTAGAACATTCGTTGTCTAATTATCACACGCATTAATATTAGAACCTTAACTTTCTATCACTCAGTGAGTTATTTCCCACTTAAGAAAACTGCTTGTGATGAATAGATGGCTAAGTATTGATCTCTTAGATATAACTGAAAGTGAACCAACCACTAATTTTATATCTTTCTTAAGGCTATATTAGAGCCTACACAAAATTTACAGTAAAACAATTGCTATATGTGCTAAGAGTCAACACATACTGTTTTTGATTCTTTTTCCAATATCTGTTTAGGGGTTATTACCAATTTATACCTTATTGATACCCACTAATTGTTTCATCAACTTAGAATTGTTGACTGAATCTCTCTTTCTCTCTCTCTCTCTCTGTGTGTGTGTACAACTATATCCAGCGACGAAGGTTTTATAGGTTTTTCCCCTCACTTTACTACATCTCCACATTGCCTTCTCTAATACAAGCCGCTCTTTGAAATTTGTCAGTTATGCACTATTTTTATTACTGAGTGATTTGCTAAAATATTCACTTTTGATACTTTCAGAAATTAAATCATGTAAACCCTAATATACTGGTTGTGTACATAACAATGTGGGTCTGTTTGATATTTATATTCATCCCTCATTGATGCACCCAAATACATATCCTGTGCGTTTGTGTCTCTTACCAATCCTTTCTCATTTCAGTCATGTTATGCTGTATAATATCATCTATGAACAACCCAACTTTTAAATATTTACGTGTAAAAGACTTGTAGTTATAGTACATTTCTAAATTGTATCCCTTTTCGTACTTTTAACTTTTGTATCGTAGCCTAGCCCTTTACACATTTATTGATTTAAATATTGGTTTGAATTTTGTTTCAATATTTTACAGTGTACCATTCCACCATGTGAGGAACGTACAATCCAGTTCAAGCAGGTGTTCATTCAAGAAGTAAGTCAGTTATGTTAGTGATGTAATTGTTTGTAGATACCATTTGAGCTGCCAAGAAATAGTTAATTAGTACCTGAAAGATTTGTGTTGATTATATTCTTTTACTTGATCTGACATTATAAAGTTAACGTTTGTTACTGCTAGGTTTACTGTATGTGATAATTATTTGGTCAGTACACATAACTATTTTATTTTCTAACAAATGAATAATTATTTTTACCAAATGTCTAATGACTTTCAGTTATAGATCAGATAGTTCTCCATTGCTTCTAATTTCTAAATAAACTGACATTCATAACTTCATCAGACTTTTTAATCAGTTTCTCTGCTAACATTTTTCAGGCGAGAATTGATCAATCTTACACTTATATTATTTTTTAGTTTTTTGTTGATTTTATTTTCGTGTTAAGATTTCAATATGATTAATTAGTTAATTGTTGGATTAAAAGTTTTCTTGAAGTTGTTATCCTTTCACATGCACAGACAGAGAGGAATCTCTCTCTCTCTGTGAGAGAGAGATAGATAGATAGAGAGAGATTGGAATCATATATGTTTTACACCTAGAGCAAAGATTATTTTATTTGATTTTATTTGTAATAAAAGAATATTATGTAGCTCTGTGGGTATGTTTGTGACTATTATTTCCCACCTCTGATTACATTAATTTTATTGTTTGCTCACCATTAAAATTATAGACTATTTTAGAGATGGTTGGTTTAGTGACAAGGGTGAAGTTGTAGGGAAAATACAGTTAGTAGGATAAAGAAGCCAGACACTTCAGAAATTTTGTGGAAGAATAGGTTTGACCTGTTAACAGAACTAGGAGGCAAATATATCTGTGTAGCTGTAGGAGTGTGGTAAAATGTAGCAGACTGTTAGGAATAGGGGCATACAAAGATAGAATCGCAAGTATAGAGTTTTGCTGCTAGGTAGTAGGCATGGGAGAGGTGTTGGCCCTTTTCTGCAGGATCAGTTAGGCACAGGCTAAGTACAGGCCACATTGACCACACTGTCACTTTTCTGATTGTTTGTTGCTCACTCGATTGAAGTGAGCTCAAACCATTGTTGGTGGGGTTTCACTAGGAATGGCCTATACCTGAATAGAAGGGGCAATGGATTACTTTTGATTTGTTAGCTAAAGCTATAAAGAAGCCCATTTCCAGTGATGATGGGGTCAGGACTGTGCCTTTATTTAAGTTAGGGGCTACTGGTGAGGGGATGGAAATAATTGATCTAAGGGAAACTGATCATAGATCCATGGTGGGGAAATCAGAAATGCCAAAGAAATAGGTAAAACTACTGAAACTATAACTGACTGGGGCAGAACTGGGAAGGAGAAGGTTAACGCTGAAAATATCACAATGACACTAGTAATGGTGTTAATGGTGAACTGTAGAAGTATAATGAACAAAGTAATAGAGTTGGCAAACTAATAGAAATACATCAACCACAAGTAATTATAGGGGTAAAGCCTTGGTTAAAAGAAGAAGTACGAGACAGTGAGGCTTACCCCAGTTATTGTAGAGTATATCATAGAGATAGAGGAGCATTAGGTGGAGTGACTTTTATACTGTTTAGCAAAAACTACCACAGTTTACTAGTGTTGTAGATCATATACATGAGTTATTTGGGCTAGATGTCTGTGGAAATATTTAAAAAAAAAATGTCTTTTATATATGGAAAAATGTGCAACATTAAAATATTCTTTAAGATGTATTCCACATAGCACATTTTAAGTATTATAATAGTAAAACTTCTTGGAATTTTTCCTATTTACAACAAAATAATGCAGCTTTACTCCTAATTTTGTGGTTTATTTCTTGTTATTAATTCAACTAAGGCTTGTTATATAATAAGTGTTGACTTGTCAGTTTTGTGCGGCCATCATTTCATATAAGTTGTGTGGAAAATAAATTTTAACATTATTTGTTAGTAATTTTGCACCAATTTATTTATACTAACCACATTTCATCAGTAGATATATTCTGTCTTAAACATTTTATTTTTTTTTATCTATTTTCATTTCTTTATCTATTTTTATTTCTTCCATGTTAAACATTATATTTATTTCTACCTTTTTAATTATATGTTCTTATTATGATCATTTCTTCAATATTCAATTTTATTTGCCATTTCTTGAACTGTTATAGAACATATTACAAGATATTAAACAAGAAGATGCAACATCAGAAACTAAACTTGACAGGTATGGCTATTTTCTGTTTTTTTTTTTTTTTATAAAACAATAACTAAACTGGCATGTAGACATACTTCATTGAAAAAAGTGCCAACTTTAATTCCAAACCTATACATTGTTTGATGATCTTTATCCATATTAGATATTAGGATTTACATTACTTACCTTATATAATGGCTTCTTCTAATGTAAGTAATGGTTTATTTCCCTGTCCTTATTTTTAATTTCTTTTTGCTACATAGCTCGCATTTTTTATTGTGATGCTTGTCTTTTCCTTCCATGAGCTTGACATACATCCTCAGTAACCTTTATATATATTGAAATTTCTATGTTTTAGGACATCATGCAAGTTGCAGCAAAAAAAATTTCTTCAGAGTTATGAAAGTGGAGTGAATATCTATAGAAGAGAACATACACTGCCTTCAATTTCCATTGTATCTTGTGCAAGCAGTACCAATACAGCTCACAAGAAAGATGGTAGTCTGACATCTGTTGTCAGGACAGTTCATTTCATATGTGCTGTTTGTCTGCAATTTCTGCCTACACGGCATTTGCTGATCCAACATGTTTTTAGTCATAACAAATGCTTAAGTGCACCATCGTACGTTTGTGAACAATGTGGAGACATGTTTCCAAACCTTCTCACATTGCTTAAGCATTCCCCACATAATAATGAACTGCATGAATATAACCATGGAGTTTTATTAAATGATTCTACAGTATCACACACCAGGTAAGATTATTCATATTTCTATGTTGAAGTTTCGGTTATTTGAAGAACAATCAAATATGGTTCTTCTTATTTTTTATGATCAGTGTTTCTTCTTCTTTGGCACTTCAGAAGATATGTGGATGCCTGTATGTTTACTATTTGTAGTATTTACAGTATAGATCCTGTATTTTAAATAAGTTTTGATTACAACTGAGCTTTACTATGTTTTAAACCTGTGGTAATACACAACAATTGTGAAATCTTATTGCCAACTTTTTCTTAAATCTGTGCTTTGTAGTTTATATTACATACTGTCATTACAAATATTCAAACTTTTTCAGATTGCTTCACTAAACTAAATAATTTCTTCATCAGTACACTTATCCTTCATTTTTAAATCAGCAAAGGATTGTCTGTTTCATTTGTGACTATTAATTTCCTTAGAGGTTATGGCATTATAACATGAACTACCCACTCAAAAGTACTTCCAAATCATTTAGATTTCTTTCCTTTTTATTTGTAAAAAAAAAAAAAAAAAAAAAAATGGAGTGCATTCTTTTTATTTCTTCTGTTATTTGAGTGTCATCGTACCCATTTTATAATTAAGGAACATAGATTTTTAAAAGTTCTTATTTAGTATAATCATAAATTACACTACTTCTCCAAAAAGTTACCATGTAAATTCGAACATTTGTCAGACAGTATAATGAGTTTGTGTATCCTTTTCTCATATTCATCCATTGCCAATTCATTAAGAAAAAAAATGAATACTTGTTTCTGCTCTTCATCACTTAAAATCGTGTTTCTAAAACAAGTAGTTTTGTAAAAATTGTTGTTTTCCAACAGTGTGAGGACTGGAATTGTTGTGGACATGCACAACAGTATCAGACAACAGACCTCGCCACCAATTACGGATCGTCAATTGGAATTTCTTTAACATTTTTGAATAAGCATCAGCTTAAATTGGGTCTTCTGAGAGTCTGCATTCAGTTAATGGAACACCTTATTACTTCCTGAAGAGACTGCGTTGAGTCATCAGTTTGAGGTTTCTTTCTTATATAATTGGTTATGATTGGTGAACGAGCGAGATGTCTCTCCATTGATTGGCGTTTGCTCTTGGGCAATTAATAAGTAACCCACTTCTAACCTGATTAATAATGTGTGCCAGTAATTGTAGTAATGCTTCAGAAAATCCAGTGTTGTACTCCTAAGCTTCATTTTGTGTCCATCATTAAGCATATGTGTACCCATCTCTCACTTTTTTCTGTACTTCAAATGATCTATAACAATTTTATGAAGTATGGTACATGAAACATGTGAAAATGGTTCATTGATTTCATTCAGTGTGATATGACTATTGTTCTTTATGAATTTATCTACTGAATTCAGCTAGTCATCAATGATGACCAAGGGCATCCCATTTACTTATTGTTTTGGTTTTGACACTATATTGGAATAGATATTTCATCAATTGCATTGTTTCCATAGTGACTATCTCCCAGACAATTCTAGTGTTAAGGAATGGTATTTCATAAATTATGATGTTCTGAATTTTCCAAAAATTATTTTAAACACTAATTGAAACAATAAAAGCATCAAGAAAATGTAGTAAACGGATGTTTAACTGTAACGACCTTGAATGGTGGTTACATGAGACGACAGCAATATGTGGTGCAAACGGGTGCTACATTCTAGATGGTCTGCATAGGTTATTTTCTTCTTCAGTCAACCATTTATTTTTAAACCATCAAACGCTCTGACTAAATAGTGATGTCTGCTGCTCAGTAGATTTCCTTTTACCATTTCTTTTATTATATGTGTCAGTTATAATAAAATACTTATGTTTCCCACTTTCTTCGATATTTTATCTTCCAGTTGATACTTTGATCTCATTTCTGCTTTATATACCTTGGAATATTGCCCCCTTAATTGTTACTAACTGGACAGATGTTAACCGTATTCTTTTCCTCTTTCTTAACTTAGTTTTAGGCATTTTCTATGTAATTGCTACCTTTGTTTCCCAACTTAGTTCATGTTTCAGCATGAACTTTGTTTGTAGTTATTTCAACCAATCCTATGACTTCTTTATTCCTATTCTTTTGATTATTTTCTAAGAACCAAGTACATGTACTACTTTTTCTTCTTTTTATAAGAAACCCTCTAGCTTCCCCCCTTTTTTTAGTTTTTTTTGAATTTCTTATATTAATGCTTTGCTTTAATTTTGAATTAAGTTTTAGCCTACATAGCCTGAAAACCAAGAACGTAGCTGGTATGGATTTATTAATTTGCAACTTTTTTAAGTATGTTGGAATCATTTTAAATCTGAGACAGGTTGACTTAACTATTTGGTAGAGGAAAAAGGTGATACCTAAATAATGGAGTGAGGCTTAGGTCATATTATTATTCAGGACAAGTGATAACATGAGGAGCATCAGCTTGTTGAACTGTAAATACAAGTTGTATGCTTGGATAATCGCTGCTGGGACTTATTTACAATAAAATACCTCACAGAAATAGAACACAAAGGTTTCTGAAAGACTATTCATGTATCAACACAGATTTTACCATATATATATCTTATAGAAAATGATCTGAATTCAATTTAGAAATTTGTTTTTATTGAAAATATCAGTCACTTTGATAAAGTTATTATTTTGAAGTTTTTTTGCTGTCGTCAGACTTTCGACTAGTTTGATGCAATCCTCTATCACAGCGGTTCCCAACCTATGGGTCGCGACCCACTGGTGGGTCGCGGAACAATCTAGGTTTTTATCACAAAAATATATCTTAGTTCGTCTGTTTAAAAAATATACCACAATATTTTATAAGTGCAATAATCATGAAAGCTATTAGATTAAATTAAAACTTTGTGACAGAAAAAGAAAAGTTTTCTTAAACAGTCAGCCGGTATTATGCACTAACCTCGTTGTGTGATATAGCAGCAGCAGCAATCACGCAATTGTTATGGTAACCCCTGAACACCCACTCTCCCGTCCTGCTCTAGGGCGGAGATGCGCGTGCACACCATCTGCAATTTTACTTCTCTCACTGTTATTTTCTTGTTTATTCTTGAATCAAAACCAAAGTCTTTGATTGAAACAGTCTTTCTCTGCTTTGTGAGAGTGAGTTTTTGTGTGCGTTTTGTTTTGATTGAGAGTAGATTTAATGTGATTAGTCGTGGAATTTCATCAGTCAACTTGATGAGGTGATGGCCTGTGCAGCCAACTCCCGGTCTATAATATGTTTCTTGTTTTATGTATTATCAATTCTTTTTTTGTTGATAGTATATCCTTTGTACAAAAATTCGCCATTTCGTAGGATAGGATAGTCGATAGCTTATCGAGGTTATACAACAGTTCCCATTCTGATATTAGATACGCTCTCATATTAGGTGGGTCGCGAAAATTTTTGTTTGTTAAAAGTGGGTCATGTACCAATAAAGGTTGGGAACCGCTGCTCTATCAGTCCGAGCTTGTGCTAACCTCTTCATCTCTACATATCCCTTACATCCCACGTCCTCAATTATCTGAATCATATATACTAATCTCTGTCTTCCTCTACAGATCTTACCTTCCACCATTCCCTCCACCAGCAAATTAACCAATCCAGCATGTCTCAAAATATGACCTACCAGCCTATATCTTCTGTAAGCTTCTTCCACAAACTTCTTTCCTCACCCATCATTTCCAAAACTCCTAAATTTTTTTTTTTTTTTTTTGCACATTTTTCAAAGCTAATTGAAGTAACCAACTCAACCTTGCACAGAATAAACTGAGATGTTAGTATCTTATTGAAGACGGATATTTTTTAAGATATAAGTGATAGAAAAATTCAGATATTGTTCATCTTACTAACCATATTGAACTTTCTATCCTATAAATTTCATAAATATTAAGACTAAATGAATTTTTTTTTCTTCAAATAGCGAACCTACTTTAATCCTAAAGTAAAATAGTAAAAATTTTGATTTAAAATAAAAAATACAAATAAAGTATGTTTTTATGTATGTTTGTTTTTTGTTCTTTTTTCAATTTGGGAGAATGTTCTAAAATTTGTAAATATTATAATTTTCTTAATGCTACAAACTGTTTACTAACATCAATACTATAAACATTATTATGAGTAAGATTTCTTAACTGATGAATATAACCATTACTAAGAAAGCTGTGCAGATGGGCAAATGCAAAAAACTGGTATTGCTTCAGTTATGCTATAATTTATATGATTTTTCTTCTGTTACCTTCTTGTTAATAATATAATAAAAAATGTTAGTTTATAATTTTTTTCCAATGTGTTTAAGTCACATAAATTGAACCATTACGATTAAATCCATTTTTAAGATATGAGAAGATGAAAATAAAGCTTTACACGGCATTGGAAATAAATAAAATGCTCTTGGGCTGTCAGCTGCATATAAGTGTCACTTTTGTCTGACATTTCAAGGGAGCCCATCTCTGCCTTCATTTTCAACGTACACAATGGTATAGTAACTGTTTGTTTTTGCAGTGCCATATCAAAGGTCAAAGACAAAAGCTGACTCTGCTAGTAACATCATAAATTCTTCTACCTCTTAGCAATGCATTGCTATTTCAACAACGAAAATAGTTTTCGAGAGGGCTAACATTTAAATTCGAAGAAACAAGAATTTTAGCCCATGCCAAATATTTTTGGGACAGCATAATCTCAGGAGCTGTGGAAATCAGAACTGCTGTTTTTTTAGTCAATAGTGACACAGATTAGTCTGGTCTGATCAATATATTGAAGCTCCCAATTCCAATTACTACGCCAGTGTGTTTACAGTTGGTTGTAAGTGAGGGCAGAGATGGACTCCCTCGAGACAGACCATAAAAGTGACATTAACATGTGGCTAGAAACCCAAGAACATTTTATTGTTTTACAATATCATAAAAAGCTGTGTCATTATGTCAGTAGCCTTTAGGGGGAGGAGATGTTTTACTCGGTGAAACATTTTGGGAATCTGCAGTATAAAAAAAGACCAAGCTTTTGTATACCCTGGTTTTTCTGCAATGATACCATGATAGGAATGATTTGCTACAGTTGGCCCAAATATGTCATCCTGTTACATTGGTAGAATTATGTGAAGGGCTATCCTCGGATAGGTAGGAGAATATTGTTTTACTAGAAAAACGCAGAACTGGGCTGGTAAAACCCCGTTCCCAATTTTTTCTGTGGATACCTTGGATTGAGTGAACGCCAGTACTACAGCATATAGTTTCCTGTTCCAGCAACTAGTGGTTGCTAGACAGTGTTTTAGATTTTTTGCGGTTTGTGGTGAAATGTTCCACGTGTCATCGCACTAACGATCGTCAATCTCTCTGACAGAGAGCCTGATCTTGCTACAACTTCTATTGAGTGGCCTCTACTTTGCTCTGGTACGTAAGAATGTGTCTTATAAAAAGATTATCAGTGCCGTTGGTTTTTACACGCTGGGTGCGGAGCAGATTAGAGCCGAAATAAGCCGGAAGATTTGCGAGGATAAACTACTTAAACAACTTAGGGAAGAAAGGTGCGATTCGGGAGCTGAAGAAAGATGACAGACAATGGTAAATAGACAGTGGTTTTGTTGAGTGGGTACTACTATTGAAAGGTCTTGCATAGAAGAACATTAACCAGTACTATAAGTCTAAGCTGACCAACTTGACTGCATAGCTTCTTCACACATTAGAGCTTCTGGAAGTTTTGAAGAGATGCCTCTAGCCTCGAGATCCAGATGGTCTTATAGAGTTCAAAAAATAGGAGTGCAAACGCGACCTGTTTTAGTTGCCTTAGATAGCCTAAAGTGCTTTCTGGCAAGTATCTCAAAGATATTCATAGCACGTTAGTGGGAAAGGGTCATCGCCATTCATGTAACTGCAGTAAGTTTGTAGAAATCGTGTATAGCTTTTAATTGGTTCCTGGTGACTGAATAGACTTAGATGTGGTCTCTCATGATACCTTAGAACTAGAAGAAGGCATTTTTATCAGGAAATGATTGATCTGTTCCACCATGTTTTGACATCTACCTATTTCGAGTTTGATGGATAACTTTATGAGCAGGTGGATGGTGCAACAATGGTTTAGTCATTGTCACCGGTGGTTGCTAATTTTTCCTTGGAGTTCATTAAAGATGAAGCGTGAAGCGCTTAACAGTGTGCTACTCCAGTCTCAATGTTTCTGGAAGAATATTAATGACATTTTTGTGATTTTTATTACTTAATAGAAACAGCTTGTATCAGTTCCTGGAATATTTCAATTCTATCCATCAAAATATTACTATTATCATGGAACTGGATGTGTTGGTTGTAAAACATCCTGATGATACTCAGTTTATTTTAAGCTTATACATACCAACTTTTAACTCTGTAACCATCCTGCACAATGCAACACCCTTCTAACCACTCTGGTACACAGAGCACCAAGGGTTTGTGAGAAAGGTAGACTTGTGGATGAAATGGACTGTTTCCAGAGAAGTTTTTCGAATAATGGTTACAACAGGGGCAAATTAGTCGCGCAAACAGGAAATAAGTCAGAAAGATCGTGTTGGCACTAAGGGCCTTACCTTCCTTCCATTCATGTGTACTGAGCAGTAATGCTCTGGCTTTGCATTCGGCGGGATGCAGGTTCGAATCTCCCTCCAGGAATCCAGATTTGGGTTTTCTATGGTTTCCACAAATGACTGCAGGTGAATGCTGGGATGCCGCCTTCAAAAGTCCATAGATGAATTCCCACCCGTTTCTTTCCCCTAGTTCTTTCCCGCCTCTAGATGACCTTGTCGTCGATGAGGCATAAAGCCATAAACAAGGAAAAAAAACCGATCATGGATGCGCTAAGTTTTAAAATAGATTGTTAACAGGACAGAGGGTCAAGACAATTTTCAAACCACCCTCAAAAATTAAAAACCAAACAGCATTCAGGATGAATTAGGGTTACAAACCCCTGGTGTTTACTACATACCATGTGAATGTGAACATACTTACATCGGACTAACCTGATGGCAGGTGAAGCATGCATGAAATGTTTGCCTATTTCAGGAAGAAAAATCAGCAGTGGCTGAACATAAGTGATCAAGAGAAGCATACATTTAAATTCGAAGAAAGAAAATTTTAGTTCATGTGAGAGAGAGTTAGAATAGCACAATCTCAGAAGCTATTAAAATGAGAAGAGCCGATTTTTTATACAATAGTGTGGCCTGGAACCAGGCATTCTCTGTGTTGAAGCATCAACACTTCGGTAAATGGCAAAAATGTGGATTATGTTATTGGCTAGTATCGACTTTTGTCTTCGACCGTTGCCGTGGCGCTGCCAATTACATACTGTTTACGGTTAATTAAAAATGAGAGCAGCGATGGATTTTCGCGAAAATTCTGATGAAAGTGATATTTAATATAAAATGTGTTTACGTGATTGGACTAATTTTCTGGATATTTTTGGTGCCTGTCCTCTTATGTATTAATTGTGTTTATTTATATCAAAATATTTCTCATATATACAATATTCACATCATTTAAGAGAGACAAAAAGCTTGATTAACATATAACATTTTAATTCCTTTTGTAGTTGAGTATTGTGTATTACCTTTTCTGTTTGATAGTGTTGAAAGTGAATGGTCTGGTAGTTCAGTGGTTAAGGCGCTTGCTTTCAAATATTCATGGTCCAGTTCCTGATTCAAATCCTGATAGGGCTAGGAATAGTTGAGGGTATGTCAGGACGTTCCATGGTTCAGATTCCACATTCAAAGGAAAGGAAATGGCTTAGTATGTCTCCTTCTGGAGGATCCAACCATCTTTGGGTTGTGGACTAATTTATTTTACTAGTGTCATAATTATTAGCGTTCTTAATTAAATATTTCTATAATTTAGGTGCAGTTGAAAATTTGTGCTGAATTTTTAATTAAAGTGTGAATTGAATAACTTTTTTCAGGATTGATGAAGAGACTTATTGTAATACATATCTTTCTGAGCAACAGTTTCCGTCGACTAATCTTTTGTGTAATGACATTGACGAACAACCTATTACAGCTGCTATCTGTTGTAGTATAAAAAACCAAGATGAAATTATACCTCTAGACTTTTCAGCTGATCCTTATGTTTATAGCGATACATTTACTCCATCTTGTAGTTCTCATGCACAACAGAGAAATCGATCCAGTAAACAGTTATTTGTATGTAATATTTGTGGCTTAGTTTGTAGTCATTCAGGTAGCCTCAAAACACATCAGATAATTCATTCAGGGGTACGACCATTCACCTGTGAAATATGTGGCATGAAGTTTACTCAGACTGGTAATCTAAAAAGACATAGCAGAACTCATACTGGTGAGCGTCCATTTGTTTGTGAAAATTGTGGAAAATCTTTTATAGATTCCATTTCACTTAAAAGACATAGAAGAATTCATACAGGAGAGAAGCCATTTGCGTGTAAAACTTGCGGAAAGTTGTTTTCGGAGTATAATTCTCTTAAAAGACATAGGCGAATCCATACTGGCGAACGACCATTCATTTGCAGTGTTTGTGGGAAATCATTTACGGATTCTCGTAACCTGAAAATGCATCAGAATATTCATACTGGAGAGCAACCGTTTATTTGCGAGATTTGTGGAAAATCGTGCGCTGAATCCGGCTCTCTCAAAAAACATAAGAGGACTCACACGGGAGAGCGGCCTTTTACGTGTGAAGTTTGTGAGAAATCATTTACAGAATCTGGTTACCTCAAGAAGCACAAGAGAATTCATGCAGGAGAGCGTCCGTTCTCATGTGATGTGTGTGGAAAATCCTTTACAGACTCAGGTTCACTTAAAGTCCATAAAAGAATACATACAGGGGAGCGGCCATTCACCTGTGAAGTCTGTGGGAAGAAGTTCACACAGTCTAGTAATCTTAAAAAACATAAAACAATTCATGAGAGTGTAATATCATCAGCCTGAGAATTTTGTAATATTAAATTTACTCAGTCATGTTAATCTTAAGAATTGACATATTTTGATTAAATAGTAGTTTATTTATGCTGTTTGAGATGTTATTTATTATTCCTGTTACATTAATAAGCAAAAGAGATGGATAATAGTTTACAGAAATTCACCTGTGCATCTAATGACATAGAAGTAATAGCTGAATATGTATTAAGAATCAATTTCCTTGAATGGCACTTGTCTATTGCCTTAGTTAGAAATATTTTAAAAAAAGGTTTTTTCTTAAGAATTCATCCCAGATTACAGTAGTTACCAAACTATTGTTATTGGGATGACCATTTTTACAGTTTGTCTGTTGCTTTGTAAGAATGTTCAAAAACAAAAAACTCTGCAAGTTTTGGGCTAATAATCCATCCTAGTTATGGTAGTTTTCAACTCTATTTTTATCTGGGTAACCATTTTTATAAATGCCTCATTGACATATTGTAGGTTATATTTGGTTAAAAGAGCTCAGAACGTATCTAATTATTTGCACACACGTGTGCTGCAGTAGTAACATAAATTTTTGTGCTTAGTAATATTATTATAATAGCAGTATCATCATAACGATGTGGGTCAGTTCCTATTTATTTCCAAACAGACAATGAAATAACTGAAATGGATATAGTGTGAACTCTGTTTCACCATTTTTATCATTAAACAAGGTAAGTTACAGTAAAACTGTTGTTAAAATATGGTTTTATTAAATTTGTTAAAATTGTGTATGAACAGTTATTTGCATGATGCTAACTTGCATCTTGAGTTAGTAGGGAAATGGTAATCGAATCGAGTCATCTGAGGAGTTTTAAAAAACATTATTTTACCTTATTACAAAGGAAATCAGTTAAATTGTGTCAACAATCTGAAATAAGTTTCATCAACTATCTTCAGGTTCTCTATATTATTTCTACATTTTAAAGCATAGCAGGCTATATCATCATCTCCTATACCATATAAAGGTTTTATATTGGAGAAAATTGTAGTTTTCTTTCCATTCTGTAGCCAAAGCATAAACACATCTGTAATATCGTGTATAAACTTAGTTCATTATATAAGAGTATACTTTAATGTATATTTTTAAAATTAATCAGTTCCTATTGTCATTTAATTGTTTTAATATTTTAATTTTGTCTGCCACATGTGAATGTTCTGAAAAAATTATAATTCATAATTTATTGAAACAATATTTTGCACCATCCTAAAATTTTTAAGGATGTATGTAAAATTTCTAAAGATTGTTTTATAAATAAATAGCATGTTAACTATGAACAAATTATTCCTTTCCCCTCACTGTTACAAATATCAGCCATCAATTTTAAATATGAGTAGCACACAAAAATGAGTTTTCAACCTGTAACATATAAAATGGTAAAATTAAGTTCCCATTCTCAAAATTCCACGACGGCTGTCCGGAAATAGCGTAGATCGTGTAATAAGAAAATAATAAGAAAAATGAAGTTTACTATATACGTTTGAAAGAGTTAATCTTAAACTATTGTTCGCAATAGTCACGATTTAAATTGCGGCACTTATCTTGATGATGTATAAGCTTGTCAATACCGCCTCTATAGAAATCTGCCACCTTAAATTTCAATCACCGGTTTACACCCGCACAAAGTTCTGTGTAACTGTGATAGCACTGTGAAGCTAGCCATAGCTTCATTGCAAAATGGAGGTGGACATCGCTCGGCGTAAGATCCGGACTGTACAGGCGTGATCAAACACCTCCCATCATCATCCAAGAGTTGTGGTGTGGAGGTGCGTTGTCATGTAAAAAAAAAAAACACTTTTGAGCTCAGTTTTCCCCCACGCTTGTTTTGTAGTGTTCTCCATAGTTTTATCAGTATTTCACAATCCTTTTCTGTGTTAACTGTGACGTCTCATTCAAGGAAATCAACCAGAAGCATTCCTTGAGTGTCCAAAACACAGTTTCCACACTGGCTGAATACATTTCCAAACATTTTACTGGTATTCTAGGAGAACTTGTGGGAAGCTATTGCAAGGATTGTCCTTTTGTCTCACAATTGACATGCTTTACCCATATCTCATCTCTGGTAACGACACCATCAAGAAGTGCGTTAACATACTTGTCACAGGCTTCGAGGAAATTCAGCGGTGCGGCAAAATGATTTTTTTTTTTCTTTTGGTGGTCTTCAGCCAAGATTTTTAACATCCATCTCGTACAAAGGTTGTGATAACCGAGCTTCTCCGATATAATTTCATGCAGTAAATTTTGTGAAATTTGGGAGAAATGAACAAGAGTTCCATAATTTCACGAGTTTTTTCATCGATCACAAGGCCTGGCCGACCACATTGGTCCTCGTCATTGTCATTGGTGCGGCCATTGCGAATGCACCACTGCCCCGCGCCACCTCCACTCATTATTACATCTCAGTATGCCTCACAAAGTTGTTGATTAATTTCAGTTGCCCGTAAAAACCTAATCACTGAATGCACCTCACAACTCACGGGATTTTCAATTGAAGCGCATATTTCAATATACACAACGAACAAAGTAGAAAATTCACATACCCTACGCTACATATCTTGATGCATACTGAGTGAGGAAACGTTTCGACGCCAAGACGGCGGTTCCATCCCCACACTAGAGACGAACGGGAGTTATTTTCTGGATACCTTCGTATCTGCAAACCAATAGACATTTCGTGTGGTAAGAGAACTGTGTTGCGTTGCATTGATCAGTGGAATTAAAGCATATGATCGAAGATGGATAAGGCATTGGGGAAGAAATGTTTCTAATTAATAGCTCAACTCTTTGTGTTATGTTGAATTGCTTAACTAACTGCTGTGATGTAAAACAAAATGGTAGAGCTCGAATAATTTTTGATGACTTAGAACTCGGTATCTTTATAAGCATGGATAAAATTAAAGAAATGGTATCGCACTTCATAAAAAAAATTGTACTAAAGCGTTTTTTTCCATTTTTTCACGTTCTTGTTTTGAAAATTATTTTGAAAAATATTTTACTGAGTTTTCTTGTTTGTTATGTTTATTTTCTAGTAGATATTTGTTTGCTACAGGAGTGATAGTTGTATATGAAAAGTGCTGTAGAAAACTTAAATATTATTTATAGTCATTTCTGTCATTTTATGTAGCATTTATTTTCGTTATTGATAACAACGTGGAATAAGATGAGAAATTATTAACAATTTCAGCATGCAATCCCACTTGTTTATCGTTCCTAAAAATGTGCAGTTTATTTTCAGACAGCCACACTTTATTTGGTAGTGGCTATTCTATTGTTGATCGGGAAAAGAGTATAAACTTTTTTTTTTTTTCAGCTGGGTTGGAAGGTAGTAAACAGTTAATTGTAGAATCTATACTAATATCATAAATGCAAAAGTAACTGTGTCTGTCTGTTTGCTA
>JARYHS010007076.1:0-60984 GCA_031002005.1 Vandiemenella viatica
CTTAATGGTTTTTCTTTTATTTATTTCTTTAATGTACATGGGTTATGAAAATAACTGAAAGAATAGTCTATGCAATTATCACAACAACAATAGAACTGCCTGTCCATTCGATAATGTTCAATCATGATCGTTATTGGATGTGTAAAATCCTATAACTTCCTTATCTTGTGAGTTCATTCAAACCAAGCGACGCATAATTATTGATCTCTGAAGATTCAGTGTTCTATCTATTTTCTACTTTATTATATAATATATAATTGAAGATGACGATAATTCTACACTTTACACACTCTACACCTCAAAACTTCCTCTTCACACCTTTTCTCTCTCACTCATCACATGAACATTTTTCTTGAAACACACACATGTATTAATTTCTCCAACATTCATAGAACTTCCTTCTGCGAATCATCTTCTCTCATCTACTTGAACCATTTTCTGTGGTAACTAGAGATTTTTACTTATACATTTCTTAGGTATTTATTTCTTAAGTGCATCTTTTCTTATGTCCTCGTTTCTTATGTCTTCGTTTCTTAGATGCTCGTTTCTTAGGGGCTTGTTCCTTAGGCGCTAGTTCCTTAGGTGCTTGTTCAGGAGTTTCTCGATTCTTAGCTTCTCTTTGCTTGGTAGCTTGTTCCTTGGCTGGTCCTTCAGAAACGGTTTGTACCATAGAGTCTTGTTCATTAGATGCATTCCCTATGGTTTCTTGGGGCTTACGCGCTTGTTGGTTAAATGTTGGTTCAGTAGGGTGTCGTTTTTTAGATTCTGTTTTCTTAGTAGCTTGTTCCTTGGCTGATCTTTCAGTAACTGTTTGTACCATAGAGTCTTGTTCATCAGATGCTTGCCCTACGGTTTCTTGTGGCTTAGGCGATTGTTGGTTCAATGTTGGTGCAGTAGGGCGTCGTTTTTTAGATTCTGTTTTCTTAGTAGCTTGTTCCTTGGCTGGTGTTTCAGTAACTGTTTGTACCGTAGAGTCTTGTTCATCAGATGCTTGCCCTATGGTTTCTTGGGGCTTAGGCACTTGTTGGTTCATTGTTGGTTCAGTAGGGCGTCGTTTTTTAGATTCTGTTTTCTTAGTAGCTTGTTCCTTGGCTGGTGTTTCAGTAACTGTTTGTGCCGTAGAGTCTTGTTCATCAGATGCTTGCCCTATGGTTTCTTGGGGCTTAGGCACTTGTTGGTTCATTGTTGGTTCAGTAGGGCGTCGTGTTTTAGATTCTGTTTTCTTAGTAGCTTGTTCCTTGGCTGGTGTTTCAGTAACTGTTTGTACCGTAGAGTCTTGTTCATCACATGCTTGCCCTATGGTTTCTTGGGGCTTAGGCACTTGTTGGTTCATTGTTGGTTCAGTAGGGCGTCGTTTTTTAGATTCTGTTTTCTTAGTAGCTTGTTCCTTGGCTGGTGTTTCAGTAACTGTTTGTACCGTAGAGTCTTGTTCATCAGATACTTGCCCTATGGTTTCTTGGGGCTTAGGCGCTTGTTGGTTCAATGTTGGTTCAGTAGGGCGTCGTTTTTTAGATTCTGTTTTCTTAGTAGCTTGTTCCTTGGCTGATCTTTCAGTAACTGTTTGTACCATAGAGTCTTGTTCATCAGATGCTTGCCCTATGGTTTCTTGGGGCTTAGGCACTTGTTGGTTCATTGTTGGTTCAGTAGGGCGTCGTTTTTTAGATTCTGTTTTCTTAGTAGCTTGTTCCTTGGCTGGTGTTTCAGTAACTGTTTGTACCGTAGAGTCTTGTTCATCAGATGCTTGCCCTATGGTTTCTTGGTGCTTAGGCACTTGTTGGTTCATTGTTGGTTCAGTAGGGCGTCGTTTTTTAGATTCTGTTTTCTTAGTAGCTTGTTCCTTGGCTGGTGTTTCAGTAACTGTTTGTACCGTAGAGTCTTGTTCATCAGATGCTTGCCCTATGGTTTCTTGGGGCTTAGGCACTTGTTGGTTCATTGTTGGTTCAGTAGGGCGTCGTTTTTTAGATTCTGTTTTCTTGGTAGCTTGTTCCTTGGCTGGTGTTTCAGTAACTGTTTGTACCGTAGAGTCTTGTTCATCAGATGCTTGCCCTATGGTTTCTTGGGGCTTAGGCACTTGTTGGTTCATTGTTGGCTGAGCAGGGCGTCGTTTTTTAGATTCTGATTTCTTAGTAGCTTGTTCCTTGGCTGGTGTTTCAGTAACTGTTTGTACCGCAGAGTCTTGTTCATCAGATGCTTGCCCTATGGTTTCTTGGGGCTTAGGCACTTGTTGGTTCATTGTTGGTTCAGTCGGGCGTCGTGTTTTAGATTCTGTTTTCCTAGTAGCTTGTTCCTTGGCTGGTGTTTCAGTAACTGTTTGTACCGTAGAGTCTTGTTCATCAGATGCTTGCCCTATGGTTTCTTGGGGCTTAGGCACTTGTTGGTTCATTGTTGGCTGAGCAGGACGTTGTTTTTTAGATTCTGTTTTCTTAGTAGCTTGTTCCTTGGCTGGTGTTTCAGTAACTGTTTGTACCGTTGAGTCTTGTTCATCAGATGCTTGCCCTATGGTTTCTTGGGGCTTAGGCACTTGTTGGTTCATTGTTGGTTCAGTAGGGCGTCGTTTTTTAGATTCTGTTTTCTTAGTAGCTTGTTCCTTGGCTGGTGTTTCAGTAACTGTTTGTACCGTAGAGTCTTGTTCATCAGATGCTTGTCCTATGGTTTCTTGGGGCTTAGGCACTTGTTGGTTCATTGTTGGTTCAGTAGGGCGTCGTTTTTTAGATTCTGTTTTCTTAGTAGCTTGTTCCTTGGCTGGTGTTTCAGTAACTGTTTGTACCGTAGAGTCTTGTTCATCAGATGCTTGCCCTATGGTTTCGTGGGGCTTAGGTGATTGTTGGTTCAATGTTGGTTCACTAGGGCGTCGTGTTTTAGATTCTGTTTTCTTAGTACCTTTTTCCTTGGTTGGTTTTTCACCAGCTGTTTGTACCATGGAGTCTTGTTCTTTAGATGCTTGTCCTGTGGGTTCTTGTGGCTTAGGCGATTGTTGGATAAATGTTTGTTCAGTAGGACCTCGTTTTTCAGATTCTCTTTGTTTGCTAACTTGTTCCTCGACTGGTTTTTCAGTAATTGTTTCTTCCTCAGGTTCCTGTTCCTCTCTGTACTGCCACCATGTCCAGCTGTTAAGTAAAGAGAAAGGAAATGTGATTAACATCATTTATCAGACAATTAACTGGATTAATAGTACACTAATTTAATAGAATTTTGGCTCTTCCCAATATTAATTCTCACTTAAACGTTGTAAAGTACAGTTAATTGTGGATGATACAGTCATAATTTTGCTAAAAACTGTTATCAAATCTTCAACACGTAGGTAAAAATAACAGCAAACAACTACTTGGCCATAGCTGTTATTGTGACTGAGACAGGAGATAGGATCGCATCTTAAGACGTGTGGGATTGGTTAATTTATTAATGGATGGAAGAGTAGAAGGTAAAAACTGTAGGGGGATGGCAATGATTAGAATATGAAGTATGAGGACGTACGTTCTAAGGAGTATGTTGTGATTAAGAGTTTAGCGCATGATGGAGGATAGCATCAAACTAGTCTAGAGAGTAATTAGAGCAAACAAACAAAAATAATAATGACGGTCTATGTAGCGCCTTGTTCTTTGGTTATCATTAAATTATATAGATAAGTGTTGATTTCCACGAACAATAATTTTAATTTGTAACACCACTGCGATCATATTGCAGTGTGGTTTAAGTTTCTTGCAGCGTCTCGGTAAGTTCAATTTCTGTTGTGTTTGACGAAGAGAAGAAGTTAATTTGAATCAATAAATTATTATTTCTGTAGCTGTAATCTGTTATTGGAAGTAATACTTTGGTGAGAGTATAATTTCTCATCACCCGAATTAATTATGTGCCATTGACTTGAAAGAAGTAGACAGTGGCCCTGTTTCTACTTCATAATTATTAAACCAGAAACTTAACTAACAAACAAAAAATCACAAGTTTATGGATGGTACTCTATTATTTATAAGTAGTCGTTCTGCGTGATGTAGGCCTAAGGAGGTACGAATCGTTTAATTTAAATTAAATTAAGAGCGATGAAGCGCACGCTCCGATAGCAAATTCTCTATGCATTCGTTTTTTCTCCTTTCCTTTCCCCACCTACTTTCTCCCTCTACAAATTTCAAATTTACGTTAACTCAAAATGAAGCCATCAGTAAGAAAAAGCAATCTAGAAAAAAAACTGGACTTGAAATATGGAATGACGAAGCAGAAAAAGCAGAGAAACAAAAGTATAAGTCCTACCAAAAAAATGATACTGGATCGAACCCCAGAAAACGAGAATGAATATGTACAAAGGAGAAATGCTGTTAAGAGAATAACAAAGAAGTTGAAACAAGAATCGTGGAACAGAGTAATAAATTCAATACAATGCGATGTCCTTGATATGCAATAGATGGCTTAGAAATTTATGAAACATCTTAACAAACATGAAAAGGAAACACCTAACTTAAATGTAATTGAAGAAGGTTCATGTTTAAAACACTATAAAAATTATGGTATAGTAGTAATTACAAAGAGAATTAAGAAGATGTAGAAGTATATCATGCTGATGTTAAATAAATTGACTTTGTGAACATAGAATAAGTTGATGCAGCATTAAGATCATTCAAAAGTAAAAAACGCTCCTGGCTACATAAAATCAATTTAGAATTGATTAAATATAGGGAACGATTCTGAAATTCATTTAATTAATATGTTTTGGCTAAGGAGAATCATCCCAGAAGAATAGCGGAAGGCCAAAGTTATTTCACTGGTAAAGAAACGAGATAGGAATTCATGTGGTAACTATCGAGGAATTAATTTCTTAAATACTGAATTTAAATTAAATCTTTGAATTTCTTTTGTGGATTATGAAAAGGCGTTCAATAAAGTAAATAGGGAGCAACTATGGAAAATAATGCAAGGAATTGATATCCAAAACATTTAATACAATTTATCGCGGATAAGTATAAAAGAATACAAATTTTATTAGATTTGGGATATAAACTAACAGAACAGATAACAATTATCAAAGAGTGCTACAAGGTTATATGCTCTCTCAGACACTCTTTAATATTTTCATAGATTACTTAGGAAAATTAATACATATTATTAGTAGATAAAGATTACAATTTACAGTTGTCTTGTGCAAAAACAAAGGTTATGGCTTGGCAAGGGAAGTATTCTATCAGAGTCAAAATAGTGATTGGCAATCAACCAATAGAACTGATCTCAAGCTTTACCTACCTCGGTTTTGAACTATATTTTAATGAAGAAACTTCCCCGTTTTTAATACACGTGTGGAGCAATGCGACGAACACTGAAAAGTAAAGCTTGAGAAGAGACTCAATTCAAAGTTATAAAACAATGGCAGTGCCGACTCCGTTGAATGGCAGTGAAGCCTGGGTACATAAAATACAAAACGAAAATAAAATTCAATCATCCTAAACGATGTTCACAGGAACAGTAAAAGGATATTCCCTTAACGATAGAAGAAAGAATGAAGAAATAAGAGAACAACTAAACATTTCTCCTCTGAATGATAAAATTTCCCAAAATAAAAACTGAAAGAACGACGATCTAAGGATGGGAATTGACAGATATTCAAAGCTTCTCCTTCAGTACTATCCACCAGAAAGAAGAGATATTGGTAGACCCATGAAGAGATGGTTAGAAAACTTAAGTTGGAATAGGTCCATGAAGGGGAAGTAAGTAAATAGTTACAAATTTCAACCTTAAATTCTTTTAGAGTTTTTGTAAATTATGCACTATTTTTCTCGGTAATGTATTCCAACCCATGACCCCCTTACCTACGGGAAAAAATCTTCCCACACCCTTACGCATGAAGTCGAGAATCAATTTATGGTCATGGTCATCTTTTCCCTCCTATTCACTTCTCCTAATTCTATCACCAATATCTTTTGACGCCT
Source organism: Vandiemenella viatica (assembly GCA_031002005.1). Lineage (NCBI taxonomy): Eukaryota > Metazoa > Arthropoda > Insecta > Orthoptera > Morabidae > Vandiemenella > Vandiemenella viatica. Next base: position 5,913 of record JARYHS010007076.1, read on the forward strand.
CATCACCAATATACACCTTGTACACTCCAACAACTCTCTTCAACCTCCTCCTGTCTTCCAACGAATCCCATTCCAGCTCCTTTATCATATCACTTTCTGATTGTTTTCTGTCATAATTTCCAGAGACAAATCTAGCAGCCCTTCTTTGCACCCGCTCCACCTCTGTATTTGATACCCAAAATGTTAGTGCCTTACTACATCACCACATTCAAGCAATAGTCTGACCAACGTTTTGTACTTTGAGAAGTATTACTGTATGTGATGTTCGCAACACTGAGAGACTGCATCAGAGAAGCATTAAAATCTCAGATACTGAAAAGAGATTTGGCTGCTCAATCCATGGTGGAGATCATTATGACCCTGGGTCGACCCCCGATTTGTTGCTGTGATTTAAAGGACTGCACTTCATCCTCCGCCTCTCACATATGTTGCTTCGTGTATGTAAAATTCGCCATTTCGCTTCCGCGGCTCGAATTCTGGTCCGATTTGTGGGAGTATTATGTTGTCGGTAGAAAGAACCAGTGGTTTACTAACAGCACACTGAACTATTATTATTATTACTAGCTGGTACCCACGATTTCGTTCGTGATTGTAAAGAATTCATATTGGCAGCTATAGACATCTAACCACCCTAGTGCACGATGGGAGACTCGATACTATTACCACACACAAGTACCATTCTTCTGCGCTATGTAGTTCCCGCAGCAAGGTAACATTTACGGATACACTCAAGTCTTTGGATGAAACACGAAAATATTCATGATCGACCAATTTCAAATACCATATCTCACACACTCCCACAGTTACCGAATTTCGGCCAACGTTGTGATCGATGGGAGACTCTGTGTTACTACCACACACAAACGCCAGTGATCTGCGATTGATAGTTTTCACTTAAAAGTGATACACCGTGACACATGAGTCTTTGGCAGAAATATGAAATTGCCGCAGGTCGACCATTTTCATCCCCAATATTTCCCACACCCCCATAGCTACAGACATCTAACAACCATAGTGCACGACAACAGACACGATTCTACTAACACACATAAACACCAATGCTCCATGCTATGTAGTCGTGGTAGAAAAGTGAAATCTGCGGAAACACATGCCTTTCGTCGAAATACGAAAATATCCTTGGTCGGCCACTTACAACCACCATATCTACCACAGTACCACATTTTCTGAAATTCGGCCGCTGTTGTGATCGAAAGGTGACTCTGTGCTACTACTACACACAAACGCCAGTTATCTGTGATCTATAGTTTTCTCTGAAAAGTGATACACCATGACACTTTTGTCTTTGGCAGAAGTATGAAATTGCCACAGGTCGATCATTTTCAATCCCCATATCTCTCACACCCCCATAGCTACCGAAATCTAACAACCATAGTGCACTACATGAGATACGATTCTACTACCAAACACAAACACCAATGCTCTATGTTATGTAGTTGTGGCAGAAAAGTGATATATGCGGAGACAGTCGAAATACGAAAATATCCTTGGTCGGCCACTAACAACCACCATACCTACCACAGTACCACATTTTCTGAAATTCAGCCGCTGTTGTGATCGAAAGGTGACTCTGTGCTACTACTACACACAAACGCCAGTTATCTGTGATCTATAGTTTTCGCTGAAAAGTGATACACCATGACACTTTTGTCTTTGGCAGAAGTATGAAACTTCCACAGGTCGACCACTTTCAACCCCCATTTCTCCCATTCACCCATAGTTACCGACATTTAACAACCATAGTGCACTACATGAGATACGATTCTACTACCGAACACAAACACCAATGCTCTATGCTAAGTAGTTGTGGCAGAAAAGTGACATATGCGGAGACAGTCGAAATGCGAAAATATCCTTGGTCAGCCACTTACAACCACCATATCTACCACAGTACCACAGTTTCTGAAATTCGGCCGCTGTTGTGATCGAAAGGTGACTCTGTGCTACTACTACACACAAACGCCAGTTATCTGTGATCTATAGTTTTCGCTGAAAAGTGATACACCATGACACTTTTGTCTTTGGCAGAAGTATGAAACTGCCACAGGTCGACCACTTTCAACCCCCATTTCTCCCACACACCCATAGTTACCGACATTTAACAACCATAGTGCACTACATGAGATACGATTCTACTACCAAACACAAACACCAATGCTCTATGCTAAGTAGTTGTGGCAGAAAAGTGACATATGCGGAGACAGTCGAAATACGAAAATATCCTTGGTCGGCCACTAACAACCACCATATCTACCACAGTACCACAGTTTCAGAAATTCGGCCGCTGTTGTGATCGAAAGGTGACTCTGTGCTACTACTACACCCAAACGCCAGTTATCTGTGATCTATAGTTTTCGCTGAAAAGTGATACACCATGACACTTTTGTCTTTGGCAGAAGTATGAAATTGCCACAGGTCGATCATTTTCAACCCCCATATCTCCCACACCCCCATAGCTACCGAAATCTAACAACCATAGTGCACTACATGAGATACGATTCTACTACCAAACACAAACACCAATGCTCTATGTTATGTAGTTGTGGCAGAAAAGTGATATATGCGGAGACAGTCGAAATACGAAAATATCCTTGGTCGGCCACTTACAACCACCATATCTACCACAGTACCACATTTTCTGAAATTCGGCCGCTGTTGTGATCGAAAGGTGACTCTGTGCTACTACTACACACAAACGCCAGTTATCTGTGATCTATAGTTTTCGCTGAAAAGTGATACACCATGACACTTTTGTCTTTGGCAGAAGTATGAAATTGCCACAGGTCGATGATTTTCAAACCCCATATCTCCCACACCCCCATAGCTACCGAAATCTAACAACCATAGTGCACTACATGAGATACGATTCTACTACCAAACACAAAAACCAATGCTCTATGCTATGTAGTTGTGGCAGAAAAGTGACATATGCGGAGACAGTCGAAATACGAAAATATCCTTGGTCGGCCACTTACAACCACCATATCTACCACAGTACCACATTTTCTGAAATTCGGCCGCTGTTGTGATCGAAAGGTGACTCTGTGCTACTACTACACACAAACGCCAGTTATCTGTGATCTATAGTTTTCTCTGAAAAGTGATACACCATGACACTTTTGTCTTTGGCAGAAGTATGAAATTGCCACAGGTCGATCATTTTCAATCCCCATATCTCTCACACCCCCATAGCTACCGAAATCTAACAACCATAGTGCACTACATGAGATACGATTCTACTACCAAACACAAACACCAATGCTCTATGTTATGTAGTTGTGGCAGAAAAGTGATATATGCGGAGACAGTCGAAATACGAAAATATCCTTGGTCGGCCACTAACAACCACCATACCTACCACAGTACCACATTTTCTGAAATTCAGCCGCTGTTGTGATCGAAAGGTGACTCTGTGCTACTACTACACACAAACGCCAGTTATCTGTGATCTATAGTTTTCGCTGAAAAGTGATACACCATGACACTTTTGTCTTTGGCAGAAGTATGAAACTTCCACAGGTCGACCACTTTTCAACCCCCATTTCTCCCATTCACCCATAGTTACCGACATTTAACAACCATAGTGCACTACATGAGATACGATTCTACTACCGAACACAAACACCAATGCTCTATGCTAAGTAGTTGTGGCAGAAAAGTGACATATGCGGAGACAGTCGAAATGCGAAAATATCCTTGGTCAGCCACTTACAACCACCATATCTACCACAGTACCACAGTTTCTGAAATTCGGCCGCTGTTGTGATCGAAAGGTGACTCTGTGCTACTACTACACACAAACGCCAGTTATCTGTGATCTATAGTTTTCGCTGAAAAGTGATACACCATGACACTTTTGTCTTTGGCAGGAGTATGAAATTGCCACAGGTCGATCACTTTCAACCCCCATTTCTCCCACATCCCCATAGCTACCGACATCTAACAACCATAGTGCACTACATGAGATACGATTCTACTACCAAACACAAACACCAATGCTCTATGCTATGTAGTTGTGGCAGAAAAGTGACATATGCGGAGACAGTCGAAATACGAAAATATCCTTGGTCGGCCACTTACAACCACCATATCTACCACAGTACCACAGTTTCTGAAATTCGGCCGCTGTTGTGATCGAAAGGTGACTCTGTGCTACTACTACACACAAACGCCAGTTATCTGTGATCTATTGTTTTCGCTGAAAAGTGATACACCATGACACTTTTGTCTTTGGCAGAAGTCGAAATTGCCACAGGTCGACCACTTTCAACCCCCATATCTCCCACATCCGCATAGCTACCGACATCTAACAACCATAGTGCACTACAGGAGAGACGATTCTACTACCACACACAAACACCAAAAGTCTATGTTATGTAGTTGTGGCAGGAAAGAGAAGTATACGATGATACGAATTTTTGGTCGAAATATGAAAACGCCCTGCACTGACCAACTTTAATCATATCTCCCACATCCCCACAGCTATCGGCATTCGGCCAACGTTGTGCACGACAGGAAACTCCATGCTACTTCCACCCACAAACATCAGTGATCTGTGCTAGGTAGTGGTGGCTGAATAGTGAAATATAGGAAAAAACACGTCTATTTTTATATATATATATATAAGATTACAGTCATCTTAAGAAAATCCTTCGTCTCTTAAATCCATAGGAGAAAAAGGAATCAAAAAATTATTCAAACAGACATCAAAAAGTTATGAAACATGAGAAATTTTAATAAAATTAACATCTTCACACTTCCAAAGAAAGCACAAGCCGACAAATATGAAAATTATCGCACCATTAGTCTAACATCAGATGCTTCAAATTACTGACCAGAATAATATACAAAAAGAACGGAAAGGGTGGTAGAAGAGATAGTAGGCGAAGATTAGTTTGGGTTTAGGAAACATAGAGGTACAAGGGAAGCAATTCTGGCTTTAAGATTAATACTTGAAGGGTGGATTAAGAAAAACAAAGATACTTATATGGGTTTGTTGAGTTAGAAAAAGCTTTTGATAACGGTAGGTGGGACAAGATGTTCAAAATTTTAAAGAAGTCAGGTCTAAAATATCGACATAGAAAAATACTTTATAAACCATATAAGAATCAAGTGGCTATAATGATAGGAGAGAATCATGAAGACATGTATCAGATAAAAATGGTGTGAGACAAGGGAGTGAGACGAGGGTGTATTTTATCCCCGTTGATATTCATCTTGTATGTAGAGGAAACAATAAAGGAAGTAAAAGAAAACTTTTAATGTGGCATAAGTGTTCAAGGAGAAATAAATAAATATGCTACGATTTGCTGAAGACATTGTCTTAGCAGATCAGGCTGAGCATTTTTATAACTTACTGGATGGTATGAACAAATTACTGTAGGAAGATTTTGGACTGAATATAAATCAAAGCAAGACAAAAGTAATTAAATGTAGCAGAAATCATACCAGTCACAGCAGTGAGCGGGTGCAATAGGAGCGGGTGCAATAGGAGAAGTAAGTGAATTCTGCTACTTGGGAAGCAAAATTACAACCAATGGCTGCAGCAGGAATGATGTTAAAAGCAGAATACCACTAGCAAAAGAACCTTCACGAAGAAGATAAATCTTTTACTTTCAAATTTTGGTCTAGGACTTAGAAATAACTTTTTAAAACTCTATGTGTGGATCACAGCACTTTATGGTAGCGAAACATGGACTTTAGGAATACCAGAAAGAAAGAAAATTGAAACACTGGAAATTTGGTGCTACAAAAGAATACTGAAAATTAAGTGGACAGACAAAGCACGAAATAAACGAGTTTTGGAAATGATGGGTAAGGAAAGAAGTTTGTGGAAGAAGCTTACTGAAAGAAGGGACACGCTGGTAGGTCATATTTTGAAACATACTGGATTGGTTAATTTGTTAGTGGAGGGAACAGTCGAAGGTAAGAACTGTTGAGGAAGACAGAGATCAGAATATATGAAGCAGATAATTGAGTACGTGGGTTGTAAGGGGTATGTAGATATGAAGAGGTTAGCACAAGATAGGAAGGATAGGAGGATTGCATCAAACCAGTCGAAAGACTGATGACAGGGGAAAAAAAAGTAAATGTTATGTCTGGATCATTCCTGGCAGATTTATGTTTTTAGATCTAGATATTGGATTTCTTCGAATGTCATTTCCCTGACTCACTCATTCACTGATTTCACTGATTCACTCATCCTGCTATTCACATTCTAAAAACCAGACACTTAATTTTTATTTTACGTTCGATTTTATTGTATCCCTCATACATCACCCGTCTTCCTGAACTATACTTTCATGTTTCAACACTAATCTCGTTAATTCTCAACCGCTTTTTATAAAATCTCTCCAACAAATAGTATCTGTGTGTGTAGTAATGCATTTCCTACTCGAAGTCTGATATGTGGCAGCTTTCTAGGTTATGTCGATGCAATAATAGGAATAGTGAGTTAATTGCCGATTTATTTATTTTATTTCAGTAATGGAAACATGCCTTGGAGTGTCTGATATTGTATATTATTCGGATCAAAAATTGTTTCAGATAGTCAGTTAAGGAATAAGAACAAACAATTTACTTGGTAGCTGTGGTAGCCAAAGCTTTTAAGAAGCCATTTAAAACATCACTGGCACTGTCCTCATCATAGAGACAAGAACAAATTTGTCATCAATAGCAGTTACAATTCTATAATCTCACAAGTATCCTCTGAGTATTAGTTGGATCAAGTACCATCTCACCTTGTGTCGGTGGTATTGATAACCTGGTGACAGAAATTCCTGCAAAAGGGGGTCCATTAATTACGTAAGGTGAAATAGGGGGTGAGGGTCTGGTGAAATCTCATGTCATCTTGGGGGGGGGGGGATCCGACCAGATCTCACCAAACCTCACCAGTGGGAGGGAGGGGAGGGACTCCAGAATTCCGGTGAAACTCCTCACATAATTAATCACAAGGTATCTGACATTGTTCTGAGTAGCAATACCTTCAGTAGCAACCATGCATTTGTCTGCTTTTAGTTATTTTTATTTTTTGTAATGGTTTTATGGTTTCGACTTAACAGTCCAAAGAACATTGAAGGTGTCAGACAGGTATGAACATGACTGTGGACTTTGTATAATCCATCTCAACACATGGAGGAAGGAAATATATGGAGGAGAAGTGACGTTAAATCTGTGAAGCAGGCTCTAAACTCTCCCGCATGGCGGCAGCAGCGGTATTGTAACCCAAACAAATGCCGAGTTCACACTGTGTCTGATGTTCTGATTATTTCATTTTGTAATGTGCATAAGTGTTTTATAATGCCATTTTGTGTTGCATACGGTTGCACAAATAGGCAAGAGAGGAAAGAACCTGGAATATCATTTCATTGGTAAGTTGTATTCTAATAATTGCTGTTGAAGTGGTCAGTGGGAATTGTAAACTTTGGCGCATGTCTATAAATATTTAGTCATAGCTTTCAATGGGATGACTTTGTTCTCAAAATTTTGTTGGTGTAGTGTAGAAAATCAGCATACCTTGCTATTTTGCACATAATAGACTAGCATTAATTTTTAACGAGTGTTTAAAATGAGATTTAAAGGGGTGTGTTTTACATCGCGATTCAGTTTATTTAGTATTACGATTTCTTTCGTCACATTGCTGTTTAATACTGACAGTGTATGATGAAATTAGCTGTTATGTGAGAAGCTGTAAGTTTTATTCATTTTTTTAAAAAAAGTTCAAGCCATTGACTTAGGTTATTTTAAAGCTTCTGGAGCATGACTGATAATTGTTCCAGGAATATGCAATTACCAGTGTTTGCATATTTCACTTCACATTTCAAGAGTAGTTTTTTTTTAATAAGCTGAAGCTGTTTTTTAATTGTATGGGCAGTGGTATTGTTTGAAACCTCCCCCCCCCCCCCAAAGATCCGAAATATTTCAAAGTGATCCTGACTAAATTTATATGATAATATATATTTTAAGATTTTTTGATCAATTACTAAGGAATTAAACAAATACTTCAAACATAAATCAGAAAACCTAAGAATCCAGTGCTCCTACTCCTGTCAAGTATTATCTTGCCCTTTGGGAACACTTTCAAATTACATATATAACTTTCTGTTTCAATCAATCTTGTATCACTGCTTCCTAATTACACTCAGATATTCCGGAGCGTGTGCTCCATTGAAATAAAATAAAATAATAATACCCCTAATCTTTTTTGTGGTTGTAGATGTTTTGGCATATACAATTCTATTAAAATACTTTTTAACAGACTTTTTTCATAATTTCTAATGTTAATAGATAACATCAATTAAGATACATACATAAGGGAGCGTGCATAAACCACATAGCTCCATTTTGGCATCCTGTGAACCACTATCCCCCTCCCCCCCCCCCCCATGTAGCCCTACTTGGCTTTTGCCTCCCCCCCCCCCACCTATCATGTAGCTTTTTCCCCTTTTGATTCCAGAAGACATTTTGCACTGTTTTCTCTTGTCAGACTATTGTAAATTACATAAGGAGATAATTAACTGAGGGAAATAAATATTCACATGCTGTTGTGAGTTCAGTTACTCATTTTAACTGTGACAAATGTTATGAAAGGAAAGCTACGTGGCCTGGCTTGGAACCCCCCCCCCCTTCTCACCCCACGTAGCCCAGTGTAGCATTCCAGTTATCCCCCCCCCCCCTTTTGGACTGAGTCATGTAGTTTGTGCACGGTCCCTACCTTTAACGACATGTTAATTCGACAAAGGTAGAATGAGAAACACCCTTCAGTCACTAGAATACAACTATTATTGTATTACACAATGCATTTCGGACCCTGTGGATCCATCTTCAGGTGACAATGGTATTTACATGTTAATTCATTATTAAGAATGTGAAATAAAGAAAAATAATGAATGAAATTCTGTCTCATAAAGTTCCTTGTACATTCCTGTAATAGCAACAATTGTGAAACAGTTCTTTATTTTTAAAGGTAATAATAAAGTCTCTGCCCGTTTAAACACAAGTTGAAGTAGAGCTGTTCTAGCACGATAAGTTATTTTGTTAAAAAAAGTATACGCTTGTTCAGACAGTGACACATCACCGCATTTTTGATTGGAGCACACTCGATTCAAGTTACTTCAAAGAATACCGCATTATGCCAACCATACAGTATACTAAAGTATCACTCTTTACTTTTTGTTGATACACTTTATACTAACTATAAATTATGCGGAAACATTTTATTTCTGGTACCAGCCTACAAAATGTCTGGTTTGCCCGCCCCTAGAGTGAGCCCTCTATTTTTTTTTTAATTTTTTTTTTATTATTTTTTTTTTTTTTCTAGGACGCATTTCAGCCTAACCACAAGTGGTAGTAATAAAACTTAAATATCTATTCTGCATGTCAACCATGTAATCATTGTGGCTTTGGCAGAATTAATTTATAGTCCAGGCCACATATCAATCCCAGTATAACCCGAAAACTAAGCAAGATATCTTTATTTTCGATTTGTCTCGTCGTGTTATATAAGAATCGATCATTAAATTTGACTTTTGCGAAATTTTTCTTCTGAATTTCAACTCAAGACACCACACTTTTGATACAGTATATCTCGAGAACTAGGAGAGATATCGAAAATTTTTATTTTTTTATTTTTCTCGTCTTTTTAAATAAGAATCCGTCATCAAATTTGACTTTGACCAATTTTTTCTTCTGAATTTCAACCAAAACCATTTCACATTTGAGACAGAATATCTCGAAAACTAAGCATGATATCAAAAAAAAATATTCTTCATTTTTTATTTGTCTCATCGAGTTACATAATAATCCATCTCCAGATTGCGACGTTACGTTAATCGTAGAGTCCCCTTGAGGTTTTTGTACATATACGCCGTGACTGTATGGGTTAGGCCAAGCCTCCCCACTCCTCCCACTCCTCCTCCGCCCAGCTTCACTTCATTGCGTGGTGAAGGTCGCTTGCGTCGTCTCCATATATTTCCTTCCTCCATGTCTCAACATCCATCTGACGTGAATTCGAGCAACTATGGGAAATCTCAATCTGGAAGTCTGGACCGGTATCAAACCTGCATCCTCCCAAATCCCACTGCTGATGACACTGATTTTAATAAGTGCTATATTCACATATTGCTGTATTTTGTTGTATGGACTATCACTGTATCATACGTCATTTACATTCCGGAATAGCATGTAATTAGCGTTCTAATTGTAATAGTATTATTCTTATTTAGAAACTATACACCAAGGTGAAGGAATGTAGATGAAAATTGTAAATCGTGTAGTCCTGATATTCCATGAAACTATAAATACTATAATTATAAAAAGTGTAAGGTCATAAGATTTGGTTACCAAGTCATTCAAAGAAAAGACAGTGCTTGAGTCAGACAGTTAGTGGAGAGATCATAAGTGTTTCAGCCAGGTTGATCTTTATGGCATTTCTTATTGCACTCCTGTGCAGCTCCTGTGCCAGTTCTTATTGACGTAACTTTCCTAAGGTGAATTGCCTCCATAACTGTTTCTCAGGACTTGATGTGTCTCAGATGGTTGATGCTTGCTGATAGATAATGCGAAAATAACAATACAAAAAGATTAAAAGTTATTCCGTGCCAAAGTTGGTATCCAACACAGATTACCTAAGAAACAAGTTTTAGTAGCAATCACGTTCCCGAATTTGGTATCTTTTTTCCTCTTAGTGTTTTTCCTCTATTTCACAGCTCTGTTTTGTTAATAACCCATGTTTAACAGCCGCATGATGGTATAGCTTGTAATGAATTGATAAGCACAAAGTGTCCGTGTTATTAGCACCAAATGTCTGTATAGTATCTACGAGTTTTTGGCGGTGCGGCAGAGTCATACAAACAGTGCTACGTGACGAAACAAAGCGCGAAATTTCACACATCCGGTCGGTGACTAAACATTCTACCTGACTTGGGCATTCAATAGATTTATTGCCCATCATAAATAGCTTTCCGTTTCGGCACGTTTCGGAAGGGACGGGCGACCGAAAAAATTTCTTAGTATGGATTCTTAGTAAAGTGGCGCGCTTGAAGAGTGGTGGGGAATGATCCAGTCACTGAGGGCTCTCGCCAGCAATATTATTAACTTTTGAGTGTTTTGTTTATCTGTTGAGCATACTAGGAGCGATCATCTTCGCGGGCAGAGCTGTGATTCGCCGAGTGTCAAACGCTATAGCGCAGTGCAAAGGGTACAGAGTTTTACTCGAAGTAGAGGAACAGATGGAGGAACATTCTGATCTGCTGCAACGACAATTAAACTTCAAAGAGACATGACTACTGTACGAGACGGGGGTAAACGACGCGGCCCGGGGAAGAAATCAACACGTCGCGGCAGGCGAGAAGCTAGATTGCAAGAGTCGTCTGACTTCACTAACGGTAACGCTTCCTTCACTGTGAAAACTTCCACAAGCAGCTACGAAACGAACCCAGAGAAATTGCCCTGACTGTTTAAAAATCAAAGACACTTAACAAGGTGTAAAGATTCAAATGTTAATAAACTACATTTCATGTTTATGTAATTTCACCAAGTTCTAATAAATTTAGTTAAAGTGTACTCCCATTTTTCGCTGATCCTATTAAGTCCAGTAATATATCATTTGACTAGCTTATAACTCATGATCACTGACAACATTCAACCTTATTATTTTTTTATAATCACAGCAGTATGATCAAGAAGTCTTTTTCATCAACAGAGAACACTTCAAGCTTTAAAGTCAATTAATTAAAAACTATATTCAAAATATATTGATATTCCATATTACAACAATTATTATTATTATTATGTAACCTTACTTTAAAGTATTTCTACAAAGTTTTATGCTTAATATTCTGTTTTGAGTAAAAACACATAATATTTGTCAATTAGAGTTCTAAAACCTTATTCCGTTTACAGTTTGTAATAAATTGATAAACAGCGGAGCGAAAGCAACATGTCACCGTTTCCGTTGGTTTAGGGAACCAAAAAAAGGGAAGAAAAATAATTATATGTATATAACACTGCAAATCTAAGATTATTTCCAAATTCATTCACATTGAGGCTTTAAGTTATGTATCAAAACTGATATGCAAGATTAAAGTGGATATGGCTGGTAACAAAAGTAGTTGATGCAGTAACAAGTCTCAAAATGTGTCGGAACATCAAATGATTCGGTGATCCTTCCATATCTATTTACAACTGTGCATTATAATAATTTTAATTTGAAACTAGTTACCCTCTAGCAGGAGCAAAAAATAAAAGGTAAGAAAAGCAACTTACACTGTGAACGCGGTGGCTGCTCCTAAAACGAGGGCTAAACGGACGAAGGGAACCTGAAACATAAAAACAGACAGTCAGCGAAAAGTCTAACGATTGTCGCCTTAATAATCTACCATCCTTCACAAATTGAACGATAAACCTTGCACTGGTAAACAAATCAAGAATCCAATGCCGGAATACACCTTAGAATCAACCGCCAAAAAAACATTATCAGTGGACTTTTATTTAGAAGTCTTTATTGCATCATTTATCTTCCGCAGTTGTTGGGTTATGGAGGCTAAATATTGTGATACAGTTCATCATCAGCATCCTCAACAGATTCCAGCCACTGGCCGGGTCTGCTTCATGCACAAGCCTCTCCATTTCCTTCTTTCTTCCCACCATCTCTCTGTCACCACCTTGTTCCAGTCCTATCCTCTCTTCTGTGCACACTCCTCTACTCTTTTCAGCCTTCCTCTGGGTCGTTTACTATGCATATTAATTTCGTGGATTTTGCTTGGGATTCTCTGTATCTCCATTCTCTTTACATGTCAATACCATCTCAGTTTGGTGCTCTCTACTCTTTCCTGTAGGGGTTCCTCTTTTATGGTGCATCTAATGACTTTATTCCTTATCCTGTCCATTTTAGTAGCTCTCATTCTACCTCTTAAAAACTTCATTTCACTTGCTTGTACTCTGCTGATATCCCGCTTTTTCATTTTTCCACGTTTCAGCAGCATATGTCAAGATAGACACATAGTATGTGTGATAAATTATTCTCTTGCTTCTCTGTGGCACATCTTTTTTCCATATCATGCTTCTAATGCTCCTTAGAAACGCCTCTACTTATCTTCCTCTTTCAATTATCTCGCCATCATTTTCTCAACATTCCTCTAACACTCCCCAAGTACTTGAATCTGCTTACCTTCTTTAGTTGTTCACCATGCCATCACAATTCCCTGGGTTATCCTACTTTTTGGTTGTTACCTTGTACTCACATTTCTTTACATATTCCTCCACACTGTCTGTCTATACATCCAACTGCCGCTGCACTTCCTCTTCATTACCTCCCCAGATCATTAGGTTGTCCGCAAAAGCCATCGCCTCCATGTTTTCCTCTCCCATCCTCAGAGCTGCTTAAGTAAAATTACTGGGTGGCAAGAGTCATGGTATACCTCCCAATATAGAGTTGAAGTGCAGCATTCCCCAGAAGCATTGCCTCAACACGTCGCCTGAATAAATATGCTTCCCATACAGCTGTACATAACTGAGAAAGTGATGCCGGTGCAGGGCGTTGTAAACAAACTGAGCTTTCCATCATATCTCAGATATGGTTGATTGGATTCATGTAAGGTAACCTAGGTGGCCAAATCATTCGCTTGAATTGTCTAGAATGTTCCTCAAACCAATCGTGAGTGCATTGTCGTCCTAGAACAGTACATCCTTGTTTAAGAAAATGAAGGACAAGAATGGCAGCAAATGGTCCCCAAGTAGCTGAACATCATCATTTCTAGTGAATGGTCTGTTCAGTTTGACTATAGGTCCCAGTCCATTTCATGTTAACACAGCCCACACCAGGATGGAGCCATTACTAACTTGCTACGTGCCTTCTTGACAAACTGGGTCCGTAGCCGCATGTGGTATATGCCATAATCGAATCTCATCATCAACACATAACTACCGGAAACGTCTCTCATTTGTGAATGAAAACTGTTTCTAGTTATCTGTGGTCCAACCGGTATGTTCAAGATCCCAGGAGAGGTGATGCAGCCGATGTAGTTTCGATAGCATCGGTCTTCTGCTACCATATACCAACATCAACACCTAATTATGCCTCATGGACACGTCTGTCGTACATTGAATATTGCTGGTCTTTGATGGACTATTGTCTTTGTGTCTAAAGTTGCTCCTAGAATCAGACGTCAGAGGTTTTGATCATTAAGTATAAGTGGTCGGCCACTTCGTTGTCAATGGTGGGAGGTAGTGGTGGAAATTTCAAGTTCGCGGCTTACTCTTTATGAGCCGAGGAATGTTGAATTTAGGAACAATATCCGAAATGTCCCATGCGTCCACCACCTTCAACTATTCAGTCTGTTAACAACCATTAAGTCTTTTAATTCATTTTACACGGTGATAAACACTTTATAAAACCATTCATACTCACGAGAGTACAACTGAAAGCCAAAAGGCACATCTATTCGTTTCTTCCGCGATGCTACCACCATCTAGATTTTGCATCTTTCTAACACATTACTTTTGGAACTTCTATCTATTGTTTCAATTCTTGTATATCTTTTTTGAATTTAGTCTGTGGTCGTAGTTATTTCTTCTGCAGTTAGTAAATTGTGCCTGTCTATTTGTATACGCTGATCACTGTTTCGTTTCCTAATGATTCGTTGATGCCATTTAGTCAATTCCGTTTCTCTTGATTATTACGTGATAAGAGAACATCAGCAGACATTTACACATACCATTTTATTCTCCATGAAGCACGTTGTTACAACCATTTTTTTTATTTTATTTTTTAATTGTGAACCCACTATGGAGCGCTTGTGACTAGCTTTCTTTAGATGCTCATTAAATTTTTTAACACAAATTACTAACAAATAAGTTCCCCGTGTCTTATACTGTAACAAGAACATTCTAGCACAGGTTTAATATGTCCTGTACACTCCCGTGATCTCTTCACCCTCCTCCTGTCTTCCAATGAATCCAATTCCAGCTCTTTTACCATATCTGTTACTGTTTGCATTCTGTGATAATTTCCAGAAACAAATCCAGCGGCCCTTTTAGCACCCTCCCAAACTCTTGTATTTGATACTCGAAATGTGGGTCCCATACTACACTACCATATTCGAGCAATGGTTTGACCAAAGTTTTTTAACCCAATTCCTTTACCTCTCGTACATCCCCTCATCATTCTCTCCAACAAGTGCAGAATTTTGAAACCTTTTCCTACCACCTGTCCAATGTGTCCCAGCTTATAAGGTGGGGAAAGAATTGCTTGCTGAAGACTTGAAATGTAAATATCTTGGAATTACATTTGATAACAAGCTTAACTGGGCAGGACACATTGGACAGGTGGTAGGAAAAGGTTTCAAAATTCTGCACTTATTGGAGAAAGTGATGAGAGGATGTATGAGAGAATTAAGGAATTGGGTTAAAAAAACTTTGGTCAGACCATTGCTCGAATATGGTAGTATAGTATGGGACCGACATTTTGAGTTTCAAATACAGGAGTTGGAGAGGGTGCAAAAAAGGGCCAATAGATTTGTTTCTGAAAATTATCGTAGAATGCAATCAATAACATAAATGATAAAAGAGCTGGAATTGGATTCATTGGAAGACAGGTGGAGGGTGAAGAGGGTCATGGGATTGTACAAGGCGTATACTGGTGATGAGGCATGGAAATATATTCGTGTAGGTATGAAAAGTAGTGCATGGAAGGGAAAAGATGACCATGTCCACAAGCTGGCATTGGATTTCAGGCACAAGAGTGTGGGAAAATTCTCTTTTTTTTTTTTTTTCTTTTTTTTTAGATAAGAGTGTCATGGAATTGGAATAAGTTACCAAGGGAAATTATGATTAATTTACCAAAAACGTTGAAAGAGTTTAAAGTTAAAATTTTTAGAGGTGAAATGTAGGTGGGTGTGTAGGGAAATTGTCACCGGAGCATGTGCTACATTGCAATTAAATTAAATTCAGGCCTAACCCCAATCTCAATTAATATTGCCCCTACAAAACCAAACTATCTAGGCACACATAAGTAACACATGAAATGTATCTCAAACTACATAACAACAGTGTATATAAGGTTAATGGCGTAGCATAAATTATCATTATTAATTTCATGATCCTCTTAAGAGGAGGAAACAACTATTGTGGTTCGGTGACTTAATCACAATGCACGAAGTAATAATACCGCAAATAATATTTAATTAGCGACCAACAAACTAGAGAAGTCGAGTCAGATCACCGCTAAGACAGTAACAGGATGTGAAGCGATCAATGAAAAAATAAAATCTTTGGACACATTTGATTTGGTATTACTAAATAAATGACTCAAAGTACTCCAAATTTATCGATTATAGATACCTGAAAAAAACATTTTGCATCAAGAATTGTACAAACAGGTATTTAGGCAAGATTGATGGTGCTCTTCACAGCAGCAAACTGAATGGTAGTGTGTATGAACGTTTATTATCATAGCAGTATTTCAACACGAATAAAATTTTTGTGGGTATATCATGAAAATTGTGGCGCTTTAATTTGTTGATGGACTATTATTTAACTCGACGAGACAAATTGAAAGATAAAAAAAAAAAAATATCTCTTGCTTAGTTCTCAAGATATTGTATCTCAAAATTAAGATGGTTAAGTTTAGATGCGGCCTGGACTAATATGAAAACGTCGCCGAAAGCGTAAGGGACTGTGCTTATAACTGATTTCATATTTGGAGAATTAAGCAGCGGGATATCTCAAAATTTTCTAGTTTACTTTCGATTTGTCTTGTTGAGATGGATAAGAAATCAATAAATTGCGGCAGCACGGTTATGGTAGATCTACCGATTTCGTGCTTTAATTTACAACTTTTGAGGAGTCAGTTCTTTCAGTGTGAGCAATTATGACCTCAGTCTTCCATCATAAAATAATTTTATTTGGGTGTCATATTTAGAACTCTATTACATTTTTCTAACCAATTAGCTGGTCAATCTGGAATCAATATTTGGTTTCAGAAGAACAAAAAATTCATTATTCCCTAAGAATCATCATATTCCTCAGATTTTGTGCCCCCTTACTCTTACTCTTCTCAGTATCAAAGTTTTCCTCGCTATTCAAAGTTTGATTAATTTAATTTAATTTAATTGCAATGGAGCACAGGCTCCGGTGGCAATTTCCCTACACACCCATCTCCCCCCTATCCTGCATCCTTCTACATTTGTCCTCTACAAATTTTATCTTTAAATTCTTTCAAAGTTTTCGGTAAATTATTCATCATTTCTCTTGGTAACTCATTCCAATCCCTGGCACCCTGTGTGGATGTGATTGCAGTTGTGTTTAGGTGGCTTTGTGGAAAGTACTTTCAAAGACGGTACAGTGGCATCAGAAAAAAAATATTGTGTCTTCAAGGTACGCTATGTTGAAAATAAAACAATAATTTATTATTATAAATTAGTATTTTCTTTATGAATCGGAGAAATATTCACATCATGATGGTATAAACATCGATACACAACGAGGAACCTACTAAATATAGCCGCTGGTAGTTTCTTACCATTACGCAGTATCTCTCTTCTCCTGCAGGCGAATGAAGACAAATTGATGACTTCGACGACACGAAATAACTCCGACTCGAGCAGTAGTCAGGCTAATGCTGTCGACTCAGAATGAATAGTGAGATGGCGTATCCACGGATATGGTGGTCTCTGTGATGGGTAATTGTTGATACATAGCAACAAGTATTTATTTATTTATTGGCCTTTAGCGTTGTCGGCCATACAGCCAGCCTTTGTTTACTTTACATTGATGTGTAAATAGTATTTTCATTTAGTTATCAAACTTAATATTGTTATTTACATGGGTTTTTCATTATTTACTAGACTAGTAACCTATATTACATCATTTATCACAATTCACTTTTGGATTGCTCACACTCAAACATTATAATTTGACATTGTATACTTGTGTTCTCACTTTTAAATAGGATACATTTAACTAAAAAATTCTGATTGGTATAAAGGTTACACTTTTGTGGTATGTATATGTAGAGCTAAGTTAGGTGTTTTCCATCATCTAGATATATCATTTTCTAAAATTGAATGATTTTTGTCGATAAGTTATGTCTTATCTAAATTAACTACCAGTAAGACGTTAAGTTTAGTCGTTATATATGTACGATGAGACTGCATCTATACCATACTTTAATGAGGTAGCCTTTGGGCGTATAAATGGTGCCGTTTTAAGAATTAGATGGGGAGAATTCAGATAAATATGCCTCCATCCTTATAGTATGTCATTAATGTCCTATAAATGTTTTTTTCGTTGGAGGCTAGCAAGATAATCACATTCGTTTGGAAAGGAATACTGAGGATTTTTAATCCTTTCAGCATTTTGTCTTGTTGTGTTCTATATTTCTGGCAGGAAATTATCATGTGGTTTAAATCGCCTACTGCTGTATCTGAGCAGTCGCATTGAGGAGTGTCTCTGAGCCGTATTCGATAAATCGAATACGGCTTGGGAAATTACCATGGTGGAAGCGATGATACTTGTGAAGTACCGCCTGCTGACGTTCCATTTGTAATACCAAGGCTTCGCGGGGATATATGGTTATATACGGCCGTAGTGGGTACCTTTTAGTTGTAAAGAGCTACTCCATTCCGTTTGCCATAGTTCTTTTGCTCACTGTTTGATGGTTTAGTAGAATTCTGAGGAGTGAAGTTTTAAGTCTTCTTCATGTCCCGCCACTATAGCTTCCTTCGCCATCTTGTCGACATATTCGTTGAGTTTGATTCCCTTGTAGGATGGAACCCACAAGAACCTTGTGGTGATTCCCTTTATGTTGTAGGTGTATATTTCGTGAAGGATGTCTGCTATTATGCTTGCCATCCTTGTGTTCTCGATGATTTTGATTACGCTCAGGGAATCGGTGATGATTATTACTTCGGTTTGGTCACAGTTGCCACTATATTTCAATGTCTCTAATATCGCTTTTGCTTCCGCAAGAAAAATTGACGTTTGCTCCGGTAACGAGTATAGTGCATGATACTGTGTTAGTGGGCAGTATATTGCGCATCCTACTCTGCTTTCTGAGCTGACCTTGGTGCCGTATGTGTAGATGTGTGTTGCATTCAAGGTTAAGGTGCTTAGTTTCCTGTTGAGGTTTTCGTTTACATCCGTGTTCGCCGATTTTTCTAGGAGATGGAATTGGGTGTCAATTGTTCGTAGGTGGAATGCTGCTTGATAAATACGATGAATTTCGAATTTCTCTATTTTGTCACTGATTTCTTCCAAATAGTTGTACGCTTTCAGTAATGGTTTGTCGTATTGGGTCTCTGCATCTTGATTTTCAAATTTTTCTACCGCTTGTTTTAATGTTTCCATCCGTTCCTTCACTGGATGCGTTTTGAGGTTTAGTTTGTCTACTAGGAAGTTTTCGGATAGCTGACTTCTTCTTATATGTAGAGGCGTGTCCCCGGATTCCACTAGTAGTGCGTTCGTGGGTGTAGACCTCATGGCTCCTACACATGTTCTGAGGCAGCAGTGATTTCCATCCCATTGTTAAATAACCAGGTACTGAATTCCTCCAGTGCTTCATTCAACATGAGAAGAACCACTTCCATAGTTGAACCCTTTCCGATGCCCTAGGACATCCTTTATATTCACTCCATTGTAATATGCTGCCACCTGCCTTCTGTGATTGGTTATTTCACGTTGACGTCGAAAGTAGGTGGTGGCCACATTAATGTGACTGGACTGTGTATATGCACCATCAATTTTTAAAAAAATGATCTTTTAAAGTGCTTTTGAAGACAATAAAGCAAAATATTTGTTTAATAACAGACCACTAGCATCACTAAGCGAATAAACGGATTTGTTCTTCTTATATGTAGAGGCGTGTCCCCGGATTCCACTAGTAGTTCGTTCGTTGGTGTAGACCTCATGGCTCCTACATATGTTCTGAGGCAGCAGTGATTTCCATCCCATTGTTAAATAACCAGGTACTGAATTCCTCCAGTGCTTCATTCAACATGAGAAGAACCACTTCCATAGTTGAACCCTTTATATATATTACTATGTCGTCTGCGAATTGGAGGGTAGTTACTTTGGGAGAAAAGAGTTTCCCCAGGTCGTAGGTATATATTAAGTACAACAGAGGACTTAGTATTGCTCCCTGCGGGAGTCCTTTAAACACCAAGCGAGAACCTATCAATTTTCCTTTGGCCGCTATATATATCACTCTTTCTGATATTAGGGAGTAGATTCCTGATAAGAGTATTTGGGAGATTCCCAGCTTGCTGAGTTTCTGCATCAGAACGGGTATTACCACATTGTCATATGCTGCCGAAATATTCAAGAACACTGCACCGAGGTACTGCTTTTGTGTGTACGTGATATTAATATCTGTATTTAGAATTGACAAATTATCCATGGTGCTTTTTCCTTTCCTAAAGCCGAATTGAGTAGCTGGAAGGAGCTTGTTTCTTTCTAACCATCATTCTAGCCTATTTTTGTTTAGGCGTTCCAGAGTCTTTGATACGCACGACATTAGTGTGGTTGGCCTATATGACCCTGGGTGTTTTGGATCTTTATGGGGTTTCAGAATGGGTAGGATAATCTGTGTTCTCCATTCCTGAGGAATCGGGAGGGTCGTCCAGATGTCGTTGAAGCATTTTGTGAGGAATTGAAGTGCTATTGTGGGCATGTTGAATAACATCGCATAGTGTATTCCGTCTATTCCCGGGGCCGTGTCGGAGGACTGTTTTAAGCATTGGAAGAGTTCTTTGACTGTAAACGGTGCGCAGAGCTGGTGCTCAGAGTGTTTGGCAGGATTTGGTGCGTATCGATATTCTGGATAGGAGGTACTATCTAGAGCTATTCTTTTGGAAATTTCTTCTATACACGAGCTGTCTACTGAATTTGTTGTAGGTCTATGTTTCCTATCCGTCAAGGATCTTATTCTCTCCCATATTGAGCTTGTGCTTGTGTCTTTACCCAATGTTTCACAGTACTCAATCCAGCTTAATCGTTTTTGTTTCTTTAATGTACATTTCGTCCATGCACTAATTTTTTTTATATTCTATGTAATGCGTTAGTGTTGGTTCTCTCCGGTATTTATGTAAAGCTAGACGTCTTTTTGTAATTGCTCTTGAGCATTCTGAGTTCCACCAAACTGTTGTGGTCTTGCCTGAATGAATTCGTTGTTTTCTTGGAGGTATTGATTTGTTTGCTGCTACTGTTATTGCTGCCACTAGTTGCTTATATGCTTCTATCCCCGTTACTCTTGCTGGGATTTTGTAGATTTCCTCTTCCAAACATCGCTTGTATGATGTCCAGTCAGCTTTTTTTATGTTCCAGCATTTAGTAGAATGTTTTCTGTTTTCATAGTCAGGTGGGCATCCGATTGAGAGTTGAATTGGGAAATGGTCCGATCCCAAAGTGTCGTTTAGTACCTGCCATGTGGCAATGGTTGCAATGCTTGGCGAACAGAGTGTGAGGTCAACGGCGAATGGTTTACCGCCTACCCTGCGAATCAGCGTGGGAGTTCCGTCGTTCATAATGACGAGATTCTCGTCTTCTACCATGTCCATTACTGATGTACCGTATGTATCATCGTGATGGCAGCCCCAGCTCCCGCTGTGTGCGTTTAAATCACCTGCTATTAAATATGGTGGTTGTATCTGGATAGTTTTGTCCAATGAGCCTGTTCGATTTTTGTTCGAGGGGCGCAGTAGATACCGCACTGAATGAAAATTATTTGAATCGAATTCGTATTGATACTGCCTGGAAGGGAAGATTATTGTTGTTTGGGTGTTGAGGGTCATGCGAAATGTGTTGGTCAATTAAGATAGCTACCCCTTCCTTTCCATCAGTTCGGTCTTTTCTATATACCTGGTAATTTTTTAAATCTAATTTCTTTGTGGGGGTGGAACCATGTTTCCGATAATAAGGCTATATCTATTTGTCTGTTTTGTAGTTCTGAACCCAAACTTTCTCTGTTTGAAAATACTGATCTGCCGTTAAAATGGAGTATTTTTAGTTGCAGGTCGTGTGTGGAGGACGAGTGAAAACTTTATTTGTTATCTGGGTCCATTATGAGGTCGTTGTGATGATCACCTCTAGTAGGTTTCTTACATGTGATGGATCAATTGTATTGTTGTATCTTGTCTGCTCAACTATGGTTATTACTAACGCCATCAATTTTTCCACTAGTGGTATTTCCGCCGTTATTATCTGCTGTTGCGCTAACTGGTGATTCGCCTCTAGAGTTCCCGGCATCCTGTGTGGTAGTGGTTGATATGGATTAAACATTATGGGTTGTGTTGGGCCGTTGCTTTTCCAGAACAGATTCTGAGGTATTATGGTACCACTGCCCACTGGCCTTGTTTTTGTAACGTTTGTGGGCATAGGCGGCTGGCCAACTCCAGTGTGATACGGGTTTCCTTGTAAATGTCTATGTGGAGTTGTGTGGCGCAAACGATGCTGGCTTCCGGGTTCTCGCACTTGAGGGCTGCTTCTTTCTTGTGTTAGTGCTGGGATGTATGGTGGATTTAGCGAGGTTTCTTGTTTGGCTGCGATAGGAATTGGGTTTTCCTCCGGAAGTTGTTGGCCCGTTTGTATTAGCTGTAGGCCTGCTGCTGTTACATTGGGGTAAGTGCGTGGGTTTGTAAGGGGGTGCCATTGTTGGGGGTTATTACCTACCAATTTTTGTTTTCTTTCTGAGCGCTGTTTGAATTCCGGGCAGGAACGATCGGTAGACAGGTGGTTTCCTTGACAGTATATGCAACATGGTTGATTTTCGGAGGTACAATCTTTGAATTTGTGAGATCCAGCACATCTGCTACAGCGAGGTTGGCTTCTACAATTGGCTTGAGTGTGATTGTATCTAAGACTGTATTACTGGTGATATGTAGGGTTGCACCACACATCTCATGCCATATAAGTAAATGAACTGTGGTAACACTTGGGATTGAAAGGTTAAGACGCAAATTGGTAGGGGAAGGTATTGAAATTCGTTGTCTGCTAAAACTTTTTTAGTAAATCTTCTGACTCGTAGTACTGGGAAGGGGGAGATTGTTTCATTTATTATTTCATCTGGAGATAGCGAGGTGTCAATGTTCCTAATCACTCCCTGTTTGCTGGTCATGTAGTAGGGTATGTAAGCCTCTAGGTTATTGTCTTTTAGTGATCTCAATTTTACCAAAGAATTTGCAGAGGTACCGGTCTTAGTTTCTATTCTAATTCTATTCCGCCCTGCGGTAGTAATATTAATTATTTCCGATCTTATGTGGTTATTATTTAGGAAAAGCATTTTTCCTACTGACATAGGGTGCAGCTTGCCAATGTTGTTATTGCTATTTTCCGCCATAACGTAGTAAGGACCATTGTCCGTAGGTGAATGTCTATTATCTTGACCATTCTGGTTTATGGGGTAGTAGGGTTATTCATAGTTATTTGGTTGGCCCGGATGGGGCTGTGGAACTGGTATAGGTTGTTCGAGCTGTTGATATCGTTGCTGCTCTTCTTCTTCACTGTGAAGAGCTACGTCAACAGCTCTTAGTATTTTCATAGTAGTGGCGTAATGTTACGCTGGCCGAAGACATCTGTCCATCACTATCCACCATAGTGATCCGAGACTATGTCTCTGGAACACTATGGAGGTAACTCTGTATTTGGTCTACTGTAATTTATCACTTACGGGAAAAAAAACTTGAGAGAAAAACACTAATATCGCTACGGAAAAATGCAAATATGTATATAAAAACTTATTATAACTCACGAACGAATGAAACCGGTTGCTACCGTAAACAACAACCAAAGATGCTTCATAGCAACAAGTACAGTACAGTGAGTAAGGATATGAGATCGACTTCTTTGGTGGATTACAGAATACTTTAGTCAGAAATCATGTTGGCATGGAGGAAGGAATATATGGAGACGACGCAAGGGACCTTCGCCACATACTGGAGTGAAACCGGGTGGAGACAAGTGGGGAGGGGAGGCCGCCATATTGCTTGACCAGAGAAACACGGAAATATGCACAAAAACCTCAAGGAAATCATAAGACAACCGTGGCACCGCAATTTGATGATGGATTATTATGTAACTCGACGAGACACATCAAAAATGAAGAATAAAATTTTTTGATATCGTGCTTAGTTCTCGAGATATACTGTATCGAAATAGTGGAGTTTCTGGTTGAAATTCAGAAGAAACGTGTCCCCAAAGTCAAATTTGGTGATAGATTCTTATGTAATACGACGATACAAATCGAAAATAAAGAATAAAATTTTTCGATATCTCAATTAGTTCGCGAGATATACTGTCTCAAAAGTGAGGTTGTTAGGTTTTGAGGGGATTCAACGATAACCGTGGCGCCGTAATTTGATGACGAATTCTTATGTAACTCGATGAGGGAAACTGAAAGTAAAGAATAATTTTTTTTTTGATATCTCGCTTAGTTCTCGAGATATTGTACCTTAAAATTGACGTGGTTAGGTTGAAATGCGGCCTGGACCAGAAAAAAACTATCGCCATATCCATATTTGATGATGAATTCGGACGTAACTTGAATAACAAACTATTTATTTCTACAGTCCTTAAATTTTAGTTGATGTTCGAATAGGTTATATTTTCACATTCTTTTTCAGTACTTGACAAGGAAGATTTCAAAATCTAGAAATATACTGTACTTGTAGACATATTTACAAACAGAAACATATCTGAAATTTTAAAAAAAGCATAAGTCAATGTTCAGAGCTTTAAAAAAAATTAATACTTCATAAAACCTCATAGTTTCTGAGCTTACTTAGAAGATATTGTACTGGTAGTGGCCTATATAATTTTGCTAGAAAAATCAGTACATTCAAAAATCAGAAGCTAACAGCTAATAATAAATAAATTGTTTGTTCTCTTCAGGTATACACCGCATTTCCACCTGCCAACATTTCCATTAATATTGCCGCTACAAAACCAAACTATGTAGACACATCTAAACACAAGAAATGCATCGCGAACTACATTTCCGTCAACAAAGTTTATTTCATCACGTTTAGTAGTTCGCACAGCACAAATTATCACGATTAATTTCATCGTGCAATTTCAGTGTAAACTTAAACGTGAGTAATGCATGCAGAATACCATATTCACTGTGTCGCGATGTAAACATGACCCGTTTAAATTAAATTTCCAACATTTGTCTACAATAAGGCTAGCTTTTCAGGTGCAAAATAGTAACATATGCTAATTGTATACACTACACCAACAAAAATTTGAGAATAATATGATCCTATTGAGAGCAATGAATAAATTTATAGCGTATGGTACTAATGTTGTGGTTGCCTGTCAGATACTTCAAGAACGATAATTACAATGTGACTTTCTTATGAAACGCTATTCCAGGTTTTTTCCTATCTCGTCTGTTTGTGCAACCATATGCATCACAACTTGGCATTATAGAAAACTTTAGAATATTAGAAAATGAAATATTCTCAGCAGCTGATACAGTGCAAACAGCCCAATGTTTTGGTACTCCTACGATGTCCGCCGCGCAGGCACAGTTTTTTCACGAGGTTTCACGGATTTCGCGTTATCTCGTCTCCATATATTCCTTCCTCCATGCATGTTGGCGACTTATCTTAACGTTACAGAATGTAATCTTTGGGATCTAAACTGTTTTGAGGGAATTGTATAATGAATGTTAGATAATGTGGAAGTGCTAACTTTAGTGCAAGTGATAACTTCGAGGCAAACCCAGGTATTACAATATTTCTGAGATGCCGAAATAGTTAGTCTTCGGAGAAAAAACTTGACACAAACATTTTTTGCTTTTGGAATTATCAGTTTTTGATATTTAAAATAGATGCCTGGTAGAACAGTTTGCCAGTTTTCAATCACAATTTTTTCTGAAATATCGTGAATTAACAGTTGTACAACTGAATGATTAAGAAATGTGAAATAAACTAAGTTCGAAAACAAGTATGTATGAACATTTCAAATTAAGAATTACCTTTTCTGAAATTTCTTTCGTACAGCCATTTTTTAATTCTTTTAGACGCTTACCTGCTTATGAGTTAAGGTCATTTTACCCTAAATTTACAACAGAAAGTACGAATAAAGATCGGAAACGAGATGTCGGGAGAAAGCAGCATTGGGAGAGGAGAAAGACAAGGTTGTTGCCTTTCCCCATTATTGTTCAACTTATACTGGAAGAAATTTTTTGAAAAATGCTTAAATGGAAAAAGAGGAGTGCGTATTGGTGGCAAGAGAATAGAGTGCATGCAATTTGCTGATAGTATAGTCTTGTTGGCAGAAAGCGAACAAACTCTAAACAGACTGCTGAAAGATCTAGACGAAGCTTGTGAAGAGTTTGGAATGAAAATCAATACAGCAAAAACTAAGATTATGCTGATTTGAAAATGAAGGAAACTAATAAATATTAAGATAGGAAGAGCTGATAACAGTCAAGTAAGATCATTCAAATATCTTGGAAGTACGGTCACTGAAGACTTGAGATGCCTCCAAGAAGGAAAAAACTCGCATTGCCGTAGCGAAGGAAGGGTTTAAAAGGAATATGCGACTACTAACTGGAAAATTAGACAAAGCACTCAAGAAAAGAATTGGCAAATGTTTTGTAAGGAGTGTGGCTCTTTATGGGGCAGAGACGTGAACACTGTGATGAGAAGATGAAAAACGGTTAGAAGTTTTTGAAATGTGGGTGTGGAGAGGATAAGCTGGATAAATAAAGTAAGTAGTTTTGAAGTGCTGGATAGGGTTGGTGAAAGGAGAAAACTACTCCAAGTCATCAACGAAAGAAAGAAGAACCGATGGGACATTTGCTAAGAGGGGAGAAAGACTTCTTGGAAGGACAAGTTTGTGGGAGGAGAATGACAGGAAGAAGGAGGTGCAAAATTACAGACAACGTCAGGTTTATACTACACCAGTCTCCATATCCTTTCCATTCCATTCCATTTTGCTTAGAGATCTTATGTACTGTTCCCATATAGCAGCCTTCGGCGTCTTTACTGTAATTCTTTTATTATTTTCATTATTCTAATAGATCTTTTACCATTTCGTCAGACCTACAAAAATTCTTAAGAAACAACTTTCGTTATTGTTATACAACGCACATTTTCAAATTAAATGTTTAAAACCACTGACAATATTAAAATATGTTTGAATACTACTCATTCTGGACGCGAGACTTAATGTGTCAAATAAAAACAGGATCTAGGCAGCAAAATACAAGGACTATATACTCACAACAGAAACAGCAAGCAGTGAATTTGTTAATCTAACCGTTAATCTCGTTGAGAGCTTTACACAATTATTCTCTCTAGAATTGGTATGGACTGCATCGCCAGATACAACACCGTAAAGGAATGTAGATCGAAATTTGCAGGCACTTCAATGAAGAAGCGAACCTTAGACTGGAAATGGAAAGGAAATTTGGCAATGTTAACGATTTTTTAAGAAGGAAAATGTAGCAAAGTAAAAAGAATAATCTCGAGCTGGCATATCCCTAGTTCTACGGGGCTAGTTACCAACTGATGAATGTGGAGGATGTAAATTACTGAAGTTTTTCTACGCACTTCATGGTACGGATATACGAATTGTCAAGTTCAGTAGCCGATTGCTTCTTGATGACGGAGAAAATTGTTTTCGTAAATGTTCATTGATGTAACGCAGCCGTATCGTATGAGACAGAGCGGATGAGCCTACATCAACATATTTATTCCGTCACGCCTTACACATTACGGAGAGTTCTATCGCATAACCCGTATGTGGTGATTAGATGTAATGCACCGCCATCTCTTTTACCCTGGTGGCCAAGAACCAAATTATAAATATTACTTCCACTGCTGCGCTCGAACCAGCCTCGGCTACTGGGGCAAATTATGGGTATCGCGTAGCAAATCAATTCCGTTGACTGCTGCTGGTCAAAGCAGGAGGTAACCCAGAAAGTAAGCATACCTCATTTTTCCTTCTCTTTCGGGCAAATCTTCTGGCGAGGAACTGGAAGGCCGAAGCCGGATCGGATAAAGCTGACTTGTAAAGTGAGATCAGAGAAGGACTTACGACACAAGGAGACAAGGACGCTCGTTGTGCCTCGCTGATGGAAGGCGGTAGCCACTGCAATCCTTACATTCTTTCCAGAGACAAACAAGCCAATAAGGACGGGGATTTGAGTTTATAGCATTGCCTACATGGACGGCTATCTACTCGGCGAAGGGATTCTGAAAATCTCAAATGCTGTCAGCATTTCAGTAGGCTTGGTATTGTATAATATAGTTTTCCATTTGGAGAGTTGATTTTTATTTGCATTGATTTGTCAGAATCCAGGTTATTGTGCTAATGACAAAATACATCCTATTATTTACCATTAATAAATGGAGTTATCTCCTCAGTTTGGCCGTGGGTATAATGGTTTGCATTCTCAGACATACTGTATTGATTGATTTGTTAGTGGAGGAAATTGTCGGAAAAAAAACTGAGCAGGAAAATTCGGATTCTAATATTTGAAAGCAATGTTTGAGGACGTTGATCGCAGTGGATATGTGAAGATGAAGAGATGAGCTCAGAGACCACTGAAGAGAGCGGTGAAAATAAAAGTAAAAGTCATATTATTTTGTCCTATCATTAGGCAGTTTTTTGGTCGAGGTTTTAAAGAGAACTTCTGTAATAAGATATACTAAATTTATAAAAACTTAATCAGTCCAAAGGCTCAGAACTTCAAACGATTGTGCGAGAGATCAAACAATTCGTTTTGTTAACATCTGTTTGAAAAATAGTCATGAATAACATCAATATTCCGCATAATATCAACACTTTAATTTAGCGTGGTGTAAAAAATTAAAAGCTGATATTTTTAATAAGGAAATATATATATATAAACTATGATTAAATCGGATTCTTTTTTCTCAAGTCAGCTTAAACAATAGAACCTCAAAGCAGTGCAACGTTCTGTCCTGGCATTCGGTAGGACCAGTTACCGCATAGCATCCAAATTTTTGTTTTTCCAAATCACTCCAGGTGAATGCCCGGATAGTTCCCTCTTAAATAACGTTGTCTATTACCTCCCAGAATTCTGTCCACAATTCTTGTCTCTTTGCTATAAAGAGCTCCTCGTAAAGGCTCCTAGGAGGAAAAAAATTACAGAATTCAGGCTTAAAATAATGTTTTAGCTGAAAAAATAGTCATAATATCAGGTACATGGTTTGCTCTAATGATGAATGTTGAATCGCCAAACGTTTTGCCTTTTATTCTTCGTAATTAAAGTGCTGAGCCTCAGTGGTTAAGGCGTCTGACTGGAGATCGAAAGGTCCCCGGTTCGAATTACTGTCTCGGCGGGGATTTTAAAAGGACCTTAACCACACCTTCACTTCTGCCACAGCTAGCTGTGTAATGTGAATTTCGCCAGAACGCTGACGTGGTTCAGATTCCACGTTAAACCGTATGTCCCGTTTACCCGGTAGGATCATCGGGTTAAGTTAGATAAGGAGGAAAGGAACTGGCGATCCTACCTCTCATACCAGGCTTAGTATGCATTCCTTCAGGAGGATCTAACGAACAACCTTTGGGTTGAGAACCACATTTAACTATTAAAGTGAAATAAGATTTCGGTATTGTTAAGTTAATCGTTTCCGTTATGTTCAGTAATTTATCATTTAATTGGAGTGGTTAATTTATCTTTCATTGAAAAAGGGACTGAAACCGACTAGTAGTGTAGTAGGTATTTCTATTAGCTCTAATTTCTCTGGGAATTTAAAAGAATCCTTCACACAGAACGTTCCTTGGTCGGTAAGTCATCCCTTGAACAACACAAACCAAACATTCGAGTTACTGTCATAACTACTGCAAATATCGAGCAATTCAGTGACTTCGTCTCATGACGGCCTTGCGAATTTTAGTGAACTGTAACAATCTCTCTTTCGTTTGCTAACAGGTGAATTTCCAATCAATTGGCCGCCCCTGTAGCTCTACCGAGCTGCAACACGTCCACCAGTTTGGTATGTGGGGCAGCTGGTTCGCGTGACCCCCATTGGCGGCGCCACATATCGCTAAAGATCATGCGTTGTATCCCAGTGCCCTAATTACGACGTTTAAAGATTTACGTGTAATGAAAAGTATCGTCAGATTTGGAGCAATAGGCGATTTTAATTTCGCATATCTTTACAGTTACGGTAGAAATATGTTACGTTGTATTGAAGATGCAGTAAATGATTTAGTAACAGGCTATTAAGGAATCAACAGTATCTAAATCTGCGTATAATTGTAGTTAGGATGAGAATCTGGAAAGAATGTAAAAAACGAAGAGCGAATAATAAGTAAAATTCATGATTAATAAGGTCTGCCTATTAATAAGCAATAATGTGAAATGCAACCATCTGTTTACTTTATGCTGTGTAGTATAACTGCAATCGAAGCTGAAAATTCCAAAATGAATGAAGCAACAAGTTTCTTACATCCAACTTTTTTTAAGCAATTTAAAATCTTGTTTCATTGTATATGATCCTGCAATCTGGAATTCTCTTCATGATTATCAACATGGACTTGCAGTAATTAGAAATCCCACAATAGTCGATGACACAGCAGAGTGGTGTAAAACTTGTGGATAATTAAAACAATTTCAAAACCCAAGATAAAGGGCATAAACTAGGGTTACCAGACATCCCCGTTTGCTGGGGACAGTCTCTGTCCCCGGACAGATCTCAACCCCGCAATGTCCCCGGATTTTTACTGTTGTCCTCAATTTTTTTTATTTAATCAAGCCAGAGTTCTTTAAAAGCCCTGATTTGCTAGTTCATTCGTTTAAAGCAAGGGCTATGAAGCGCACTTCTTTCCTTGTACGTGCCTGGGAATAAAATAACATTAGAAGGATACTGCGTCTTGGACACAACAGCTTTGGAAAATCAAGTCTCCTTGATGTGTGCAGCCATGGAGGAAGGAAATATAAGGAGGAGAAGTGACGTTAAATCTGTGAAGCAGGCTCTAAACTCTCGCGCATGCGCAGTGGCGGCAGCGGCGATATTGCTATCCCAAACAAATGCGATGTTCACATTGTGTTAGATGCTGTGATTATTTCATTTTGTAATGTGTATAAGTGTTTTATAATGCCATCTTGTGTTGCATATTGTTGCACAAATAGGCAAGAGAGGAAAGAACCTGGAATATCAATTCGGAAGTAAGTTGAATTCTAATTATCGTTGCTGAAGTGGGCGGTAGGAATTGCAAACTTCGCTGCCTGTCTATAAATATTTAGTCATAGCTCTCAATGGGATGACTATGTTCTCAAATTTTTGTTGGTTTAGTGTACAAAATCAACATACCTTGCTATTTTGCATATAATAGACTAGAATTACTTTTTAACGAGTGTTGAAAATGAGATTTAAAGGGATATGTATTACATCGCGAATCAGTGAATTTAGTATTGCGCTTTCTTTCGTCAGGATGCAGTTTATGAAATTAAATGTGTTAAATTATGCTATGCAATCTAGGAATCTTGATGAAGCAAACGATGTTGTTTCCGCAAATACAGTTTGCGATTCAAATACGCGTGTGTGGGTGTGTCTACATAGTTTGATTCTGTAGCGGCAATTAGATGGAGATTGTGGTTAGGTCTAAATGCAGTCTATACCAGAATGGTTTTGTTGTTCCATAAGGGACAAAGAATTTATCTATTACTGTTAGTAATTTCATGAGAACAAAGTTAGTGACAAAACGTGTATCGCGATGGAAACTACTTCCACTTCCAGCTATTCCCAATTAAGCTTACGATGTATGGTAACAAGATAACTATTTTTATTCTGGTCTAGGGCGCATTTCAATCAAACCACAAGTGGTAGTAAAAAAAACTGAAATATCCATTCTGCATGTCCACCATGTAATTCATTGTGGCTTTGGCAGAAATAATTTTTAGTCCAGGCCGCATATCAACCCAATCCCAGTATATCCCGAAAACTAAGCAAGATATCGAAACATTTTATTCTTTATTTTCGGTTTGTCTCGTCGTGTTACATAAGAATCGATCATTAAATTTGACTTTTGCGAAATGTTTCTTCTGCATTTCAACTCAAGACACCTCACTTTTGATACAGTATATCTCGAGAATTAGGCGAGATATCGAAAAAATTTATTCTTTATTTGTCTCGTCTTTTTAAATAAGAATCAGTCATCAAATTTACTTTGACCAATTTTTTCTACTGAATTTCAACCAAAAACATTTCACGTTTGAGACAGAATATCTCGAAAACTAAGCATGATATAAAAAAAAAAAAAATTATTTTTCTCATCGAGTTACATAATAATCCATCACCAGATTGCGGCGTTACTTTTATCCTAGAGTCCCCTTGAGGATTTTGTACATATACCCCGTGTCTGTATAGGATCGGCCTAGCCCCCCACTCCTCCCCCGCCCGGCTTCACTTCATTGCGTGGTGAAGTTCTCTTGCGTCGTCTCCATATATTTCCTTCCGTTATGTGTGCAACATGGCTGTCTGGGATCCTCATTTAAAATAAAAAATATAAACAATATGTTTCTTTTAAGTTAACCCAACCTTTAATCATATAACTTATAAAAGTACAACGCGTAATGCCGAAAGCGTCCCCGGATTTGAAGAAAAATTCTGGTAACTCTAGCATAAACAATACCTGTTGCATGTAGTAAAATACTATCAGAACAATTTTCCATCTTGCTCAAAGCAGTTATTAATACATATATATATTTGTTATTAGGAAACAAAGGCGCTGAAAGAGGAGTAGAAAAACCACCACTTACCATAGAAGAGGATTTCTGTGACATCGAGTCACGGAAAAAACACGTACAGTCAGAGTAAAATTTTCGAGAATATAGCCCTTCTTCAGTAGTCGTGAGATGGCTGCATGTTGGAAACTGGCAGCCAACCATAGGCTCCAATATTTTACTCTATGTGTGTACGTGTTTTTTCCGTGACTTGACGCCGCAGCTCTCTTCTACATAGATCACAATTTTTATACAGATGTGTATTCAAAGAGCCAGACTTTGTTTGGTCTTTGGTTGGAATGTCACCTGTTGTAATATTTTTGATATTGTAGATGTTCTATTTTGAAACTTTTGGAACATCTCGCGCCACTTTTAATGACATCATGCAATCAGTGAATTGTTTAAGGAATGAGGTTTTTAAAGGAAACACAATTTCATAACTTGGATATATTCATGCAGAACAGTCTGATGGCACAGTAATACAACTCTCTCCCGCTCTTATATTTGATGTTAGGTCACTTGCCTGTCGGACTTTGGCATCTTCCTAACAGGGAGGAACATTATTGTAGGGATGTTCTCCACTGTGACACATTATTAGTATCCTGATTTTGTTGCATTGTCACATAACAACATAAGTAGTATGACGCGTCGGCCCCGCCTGGTGTCTCACTTCTGCACGAATAAGGCAGTATACCGAAATATTGCGCTTTTCTTGTGTTTGTCATTCCCAGCCGCCTTCATCTGTGGCGTGTTGGGTCATATTTCCCTATCCTTCCTTAGTTTTTTTATATATATAATTTTGAATAGGCCAATTTGTTGAATTGAATTGAATTTTATTTGATCCATGAAGTCATAATTTATGACATAGGACAAGTCATCAGTAATTACAATAAGCATTACAATATAATTTTTCACACAATACAGGATTACATATCATTATTATAATTATCATACTTAAAATTGCACAGTCAATACAAGCAGCAAATGAAATACATATGTTCAACTGAAGTTAAATTAATATTTCAACATTTTACAAGTTACAATACAAAATAATTTAATCATGTTTGTTCATTTCTCGGTGGTTCATATATTCATTGACACTATAGAAGCTATTGACTAATAAAAAAATTTTTAGCTTATATTTAAAATTATCTAAATTTGATATTTGTCTGATGTTTTCAGGAAGAGAGTTGTACAGAATTTTAGGCTGGTAGAGTACACTATTTTGGTATAGAGCTTTCTTGTGCCACTCTAAATGAAAATTATTCCTATTCCTTGTTTCGTGTTTATGTATTTCCTTATTTAGCAATGCATATTCCTGATGTGATTTCAGGAAGCAGATACACTCAAATAAGTATATACATGGTAGAGTCAGTATTTTTAGTTCTTTAAAAATATCCCTGCAGGATTCTGTACGTTTCATACCTCTCATGATTCTTATAGCTCTCTTTTGAAGTATGAATGCCTGTTTTGCATGTGTTGAATTTCCCCAAAAAATTATACCATATCTTAATAAGCTATGCATATATGAATAGTAGGCACACAACATTGTTTTCAAAGAGCAGCAATCTTTAAGCATTCTTAAAATATAACAACATTTGCTTAACTTCTTATTCAGTGATTCAACATGTTTATCCCACTTTAAATGTTCATTCAACCATATTCCTAAAAATTTTGTGTCATGTACTTGTTTTATATAGGTATCTCCTATCTTCACTAAATTATTACTGTTATTTTTGTTTATTATATGAGTGAAACTAATCCATACTGTCTTTTCATGATTTACAATCAAGCAATTATCATGGAACCACTTTTCCACTTCTTTTGTTGTTGCAGTAATTTTCTGCTGTAGGTCAACTTCATCCTGCCCTTTTATAAAAATATTAGTGTCGTCTGCAAACAATACCTCATCAGCTGTTAATAAATGATTTGGTAAATCATTTATATATATAAGAAATAGTAAGGGTCCTAAGACTGAGCCTTGTGGTACTCCGTGGTCAACTTTCTGATACTCTGAAAAATATTCTTTACCATCATGACATACTTTTACTCTCTGGTACCTGTTGGAGAGATATGATTTAAACCAATCATATGCTTTGCCACGAATACCATATCTGTACAATTTTATTAATAAGAGGTCATGTCTAATAAGATCAAAGGCCTTGGACAGGTCTAAGAATAACCCACTGTTTATTTCACCCTTATCCACTGCATTGAGAACAGTATTCAGAAAATTGTAAATGGCTGTTTCTGTGGACCTATTTTTCCTAAACCCATGTTGTGAATTGCTTAGTATTTTGTTTCTAGTAAGAAAATCAGTGAGCCTTTCATACATTACTCTTTCAATTATTTTTGAAAAGCCAGGCAGTATAGACACAGGTCTGTAGTTCTTTATGTTATATTTGTCATCCTTTTTGTAAAGTGGTGTTACTGTTGAATACTTTAGTTCTGTTGGGAATAATTCCTGCACTAAAGGAATCATTAATAATATCTGTAAGGTGGGAAACAATGATCCTGAGCTGAGTTTAATGATTTTATCTGGGATCCCATCAATACTGCAGGACATTTTATTTTTTAATTTAGAAATGGCATTTCCTACTTCTGTTATAGTAACTGGATATAGAAACATAGTTTTTTCATTCATGGGGACATTTATATTACCATTTCTACTGCACATCTCATTGTTGAAATTTTTTGCTATGTTTGTGTAGTGTTTACTGAAAATATCTGCAATCTTTTTTGGGTCCTGAATAATTTTTCCTTCACTTTTTATAACATATGAATTAGTTTTTGCTTTAAAATTGCCTGTGCTTTTATTTATAATTTTCCAAATGGATTTAATTTTATTTGAGCTCTTAGAAATATATGTATCATTTGTCTGCTTTTTTGCTGCTAATATTACTTTTTTGAAAATTTTTCTATAGCATTTTACATGTGACTTTAAATTTTTATTTTGTTTGGCTAATTTGTTTAAAATTCTAAGATTTTCTGCAGAATTTTTAATGCCCTGGGTTATCCATGTGATTGGATTGCTTGTAATTCTAACTCTTTTTAATGGGAATGCAACTTCAAAACAATACTTATAATCAGACATAAAGCAATTGAACTTATCATTTGTACTATTATGCATTCCTTCCCCCCACTTCATATTTTGAAGCATGTAGTTGAAAGTCACGATATTATCATCATTAAAGGACCTCCTCTGCACATACTTTACACCAGTCCTGCAAGATTTGGTGAATATGTTCTTTACAGATAATTTAATATACAGATAATTTAATAGCCAGATGATCAGAGAAACCCATATCTATTGTTGTGATGTTATAGTTACATATATCCTTGTTGATAAATATTTGGTCAATTGCAGACTCACTCCCGTTGCCATACCTAGTGGCATCATACACAGTTGTATACATATTATAAGACATAAGCAAATTTATTAGCAGTTGCTTTCTAACACAATTACCATTAAAATCAACATTAAAGTCCCCAACTAATACTATATGGTTTGTTTGATTTTTTAGTTCACTTAGAAGATCTTCCATGTTTTCTAAGAACACTGTAAAGTTGCCAGATGGTGATCGATATATACACACAATAGTAATTTTACATTCTATAAGTACACATGCAGAGTATTCAAAATCTTTTTCAAGACATTTGGCACTTTTCAGTCTTATTTCCTTTGACTTCAAATTAGGTTTAACATATATACATGTCCCACCACACTTGTAGGTTTCTCTGCAGAAACTACTTACCAATTCAAAATTTGGAATGTGAGCTGAACTTGTTTGAAATTCTTGCAACCAGTGCTCACTTAGACACAAAACTGATACATCATTCAAACTGTTATTTAACAACACTTCATATTCACTTAGTTTATTACTTAGACCTTGCACATTTTGATACAGAACTGTAACTGGTTCATTTGACCCTATTCTATATGTGCTCCTGTCACTATGTTGAATATTGCAGGTCGATTCTATGGGTGTATTGTTTTGGACTGTGGCCACCAAAAATCCTCACCTCTTGGTGGTGGATGTCTCTTTCGGGCTGGTTGTTTTCTTCTAAAAAGATCCATTTCACTTTCAGTAGCACTTACAGGATTTTTGGTAGACAGTTCTTTAGGGTTAGTATTTTGAGTAGTGCATACCTGATTGGATGTTGCTTCAACCACTGTTGTTGTAACACATAACTCTGTAGTGTTCAGGACAGAATTCTTGTGTTCTACATACACAATTGGTATTTGAGATACTATTGGTAGATCTTTCACTTCAAATTGAATGTGACTTGCATTTTCGTTTTTTGTTTTTATATAATGCAAAATCTGGTTAGCTAATGCTAATTTCCCTTTGTAGTTTCGGTGCATGCCATATCTTGTAAATTCGTCTCTGGGACATTCCACTTTCAAATATTTGACATTTGTAAATGCTTTGCAGATTTTTTCGTATTTCCGATTTGTAGCCTCAATTTCTTTGTTTACACATGAGGCTGGTATCAGGTCATGTCTGTGGGGAATGCTGACTACATACACATTTATATTGTTCATTTTTCTTAACGTTTCTGCTAAGGTTCTTGTTGCTGCTTTCGCTTCATTTTTGTAGACGTCATTATCGCCACCTATAATCACGCAGCTGTCTCCAGTGTTAAAGTCCCACATTTTATCAAAATCTTTCACTATTTCACTCAACGGAGCACCAGGTTTAACTATGCCACTAACATTGAAATTGTGATCCTTTTCAGCGATGATTCCAGCTAGGCCTTTCCCATGGCTGGAAGTAAGTAAACAAATACCAGATTTCTTCCCGCAATGATCATCGATGCATTTTTGAATCTTGGGTGATTTCTTTTCC
Organism: Vandiemenella viatica; assembly: GCA_031002005.1. Taxonomy (NCBI): domain Eukaryota; kingdom Metazoa; phylum Arthropoda; class Insecta; order Orthoptera; family Morabidae; genus Vandiemenella; species Vandiemenella viatica. The sequence continues at coordinate 43,482 of JARYHS010007076.1, forward strand.
TCGCAAGGTTTTTCTATAACAACTTCAGTGTCATCTTCATTCTCAAAAGTTTCGGATGAAAGCAAATTAAATCTATTTCTTGTCTCTACTTTTAAGCACTTCTGAGGATTCTTGACACGCGTAAACTTTTTAGGCCTAATAAAATTATTTTCTTCAGCTGAACTCGCATTTTCGATTGTCTTTTTTAGATTCTCCATTTGATGGATAAGCATGCTAGCTGCATAAATGTCCTTCTTAATTGCTTCAATAACTGACTCTTCTTTTCCCAGAAAAAAAATTTTCTATGGCTTCCATTCTTCCATAGCAACATTTGCGATCGCACTCACATCCCGCACTCACTGTTTCCAAATTATTTATGCAACCACTGTGAACCCATTTTTGAATAACAGAACATAGTCTAATACCAGTTGTCACCAATTCTTTGCATAGTACACACTTTATAGATGATAGAAAGTTTATTTTCGGAGAGCAACTAACAACTTCTATACCGGCCGCCATCTTAAAACAGGCAAAGGTAATAAAAGTGTGTCACACTACATATGTTGTTCTAAGCTTTTTACCAGTTGTTCTTATATTTAAAATTTGAAATCATGAAATTTTTTAATTACAATAGTTATGAAATTTTTATTCTCGTTGGGATACTTGGTAAGTTTGAGCAATATTTCTGAAATTTTTACCTGTTACTTACTAACGAAGAAGGAAAAGAAATAGGGTGTGAGACTTATATAAATACAATTTTTACTTTATTTTGAACCTGTTAATTACCACCCTCCTATTGTAGATAGATGTCTTAATTTGCTCTGTAGCCTCCAGGATTGGCTCTGTGTGTCAGTTCCTTCTGAGCTGTGGCATTGTGAAATGCTTTGTTTTCAAAACAGAACATCTACAATATCAAAAGCATCACAACAGGTTACATTCCCACCAAACAAAGTCTGAACACACAACTGTATAAAAATTATGATCTATGTGGGAGAGAGCTAAGTTTGTGCTGTTGCATGTGATCAAGATAATTATAGTGGCTCGCGAATAATTCATAAGTAATGTCTGCACATTATTCACACAGTGCAGAAATATAAACAAAGGAGATTGACCATCAGGGATAGGTGGCCCAGCTAACTGCTACCTGCAAGCCAAAAAAAAGGGCTTTCTCAGTCCAGGAGGAGTATCAAGAAACATCTACACTGTTATGCATTTGAAAACCTGGGGTCGGCTTGAATGAAAGACAAGAGACACTGAATACAATTTATTGCCACATCCTGATGGCTTGGGTATTTTAGCAGACGTTCAAAAATTTACAGTGACATATGATCTAATAGAATACGGATGAGAGACAGCAGCAGTGAATGAATGTATGTAATTGCTGTACATAGAGAAGTGAAAATGTAATTCTGATTAAGACAACGGTATGGCGGGAAAGTACACTAATGTCTGCCTATTTGCCAACGAATTTGGTTTCAGTAAAAATGACTGGTTTTTCTGCAGACAAGCTGACGCTGGGAGAACCATTCTATCTATGAAGTGAATCTGTTGCCTGTTGCTTGGAATTTGCCACTGCCTGGTGGATTCAGGCTGCTGGTATCGGTTCAACACAACTACCCAACACGCCTTCATATACAGCACCAGGGCCAATGCTGTACATCAAGACAAGACATACTGTGCCAGAAGGAAGAATTTCCATGCCTGCGCTTCACCTGTCACAGACAACATAGTCCGCGGGTCTGAGACCTTGCAATGGCAATCTGCCATTGTACCACTACACTGTTGACTAGTGCCATCTACAAATGTTCATTGATATAATTTTCTTTCTATCATCCTGTTATTGTTAATACTGTTTCAACAATTGTAAAAGCAGCATTTCTGACACAACATAAATAAATCTACAAACGTTAAAAAACACATTTTTTACAAGTTTTTCACCATAACTTGGTATTTCAAACACCCTGTAATGCCTCAGACGTTATATACGCTCCACTGAGCTAGACCACAAATGAATTGTATGAAGATGAAATGATGAGTATTCTCAATCATAGTTGTCATGTGTTTTGTTTAAAGAAATAAAGTTCACTTACCTTGATTGTCACAATGGAAAATAAAAAGCGTAAGATATTTGTTTTGTAAATTTCGTCGGTTTTTCAATACCTAGTAATGATTAAGTTAATTAACCTTACCTATTCAAATAATTTTGGTATATATATAAATTGTCGTTCTATTCCTGATGCCCAAAATGTGTGGCTAAGAAAGTTATTTGCAGAATCAATAATTAATCCACTATCAACATTTAACCAATTATGATCTATTTCAAGTTGTACAATAGAGTGTCAGACCAGGTTCCCAAAACAAATCCATCCAAGCTCAAGGTTACATACGTAGTTCCTCCCACCATAGCACACCTACACATCAGTCTAAAAGTCAGCACCAATTATCATTTGACAAACACTGCACTCCTACAGTCCAGATCTCATTTTATGTAGTCCCCTCACTTGAAGAACAGGCTAAGGTAGGTTTTTTTCAAATGAACTTTCTAAGGGTATGAAATGATTAGATTGCCTATTTCTTTGTAAAAACATAAAATTTCATCTACTGCTCAAAAATCTAAAACAACAAAGACATAATAATTAAAAATCATTAGCTCAGGTTTATAAATATAAAAAACTGCTTAAAGCCAAAAAGTAATCCATCAGCAAAATGAGAGGTTATATATATACTGTACAACAGAATAGCAGAATTATTAGTTTTATGCAGATGATAAAAAAAAATGGTTCAAAGTGATGACACTGTTATGACTACTGTTACACTCCGAAAGTGCTATTGTTAAGTGAATGAAAATTCAAGCTATACTGGTGGAAATTAAAATGCAACACCCAGTCAGGAATGATGAAATTTTTAGGTAAACTGTAGATATATCCAGGGTCATACACAGAAGAAATGTAACAAATTGAAATGGATTAGGTGTAAGTTTATTATCTCTAGATACAGTTGTCAGCTAAAAGCTGCGCCAACCTTGAGCCCTACATTCGTGGATCCTTACTGGCATTGAACCAATAAGGTATTCACATGTCTTCGTGGGGTATGTCTCTCTATGCCAGCATTATTGTGCCGTCAGTAGTTGCACAGTTTATGATTGGATGACCATGTGATCTAATGTGTCTACTCCTGGCATCCCAGACATACTCTATTGATGACAAATCTGGAGACTGTGCAGTATAAATTATGATCATAAACCCTTGCAAGGCTTGTGTTGTGATGGCCACAGGATGGGTGTTATCCTGTTGGATGGTGGACATGAGGGGTATCACAATAAAGTGCAGCACCCTATCCATACAGTGGTGGGCTGTCATTGTGCCTTCAACAACAACCAAGTCAGTCTGGTCGTCATTACCCCCCTCCCCCCCCCAACCGTGACACAAGTGGCTGAAATCACAGCAGGGTGGGCCCTTTCTCCACTGTGCCAACGAACATGTTGTCGATCATCACGTTGCCACAGACAGAATCAAGACTTGGCTCTAAACACAAATGTATGCCATTCATGTGCTCATTTGTGTTTTGTATTATATCAGGTTAGATGATACTACCAATCATGTTAATGGAACATTGCGTAGGGGTCAGAGAGTGTAACCCAGCTTCAAGCAATTGGTTTAAAATTGCCCACGGGATGACTCTCTCTGTAGCCATTGCTTGTATCTGGCCTGCCCGTCTGCCAGCTACAGCCACCCACACAATTTAGATGTTTTCATGTCCTGTTGTCCTTCTGTATGGATCTGTGCCCACACTAGCAGTACTAGAGCCTTCTGTCAACTATGTACTGACATTGAAGTACAGCCAATCCTAAGGGATATTTCATGATATTCTGCACCAATTTCAAACACATCAATTCTCCAATCTCTCTCACAGTTAGACATTTGGGTGCAGAGGGTCATAACTCTTTGCCTCGACACACTTGGTCAACAAGAACTTATGGAGCAAAAGTTGTGATGTTACACCACACTGTTCACTAATTGTACTCTAAAAAATATAGCAATATTTCATAGTAAATAGCCCCATAATTCTCATACTATTACAAGTAAGATGTTCAATTTCTTTTAATTTAATACTCTTCATATGGGGATACTTGTGACAAATGAATTAAATTTGGCCCAACTCCATCTGGGTGTTGCACTTTTAATTTCTTCCAGTTTATGTGATACAATTTGTAACAGGAACATTAATCCCATGAAAGTTTAAAGTTTGGAAATATGAGTAGGTTTATTTGGTGAAACAAAAACAAATTCTGATAATGAATTCTAAAACTTTAAATGCTGAACAGTTGTAAATTTTTCATTTTATTTGAATTACTATATCTTTTTCCTTTCTTCTAAAAATCTGAAGAAGGGCAGCAGGGTGTAATTAAACACTACACAAACCATAAATAATAGATGATATTTTATTCGGAAAAGTGCAGGAAAAGAAGTGCATTGCACCACAAGTTACACAAAAAACGATTCTCGATATGAGCGCCTGAATACAAATCATATGAAAAAAGACTGGGATACAAATTATAACAGGGAACAAAAATGATTCTGAAATGGCAATGAGTAAATGTTCACACTCGTGATAAAGCTTCATAATGAAATGTCTGAACAGACAATATCTAAAACAGAATATTGTTTTCTAAAAAAGTAAAAGCACATAAATCCAAGGAAAGAAAATTCAGTTAAATAGACGACCCAATTTAGAGTGCAAGTTATAAAGGCAACTGTTCATCATATGTAAAACAGTACCACAAGTGTGACAAAGCAGCAGTATCTTTAGTTTCCAATTACTTACCAGTTAAATGTATTACAATAAAAGCCCGATTATTCAAGTTTTGATTATCCGAGCCACCAGGTTAACCGAGTCAAATTTTGGTGAAGCGGAAAGTTGTGATATCAAGTGTATGTTCCTACCGCCAAATGTTACAGCACTGATACAACCCCTTGATCAGGGTGTAATAGAAACATTCAAAAGGAATTACAGAAAAAGGCTGCTTCACATTTTATTAGGCAACTCAGAGAGAGGTATCACTGACAGATTCACTAAAGAAAATAGTATCAGTGAAAGATGCAGTTTATTGGTCAGCCATGGTGCGGGATGAAGTAAAACAGGAAACGCTTCAACGATCATGGAGGAAACTTTTTGGTATGGAAAAGCCTGAAAAGGACGATCTAGCTTAACAAGATGTCAATGAACTGACACAGTTAGCCAACCAACTTCCAGTCGTAAAAGAAATTAACAATGAAGATATACAAGAATGGTTGTTGGATGACGATCAAAATCAGCTTAACTATGATGAAATTGTTAATATAGTTGTCAGCAGACAAGCGAAGACAAAGAAGATAAAAATGAAACTGTTCCAAAATTTCTAATGCTGAAGGTTTAAAAAGAATAGAAGCAGCACTTGAGTATATTGAGCAACAGGAAGAAGGCACAGCAGTCGACAAAGATGCAACAGTTGGCGCTATACTTCCACTAAGAAGAGAAACAAAATTATGACACAGAAGACAATTAAAGACTTTTTTGACAAGTGACCGTAATTAATGTACAAAAAACAACTTTATTGCTTCACAAATTAGTTTTACACTATAAATAAATTGTATTACGTATTTCAGTTTCAATACGTTTTTTGATTCATTGTAACTCTTTCCTTGACCTCCCGTTATCCGAGTTTTTTGTTATCTGAGGTGGTCCTGGTCCCGTTTATCGGATAATCGGACTTCTACTGTACTTAAATTTTATCCTTGCTTCCTTTCAGATGTTTGCAGAACCTACACTACTTGCACTGTGAACAACTATTAATTTTCCTCATTTAAACTAGCAAACTGTTAATGAAAACATAAAAAAATAGTTCCACCAAAAGAATGTACTTCTGCAACAATCAAAATAAGTTACATATAGAAGGAAAGGTTGCACGATAGTGTAATCCATTGATGATAGAGAAACTAGCTATCACTAACCATATTAAAATGTAAAACAGTGGTGAAAGACAAAATGCATAACAACATGCAAATAAACATTTTCAGTTAAATTCGTCCACTCGTAAGTAAGCTATTTACACGATTACAGTCCCATAAATTTAATCCGGTCATGAGGATATCTTGTACAAACATCAATAAAGTACGAAATTCACTGTTATCACGCCAGCAGCTGTTAAAGAATATCATTTATGTTCATACAATGAAAAAATAAATAAAATAAAGACATGCCTCTAATGCAGGATCACACATTAAAACTGAAAGTATCTTGAAAACATTCAAAGAATTTAATAATATACCAACAATACATAGTTTTACAATAAAGGATATTTATTATAGCCTGTTTCTTTGATTTCAGTATTGGTACATGAGTACCAGGCAAAATAACAGATTATTTATAATTATTCATACTAGTTCCCTTTGATATTACATTTAAACACTTTCCAACCAACTTGCTTCTTAGCATGGCTAGAGACCAGTAGCAAATTTATTGTATTCAATATCTTTAAAATATGTCAGATGATAAATTATATAAAAAGCTTCCACATTTGATACAATAATTGTGAGATAAACTCAACAAAAATGATAAAATTGTGTACCAAATTTACCCAAAAAATATGTAGGAAATGCTACTTGCAGGGGTTTCTCTCTTACAACCCACAACAAAATTCACATGAATAGAAACAAGTTTAAAACAAAACGTTTAATGTGAAATATGTTAGTCTCAGGGTGACTAGAATAAACTGAAAAATTAATTCATTCACAAATAAGGACACAAAATGGAAAAATTGCTTTTCACATATGATATGGGGAGTGGGGGGAGGGAGCAGTGCAGATTTTCAAAACGCAAAAATACTAAGAACAGAGGAATTTTCAAGTGGACCTCTCCCACTCTGATTTTGCCAAAGAGGGATTTGCACCCAAAAATCCATCGAACTCAGGATGTACTATTAAGTGTAATAAGCATTGGCTTCTTCCTTTGTTTTTATTTAAATTTACCAATCAGCACCAGTTTCCGTCATTGAAAACCAAATATGAGACAAAATTTATAACAAATCAGCTGTAAATATGGAACTTGACAGAATACAAAATAATGCTTCAAAACTGGTAAGGAAATGTCCATTCTCACCTCTACTATTTCAACAGTTCTAACAAAGTACAAATTTCATTCAGGTATAAATTTTACACAGTCAGGAGAATCAATGATTAATACGAGTCCTAAGAAAGACATTCATACAACTTAGACAGATATACACAATTATAAAGCCATTTATAGTCTTTTCTCTCACTCATTTAAAATACAGTTGACAGAAGAGTTTACAAAAGAAAACTGTAATCCTTATGGCACATGCCAAATAAATAATATCATGTGTAACATAATAATGTATTACATAATGCAGAGAAATAACAATATACATAATACCAAATATTATTCACATCATTCACCAATCAAAAGATGTTGCAGTTCTCCAAATAATTTATTTTTATCTTCACCAATCACGGCATAAAGTGAAAACTGAACTAAGGAACATACTTCCATACGGTTTTATAAACAAAAACAATGAAACATTGTGATAAAACATTACTATACACTTCACTTACAATAAAATATACAAGTTCCAATTCATTTTCAACAACTGAACTAACCTGAGAGCACAGCTGCACAAGTTTAATATGATAACCATACCTCAGCCCATACTTTAAAACACAATCAACTGTTAACATTAGCTGTCCAAACACAGATACCGGTCCATAAATGAGCATTTGCTCTATGAACTCAAATATCTAATACAGAACACATTATATACACATGGGAGACATGTGACAACCTCCACAATACTGCATGCATGGATGGTCAGCTGTGCAAAGTGAACAGACAATTTGCAGCCAGAGATCACTTGATATTTGATTTTAGATGCTGTAAAAACTCATAATATGATAAGGCTGATTCAGTCCTATCTTCAATAAGCCTTTCCAGAAACTTGCCTCTCCGTGAGCTATCGTCCCTGCAAATGAATAGATATATTTAATGTTATTACAAGATATGGCACTATAATAAACTTCATTTCAAAATACACACATAGAACAAATCTGAAATAAAATATTATCATGTCATTTAAAAATTTCATGATTTAGTTCCAATACTGTACTGTACCTTCGTGCTACTTTCAAGAAAATGGATAATCTTTCAAAAGTCATAATTTATCGATTACCATGAAGATGAGACTCCTGAACTGCTATGTGTTTTCTGTCCTCCTGTATGGCGTTGAAATGTGGACATTAACAGAAACTATCAGTAAAAAGTTAGAAGCTTTTGAAATGTGGTTATATCGAAGAATGTTGAGAACAACATGGACAGACCACACCACAAATGCTGAAGTGCTGCACTAAATGAAAAGATACGGAAATATTGACCGCCGTAAAAACACGGAAACTTCAGTACCTTGGCGACATCATGAAGAACAATAGCCATTATGAACTCCTGCAGTCTATTCTCCAGGGGAAAATACCAGGAAAGAGAAACGCTGGTAGGAAAAGAACTTCTTGGTTAAAAAATCTGAGAACATGGACCTCGAAGACAAATACGGAGTTAATCCGACCATCAACCAGCAGAGACAAGACAGCCAAGATGGTTGCCGACATCTGGAATAGATAGGGATCAGAAGAAGAAGAGCCCTCGTGTACTTCTGATAGCATGTGCATGTAGATGTGGATGCGGATCAAAGTTTCCCAGTCTTTCTTGGCCTATTATCCCTTTTTGAGAAAAAAAATTTAGGCATCAATCTCTTTTAGAAAACAAATTACATTTACCACCCCCTCTTCAGAAACCCCAACCCCCACCCCCACACCACACCACACACACCAAGTTTCGCGCCCTTTTCAGAAAAAAAGTTCCTCTGTTGTAATAATTAATGTAACTAACAGTACTCCAACTTTTTTGGTTCACTACTCGGGGATGCAATTACGCCCGTTAGGTGAAGTGTGCATCATATATAGAGAAACAAAATTTCTAAAACAACTTTTTTTTCAAAGATATTAATACTGGTGCTTAACAAGCACATATTATGAAAATAATAATAATTAGAGGGCTGAGCTCAATGTAATGACAATTTTTCAATATTCTGTAGCATATTTGTCATCTAAAATCTTAAAATTGCCACATTAAACTAACAAACTATATATTTTTTTTTTTTTAAAAACTGTCAACTATACTAAAACCTCTTTTGACCATAGAAATGCAATTAAAAACTTCTTTAATACAGCTTTTAAAGCTGGATATAATAATGGAAAGCAGGAGGTGGCAGTTGGTCCTCAGCACCTCCTAAATTTGGCTTGGACAGAAATACCCTATATCATCTCTTCAATGCCCACCGTGGGCAGCACTGCCCCCATTGGGAGCACAGATGTAGATGATTAAGATTTATACTGAAATATTATTAAGTGTGTTTATTGGTTCATTGCAGTCATTCTACCTTCAACTGTGGTGGGTGATGATTACAGTAAATACCATATGACCAATTAATGAAGAGCATTAAAAATTTAACCATTTTCACAACATATTACAATAGATAAATTGAATCAACAAATGAAAACTAAATTGGTAATTTAAGAAACACTAAAATAACATATTGAGTTACCAATTGTAACATCTCGCATTTAAAAAACTGAGATACTTACCGAATAATTTCCAAAGTAGCGGGTGCTGGCTTTTCTGATTGAAGATGATCAATAAACCGTCGCAATCTTGCAGACTCTGTGGTTTCCAAAACTGGTAGTTCATACTGGAAAAAGGTAGTAAAATTAGAGTACTTATATTTCTGCTTTAATAAATATTTCAAATATTAATAAGAGCAGGCTGTATAAGTTTTCTGAATAAGCACATTAATTTCCTATTTAGAAGAAAATGAAATTTCAGTCTCCATGAAAGGGAAAAGTTCTTAGGTCCACTCACAAGCCATTCTAACACAAATTAACAAAACAAACTTGCTGTCATATGCTCAGACTGATAAAATTTGTGAAAATTCATATTTCACAGTACGTATATACAATGGTGGCTCAGAATTAAACCACCATTGTAACGTAGCATAAGTAATCAACTGGAGAGTGCTGCCACTGACAGGCTCTCTGGCTCAGTAAGCATGTAGGTATGACAGTGTGAGCTTTCTTCTTTCATGTATTCACTTGTTATAACCTCAAAAGATAAGCACTGCTACAGAAAATCTCATGAATTGTGAGGTTCATGTAGCGGTAAGATTTCTTTGAGCACAGAAAGTTTCAGCATTATTCATTCATCATCGATTGTAAACAGTATACAGTCAAAATTACAAGTGAAGATGGGTGTTGCAAAGTGAAGGTGTTGTGTTGTAAGGGGTTGGATTTTTATAAAAGATAGGAACAAAAATGAATGATGAAGTGAAGAGCAGTAGACCTTGTGTTAAGAGTACGGTCCTATCAAGAAAATTGGTGAGAAAAATTGTAAAAATCAAAGATTCACATTTTTTAACTTTCAAAACAATTCCCACAAACTTCTTGTATGGTTACGTAAGATTTTGTGACTGACAAATTAGGTTACATGAAGTTCTGTGCTTACAGAGATCCACAAAACCAAGCAGACTTAAAATTTACTTCCACAATTTGACACGGAAGGAGGAAATTCTTTAAGAAAATTGTGACTGGTGATGAAACTTGGGCAGCACACATCAACGTCAACATGAAATAATAATCAATGACCTGGTGTTGTACCTGTTCTTCATGCTAGCTGAAGAAAGCATGACAAACTCATTGATGAAGCAGTTTATGGCTAAAAGTTTTTGGGATGCCAAGGGAGCTTAGCAGGTAAAATTTATGGTCACTTAAGATATCTACTGTGATATACATATTAAAGTTAGTGAGCCATTCAACACCGCGCATGGTGGTGTAATGATAGCGTTCTGGCCTCACATTCGGGAGGACGCAGTTCGAATCCCCGTCCAGACATCCAGATTTGGGTTTCCATGGTTTCCCCAAATCACTCCTGAATGCCGGGATGCTTCCTTCAAAATGCCATGGCCGAATTCCTTCCCATTCCTTGTCCCCTATCCTTTCCGTCTCTAAAGACCACGTTGTTAGAGAGATGTTAACAGTTAAAAGCCATTCAACATTGTGGTATGCTGGAAAACAAGAACTTTTAAATCAATTCAAATGAGCCCAAGCTACGTGCCAAATGACTTTCAACTCTTCACTTGCATGAAGTGGCTTGCTTAACAGCACTTTAATGATGCCAACAAACTCCAAAATGCCATGAAAGGCAGCCAAATTTATGAAGGAGGAATTTGTAGATTAGTGAAATTTTATGACAAATGCTTACATTTAAATAGTTATGTTGAATTGTAGTGAAAAGCTGATGTCTTAAGAAGAACATAATAATATATATATTTTTTTTTCTATGCAGATTTTTATTTATAGCCACATGGAGGTTACTTTACAAACCGTCTTTATAGTTCCATAATCACTGATCAAGGCTGAGAACTCATGCCCCCCCCCCCCCAAATCAAAAGAACCAGAATTTCAAGTGGAAGATAAGACATCCAATTTTAAGTAGCCATACCTAATTAATATGGATAATTATAGAGAGTAAAACAAAGGATGTTTAAACAAAAATCTCCTAACTGCAGCAGCACAAAGAAAACAAAAACTGGGCATACTTTCACGATATTTGAGAAAGACAGTCACTTGTAAGGAAAATCCAAAAGTCAACTTAATCAGTTTAAACATTTCTTTCTTTCTTTTTGCTTGTGATGTGGGGTGAGAAAATATTGAGGACAAGGAATGAGAAGGAACGGCACAGTGATTCATGTGGAAGTATTTCAAAAAACCTTGGAAAACTGCAATCTGGACATCTGAGCCTCCCAAATACCAAGTTCAAATTTTACCACTCAAATAACAGATTTTGTTTAAACATTTCAATAAAAATAACTGTAGACTTAAACTACTAAAAGAATTTGTGTTAACATCATCCTTATTTAAAAACCATGCCAGTTTATACTCACCAGATCTTCAGGAATGAGAGAGAAACTGGGAACACCAAGAGCATTTGAACAGAATTCTGGAGAGATGTTGCGTCCAATATATATCATCATATGATCTCCCGTGTCCATTAAAAATGCACCTCGAAAATCTAATTTCTCTGCACTCAAGTGAAGTCTTGGTGGCTGAGGTATCGGCTCACCGTTTTCCTGAGGAATTCCCTGCAATAAACAGACAAAACCAGTATAGCAGCTTTGCTGATACTGTTTCAAGTACATTTGTGCTGTACATCTCTTACAAAGTTTACTGACCTGAACAGGTAAAATTTCTGAAAGTTCAGTTGCATTGCAGGTATGAAAAAATATTCATCGAATATAAACAGTACTTTGTAATTGACAGTAAAATAAGATAACCTGTCACTTGCCACAGACAAAGGCAGAAGGGCCAGATGAACACAGGGGGAGGGGGGAGGGAACCAGAAAGCAATTGCAATTCACAATTAATCAGTTAATAACCTTAGTCATGTAGGAGGTGAGACAAATGAGGAATAGATGTGTGCACATCCAGCCCTGCCACATGAATGAACCAAAGATGAAATATGAGGGATGGTGGAGATTAAATCAGTGATGGGAGCAGAAAGTTTTGGTCTACTTTCTTCCCCCACCACAGGTCCAATCCCTATCCCCACCCTCCTTCAGATTTCATCTTTGATTCATTCATATGGCAGGTCTAAATGTGCACACATCTATTCTCATCTCCCACATCACTAAGGTTATTAATTGTGGATCGTGAATCATGAATTGTGAAATATTGTGAATCTTGTTTTTTTATGTTCATCTGACCCTCCTACCTTCATACGTGGTAAGTGATGGGCTTTTCTCACTATCTTATTTTCAATGCTTAATAGCAGTTTCATTGTCACCATTACCATCAGTAATTTATAGAGCATACTTATTGTTTAACAAGTCTAACAAGCAATAACTATAAAACCATTCTGAATATTTTAAAAATATGTCATAGAATTTACTAGAACCAAATACTATGAAATATTCAGTTCTGTGATTTCAAAAAACATGTTTTTTTTGCGTTTTCATGTGATGAAACAGGTTTACACTAGCTTTGGAATAATGTTTAGCTGTGTGTATCATAGGTAGTTGTGAATACAATCACTTAAATCAAAATAAATTGAATTGCATGAAAAGTCAGCATTAAATTCATTTTTATTAACACTCTGAGATTATTTTATTTATGCACTTGCCCAGGAACGTTTCATCTGTAATTAGTTCCTCCTAAAAACCTGGAAATTTTGGGGGTTACCCAATCACAAAATGACTCCAATTATGCTAAGCAGGTTGATATAGCATTGAATGATACTGGTCGCATTTAACGGGTTGCCTAAAACCAACTCCTATTAGTAAAATATACCAAATCATGGGTATAGCACCACCTGACATTCGTAGGAAAACAGCTGCAGAGAGGGAAAGAGGAAACAAGAAACAGACCCCAGACACCCTTTGTTTGGACACGAACCTCAACCCACAAGGCTGAAGTCAAGGAAGAGCTTCGTAAAATCAACTACAGCCATAACATCTTCTACTGGAGCACGCCGTCTAGAACTATGGCAAAATTCGTTGCCTGAAGAACAGTGGAGGAACATTAAAGAGGCACCAGCTGCAGGGTGTAATCAGCCATATGCTATATGGAAGGCTCTAAACAGATTAAGAACTGAAGTGTCCCGATGTAGATATAATATTAAAAAAAGGGGGTTACACTAATGACAATGATCTATGTGAATGTGGTGAGCTTCAGAACCCACAACATTTTCTGATATGCAGGAATCTCCCTGAAACCTGAAATATCAACGACCTTTATAGGGCAAACGAGAAGGCCATCAAGATTGCAGATTCTGGTCACATTCCATTTAATTGTGTTTATAGTTTAATATTAATTAATTAATGTTATTTGGTTTTTTTTTTCAACTTGTAATGTTATGTCCTGGACACAAGAAATAAATAAATAAATAGGTAGAAGTGAACTGAAATGACAATTATGTTGCATTTATCGTTGTTAAACATTTACTGATGCAATCAATTTTCTCATGGATTAAATATGATGCTTATTTCCTTTAGTTCACTAATCTAATGATTCAAGCCAAATATTGACTTGAAATGTGTGCAGCAATAACAATTTGAAAACAGTAGATCAAACAGTTTTTAGTTGAAATAAAGGTATACTCAAACGATTGCAAACTGCACTGAAATTTAACATTTTTCTCTATCTATGCCCACCGTTTTTCATCAAGACAGATAAACAAATCCTGCCTCATCACCAATTTGAAGTACAGGGGTGGCTGTACTGGCTGTGTGCATATGTGAAAACTCAATCACATCTGTCTATTTTCTTGAAAAAGGGCATAGCCTAAAATCTTGTGTTTGTGGAGTGTTTTCTGTTGCTGCTGCCCTCTTACCTTCAATGATTGTGAGTGGTGGATATAATTTATATTTTGTTTCAATATAAAAACTTCAAATGTGGTGCATTGGTAGCTTTAACTTTAATTTACTGATCAGTATTTTCAAGCACAGGCTTTTTGTCAAATAAATAATTCACTGATAGTAGTCAAGTACCCAATTACAAACAGTATCCTTTTAAGAACATATGCTTCAATACAAAAAGTGAGCTTTCAACATAACGATGTTTTCATATAGTTGCAAAAAATTAAGAGTAAAAAAATATAAGTAATTTAAATATGGATAACCAGGGACACCACAAATTGTGATCATATTCCAAACTTTTTTTTCTTAAGGCCTTACACCACACTGACATCAAGTTCATTCGAGGTAGGAGAGATTGGGACAAGGAATGGGAAGGAATTTGGCCATGGCCTTTTAAAGAAAATCAGCATTTGCCTGCAGTGATTACAGAAGACCATGGAATTCCACATTCTGGATGAGCAGATCAGGATTTGAACTTCATTAATCCCGAATGACGGATTCAGTCTTACCACTAACCTAGTGAACTTTGTAGAAAGTATGTTTAACAGACTACAAGCTTGGAAAATCAGTATATCCACATATTGGCCAAATTGCAATTAAAATTTGTATATTCCTAATGGCGCATACGGTCATAAATGTTTTCAAAAAATGTACAAAACCACCAATGTGTTACCATTCATCACAATCCCAAGCCTGTTGATGACTGAGGTTTCTCCATTACATAGTCAAAGAAGAGTGGATGTAACCAATCCATCATAAGAAGATTGGTTCAATTTGTGATAACCATGGCATTTCATTTTTCAAATCACACCTCCACTGTCATTTTAGTTTTAAAAAGTGTGTATGAGATGTTTTATTGTGCACTCTTGTAAAAAAAATATTCATTTTGATTGTGACAGTTTATTTTTCTTTACATTGACACTAAAAGATTTTAAATTTATAATCAACTAGCAGAGTACACGCATTGCCCAGTCAAATTGGGGCAAATTTACCCATAGCCTAGTCCCCAATGACAAACGTGTTTCATTAAATTCATGCTTGTCTCGTCCTAAATTAAAAACAGATTCACCTGTACCCTACCCAGAAAGGGGTAGGTTGGAATTGATTTACTCCCACACTATTTTTATTCATCTGATGAGAATCATGTATCAAATTTCACTAATCTGGCACCAGCCATTTCTGAAATTAAACTAAATATCAATTTAGCAGAATAGCATGGGTTGGATGCTGTAACATGGAATGTCAGTTTTCAAATTGGTCCAGGCTGAATTTCAACCCAATCACATAATCTTCTAATACTACTGCTCGAAAATCGAAACCTTACATGCATTACTACATACCAAAAACGTAGATATGTATCTGGAATGTGTCCGTTTGTTCCATCATCATGCAGAAAATACAGATTCTGAATGGGTTTTAAGAATTTGAAAGCTTTGGGTCCGAGTTAAAATCTGACGTATGTCTTAAGCCATTGCAAAAAGATTATATAAATCTGGCATAATCTGAGAACTTCTGAATCAATTTTGAAAGGGTTTTCACAGTATCAAATTTTAGGTATGTCTCATTACGCTTCCTTCTGAAGCTGGATATGAAAATTGTCTCATTATGCTACTTCATCTGGTGCAAGAGCTCAAAATTAAATCTGTAACCCACTTTGAAGCTGACACAGCTACTTAGAAATATTTTCTGAAACAGGTGTGTGGCTTTACAGCTCTTCAACATAGAGGTCATTAGAAGCAGGATGGAACTGGGACAATGAACAGGAAGGAATTCAGCCATGGCCTTTTGAAAGAAGCAAATTTTTTTTTACTTATGGCTTACCGTCTCATTGACGTCGAGGTCATTAGAGGTGCGATGGGATTGGAGACAAGGAAAGGTAAGGAATTCAGCCATGGCCTTTTAAAGGAAGTATCCTGGCATTTGACTGGAGTGAATTGGGGAAACCATGGAAAACCCAAATCTGGATGCCCAGATTGGGATTCAAACTGGCATCCTCCCAAATGCAAGGCCAGAGCGTTAACCGCTCACCCACCATGCTCAGTAGATAACACAAAAGCACCCACTTTCCTGAAATAAGCAGTATTTCCACTTAGGTATTGTTATTAACAGATATTTTAGCTTCATTGCCTGAAGATAACTTCAATGGCATCAATGTTCTCTTACATTTTTTCATAATTTTTAATTTATATAGCTTTCACATGATGTAGTTTCCTCTTCACATTGAGTACGAATGAGTACAGCAATCTAGAGAGTTTCAAGACTGGATAATCAAAATTTTATGAAAGAAGATGCCGTATTATTTTTTTGAAGTTTGCAACATCTGGTTAGTATGTAACTTTGGTGTTCCTCACAATATGTCCAGCATTTTATTATTGCTCCAGTGTCATGTAACATTGAAACATAAGACATACCAAACATTTCAAGTCTGAGCCAAAGCTTTAATTTTTCCCCTTTATACCTTTACACCTTGTCAATCTCAAGGTCATTAGAGGCAGGATAGGACTGAGGGCCGGAAATGGGAAGAAATTCATCCATGCCCTTTCAAAGGCACCATCAAGGCATTCATTTGGAGTGATTTGGGGAAACAATGGATAAGCCAAATCTGGATGGCGAGAAAAGGATTCAAACCCACGTTCTCCCAGATGAGAGACCAGAGTGTTACCGCTTATCTAACAGGATCGGTGCTAAGCTTTAAAACAGTGAAAATCCCATCAAAATCTGCTCAGTATTTTTTTAGTTTTTTTTGGGGGGGGGTGGAGACAGGTATACAGAGGTTTATTTTATAGTTTATGTTTTACATCATTAATGGAAAAAATATTCTGATTGGAAAATTAAATAAGGATATAGAAAGGCACCAGTTATCAAAGATGATGGTGAGGTACCATAAATAATGAGGACAAACATAAAACATTGAATTTTTAATGAATCAGTCACATGTCAGCAGAGAATCTGGTGTGTAATGACTGGAAGTTCACAGAATTTGTTGACACAAAAATCAATCAAAATCTAATATGATGG
>JARYHS010007080.1:0-24999 GCA_031002005.1 Vandiemenella viatica
TACGCTATTTCCTTTTTATCAGCATAAAAACTTCTCAAAATACGACCTATAAATCGTAGTTTAGAATTAGCTTTGCCTGCGATGGAAGTTACGTGCAAGTCCCATTTCATGTTGCTTTGTACTGTTACGCCTAGATACTTCAGGGAATCTACCGTGTCAACAACTGAATTGTTAACTTTGTACTTGTGTGAAAACAGGGTCTTTTTGTTATTTATTTGCATTGCCTTGCACTTTTTGTAGTTAAGTGTAAGCTGCCATTTACGGCACCATTCCTAAATAACATCCAGATCGCGCTGAATTTATAAGCAATCGTCAGAGCACCTCACTTCCCTATAGATAAGTGCGTCATCAGCAAAAAATCGCGTCCTGCAATTAACGTTGTCACCGAGATCGTTTATAAAAATTAAGAAAATAAGTGGTCCTATTACACTTCCTTGAGGAACCCCCGAAGTAACTTCTAGATTTGAGGAGGCTTCCCCGCCAACAACGACGTACTGCGACCGACCAGTTAGAAAATCTCGTATCCATTCGCAAATCTGATCAGATATACCGTACGCTCGAATCTTTGCCAAAATCCGATGGTGTGGTACAGATTCAAAAGCTTTCTGGAAATCCAAGAAAATAGCATCAACTTGTGATCCTGCATCGATAACCTTTATTACTTCATGCGAAAATAGAGCCAGTTGCGTTTAATCCTGGAAATAGTCAGCTAATCGTGAGTAACCACTCCGTTAGTGAATGACAACGTGTTATTTAGACTAGAACACATGCAAGCCGTCAGCTCGGATAGTTTTGATTACGATTTTCAGGCTATAACCGCCAAACAAATTGAGACGTATTATGACAACGTCTAGGAATAATTGATCTGGTCGAAATCTCTACATCTACATCTACATATATACTCTGCAATTCACAAAATTGTGGGTGGCAGAGGGTGCTCAGCACCAAAGCTAATCTCTTTCCTGTGCGTTCCAATCCCGAATGGTACGAGGGAAAAAAGAATTCATATAAAAATCAGTGCGCCACTTTATTTCTCTAATCTTATCTTTCCTGTCATTCCGAATCAAATAGGTTGGTGGACTGAGTATTTCACTCGTAAGTGAAAGTGGGAGTACGCATGTTTACTACTGCATTCAATTAAAACCGTTCCTTGAAACAACTTTTGAAACACTTATATTACATTTAAAACAAATTTCAAATACATTTTACATTCTATTTTAGATTGTGTACAAAGAGCATTAACTCGAGCTATACAACCTTCTAGAAGTGGCGTTATACACACATTGTCCGGCGTCCTGCCTTGCTACAATGCAGGCGCCCGAGGGAGCGTCCATAAACTCGGTGGCTCGGTCTAGGATGGGGGGGGTTGGCTGGAAGGCTACGCTGCGCTACGTGGAGAGGGGCGGGGGGGGGGGGGGGTTTCCGAGCCAGGCCACGTAGCTTTGAAATCATATCATTTTTCACAATTAAAATGAGGTACAGAACACACAACAGCATTTGAATATTTGTTTACTTCGTTTAATTATATCCGTATGTAATTGAAAATAGTCTGACAAGAGAAAACAATACAAAATGTCTTCTGGAATCATAAGGAAAAAAAGCTACGTGCTACGTGGGAGGAGGAGGAGAGGTAGAGGCAAAAGCCACGTAGGGCTACGTGGGGAGGAGGGAGGGTTCACAGGAGGCCAAAATGGTCCTACGTGGTTTATGGACGGTCCCCATACAATAATCGCTGCCTGCGCAGCTGAGCTGGCCAGTGTCAAAGATTCTTACATAATTATAACGACACTATGCTGCTATCTTTACTAAACAAACGACAGTCTGTGGAAACCCATCAATATTGCAAATCGAGTTACTAACATTAATACAATCATTCATGATATGTACAGTTAATGAAAGCTACATAATGCAGTACTAATAATAACAATAATAGTGAAATTAATAGTAAAAAAAAGTATTTTGTTGTTTAGTGATAATGTTACAAGTGACGAGTAATTTATCGATTGTCACAGTCCACACTACAACCGTGCTCTAATGTGAAGGAAATCTACTTGTATGACATTCCTCGCCAGCTCGTAATCCCTTGGCGTTGGCTGTTAAGTACGCCTCCTGTTTTATTTAGGATCCTACACAGACGGGATTATACAATAACTATACCCACTTCCTATGTTGGCCACTGGTAAACACCCTTTAAAAATGCTTCGAGATTACTTATTCTTTCTGTCTCACGTAGTTGTTATCAGGTTTCATTAAGAAGACACACAACTATGTTTTCACCTCCTTCTCTGTTACTTCCCCCCCTCCCTCCGCCGCTGACTGAAGTATCTGAAACTGTGATCCCTTGTATTATAATTTTCGTTTTCTAACCAGTCACTCCCACTATCCTAAAGGCTCCGGCTATTAAGGCCATCGTACACTCTCATATAAAAAGCGAATGTACATTTAGAGGAAGTAATCTTACTTATATATTCTCCATAATGACAAGCAACCAGGACCTTTATTTTTACGGTGTATTTCCCCAGCACGAATTAATTATATCTATCGTCTGTGAATACTAGTGAACTGAATTAGTCATCACTAATCACCTTGAATGCCCCTCCACCAACTTGATGACCCCCGGGGAAAACATCATCTAGCACCACGTCTCTCTCTCCATATAAATTACCAACATTGTCCTTTAACTTCCTTGCTGCAATGCTCCGATTTGTCGATTCTTTAAATTCACTTGATTGGTTTTGAAGATTTTTTTGCCCTTCTGGTGGCTCAGTAGTTAAAGCGTCTGATTAGAGATCGAAAGTTCCCCGGTTCGAATTCTGATCTTCGTCTGGAATTTTCAAAGACCATTTCTGGCGCAGCTTGCTGTTTAATGTGAAGTATTCCAGAACGCTTCCGTGGTTCGGATTCCACGTTAAGCTGTAAGGCCCCTAAACCCGGTTAGCCATGACAAGAAGCGCATATTACGGCGACTCGAAAATTCTGTCACTTGGCGGCCGAAAATTTTTTCGGGTTCTCCCGCCCAACAATGCCATACGATGATCTAATTTCCCACTTTCATTTGTAACAAGTTCCCGATTAGTCAACTATTAAAATCCCCTGTAACATAAAAACTCACCGTCCTAAGCCTATCACAAATGTAGGGTTTCTTTTACAGAATGCAATTCAAACATCGTGGGTAGTAGAAGGTGTTTTGCACCAAAACTAGTCTCTACTCTGTCCATTACAATCCCGAATTACACAAGGAAAGAAAGAATTGATATAAGCAGCTGTACTACACCTTATTTCTCTAATCATATCGCTCTTGTTATTGTGGTCCAAATAGGTTAATGGATAAATTATTTCATCGCACTCGTAAATGAAAGTGGATGTTAAAATGTTTACCAATAAATTCAAATGAAACCTACGTGTTCTGTTTGCCATATAGTGCAAGCCCAATCTACAGGGTGTTTCAAAAATGACCGGTATATTTGAAAAAATCAATAAGAACTAAACGGGCAGCGATAGAAATAACTTTCGAAATTAGTTATAATTTTCAACAACAGATGGCACTGCTGTCTGGAAAAATCTGAAGTACGATATTTTCCACCACTTTTTCACAGCATACTTGCAATCTGTGAACAGCACACGCTTACAGCAGAAGGACGACTTACAGAATGGCGAACTCACAGACTGCGTTTACTTCTATATCTTTCAAATCGCCTGCAGCGCCATCTGTTGTTGAAAATTGTAACTAATTTCGAAAGTTTGTCTGCCTGAAAATTTATTGTTGTCCCAAGCATATTGCAACAAACGGTGTATTTCTATCGCTGCCCGTTTAGTTTTTATTGATTTTTTCAAATATACCGGCCATTTTGAAACACCCGGTATGTACGGTATAAATTCTGTGACGTTTTCGCAATGGCTGTGATAAGCAGTCATAAGTCGAGCTGCTCTTATCTGTATTTTCTCTGTATTGTCAATCAATTACATGCGGTGCTGATCTCAAACGGCACAACCGTAGTCCAAATGTAGAAGCACAAGAGTTTTTTTACGCTATCTGCATTGTATTATGTCCGTTAAAATTCTTCAAAATTCGACGCATGAATCGCAGTTTAGCTCTGCATAGGTCCTACTTCATGATGCATTGTACTGTTACGCCAAGATAGTTCAGAGAATCAACCACATCAATAACTAAACAGTTTACTTTGCAATCCTGAACACTTGAACAAACGGATTGCCTTGGCTTTTTGCAATTTAAGTTCAACTTTGGCCGATCATGACGACGCAGGACCTACAATTTCACAAGCTTATGTCAGTTTCTGGTTATTGAATTCATGGATGAAGATTTTAATTCGAAAGAAAATCGTGGTAACGTAGCTCATTTGGATACAAGAAGGCAAATATATTTTGCATATTTTCATCTTTCACTCTGCTACAGCATCTCCTACTGAGAAATATTTTACAAGAACAAAGATATACGTGTTTTTTATTAAGTTAATTTAGACGAGAGTTTGAGCCAATTTTTATGACTAGCAGTGACCTGTTTAAGGAATGCTTCAAGCTGAACCATGGTTGGCTTTCAGGTTCAACCCACATCCATGGCTCCAAAAAGCTTACCCTCTACTTTCTCACCATTCGGCGCAAGATAGGTTCACGACAAACCTTATCGGCATTAAGGTCAGCTATCAGCGAAATTTGTTACGACATTCAGCAATATAGAGAACCTATTAGAAGGGAACCTAGAAAAGCTGATCAAAATACAAGCACTGTGTTTTACAAGACCCCTTAAGTTTTGGAAACTTACAAGTTTTTAACATATTCCGTTTGTGCAATGTATTCAACATCGAAATAATTAAAAAATTCAGAAAATATATTAATGAGTGATATTTTAATCATCTCCTACTTCAGTTCTCTTTGTGAACAATGATACAGTTGATTAAGTAATACCCGAAGTATTTACAATTTACTGAAGAATAAAAGCAATCAAAAAAAATATTGATATACAACATGTATATAAAGCAAGAAATAAAACAAGACAATTGAGTTTGGTGGGTCAGCGGCCACGCTAAGGCAAGGCATTCAGGAGCAGGCATACTCAAATTTCCGTCCAGGCAAGGTGGTTCCTTCAAAAGGCTACGATCTCATCCAATGACAGCGATATCGACGAGCCATAACGTTATAAGATAAAAAAAAATTGGTACTGAATCAAAAGTCGTGGAGAAGAGTTTATTGTACTTCTACATGATGATGTTGTTTTAAATGATTTTTTTTTGTTTTTTTTTGTTTTTTTTGCTGTCATCGGTCTCTAAACTCGTTTGATGAATTCCTCCATCCCTTCCTACCCTGCGCTAACTTCATCTCAACATACCCCGTACAACTTACATCTTCAATTATCTGATTCATGTATTCTAAACTTTGCCAATATCTACAATTCTTTCCTTTGACTGTTCCCTCCACTAACAAAATTAACCAATCCTGCACATCTTAAAATGTATCCTACCATCCTCTCTCTTAATTTAATAAATAACTTCCTTCTAAAAACAACTGTTTTGGTGAATTACTATTACTAAGATTTATACTGCAGATAGTAATTGTAATAACACACATATAAAAACACATTTACAGCCACTGATGATCCCCTATACCACAAGGACGAAACGTGTCTGGGGAATAAAATAAAATTCACCAAAACAGTTGTTTGTAGACGGAGTTACTTATAAAATTATTGTTCAACAAAAGCAGAAATATGGCCTGTTACCAAATTAAGATCCTGTCTCTTCTTTCTGTAAGACTCTTCCACAAATTACTATCCACACACATCATTTCCGAAACACTTTCATATCGTACATTATCTGTACACATAATTTTCAGCATCCTTCTATAGCACCACATTTCAAATGCTTCAATTTTCTTTCTTTCTGGTATTCCTAAAGTCCATAAAGTGCTGTGCTCCACACATAAAGAATTGAAAAGTTTTTTCCGTGTCTTAGATCAATGTTTGAGACTAAAAGATTTCTCTTTTTCATGAAAGCTGTTTTGCTAGTACTATTCTCGTTTTAAAATCATTCCTGCTTCAGCCATCAGTTGTAATTTTACTTCCTAAGTAGCAGAAATCATTTACTTCTTCTATCGCATCCGATCCTATTTTTATATTTAATCCATTATTACTGCTAACATCTCTACTACATTTCATCACTTTTGGCTTGCTTTGGTTTATATTCAGTCCACACTCCCCCTTCAGTATTTTATTCATAACGTTCAGTACCTTCTCAAAATCTTCAGCCTGTTATACTAACAGGACAATGTCATCAGCAAATCGTAGCATACTGATTTTCTCTCCTTGAACACTTATGCCACATTTAGAATTTTCTTTTACTTCTTTTATTGCTTCCTCTACATACAAAATGAACATTAATGGAGATAGACTACATCCTTGTCTCATATCCTTTTTAGAAGATGTATGTCTTACACGATTCTCTACTTTTGTTATAGCTATTTGATTCTTATATTGATTATAAAGTATTCCTCTATGGATGTTTAAGTGTTGTGTGTCGGTGTGAATGTCCTGTGGCGTCCATACATCGGAAAAATACAATATATACTGGATGACCTCTTATACACTGAAAGCTACAATAATTACATTGACCTGGCTGTATGGCCTTCGTTGCAAATGCCATTTAAAAAAAAAAAAACACACATGATCCTTAAATAGTGTGTTTGCCAGGATCAGTTTATACTTTTTTCACAAAATTCTAACAACCTGCTTGCTGCTCATTTCTTTCTCCCAGACCAAAGCTTCCTAAAGTATTTTCCTCTTTACGTTCTATGGAGCGTGGTGGGTGAGCGGTAACGCTCTGACCTCGGATTCGGGAGGACGCGGGTTCGAATCCCCGTCCGGGCATCCAGATTTGTGTTTTCCATGGTTTCCCCAAATCACTCCAGGCTAATGCCGGAATGCTTCCTTCGAAATGCCATGACCGATCCTTCCTGTTCCTAGTCCTCAGTCCTTTCCCGCCTCTAATGACCTCGACGTCGACGAGGCGTAAAGAAGCCATTAGTAAAAATAATTCTCCACTATAACATTCCAATCATTCATGATTATTAAATTATCATCTCCCTTCACATACTGGTTTAATTTTTCAATTTAATCATATATTTTCTCTACTGCTTATCTTCCAGTGACGTTGGCATATACACTTGTACTAACATGAATGGCGCAAGAATAGTTTTTACCCTCATCAAAATAATGCTGTCTCTAAACTGTTAATAATAACTCAGTCGTTTCCCTACTCGCTTGTTCATTATAAATCCTAGACCAGTAACTCCACTGACAGCTTGTGTGCTAGTTATCCTGTGTTCCCCAGACCAGAAATCCAGTGTATCTTTTCACTTAATATCATTAATCCCATGACATCTAACATTAATCGTTCCATCTCCGTTTTTAAGTTTTCTAATCTAGCTGCCGTACTGAAACTTCTAACATTCCACACTCCAATTATTAGAATGTTTCTGTACATTCTGATGACTCTTCCTTGAGCAGTCCCAGCCGGGGATCCGATTGTGGGACTATTTTACGTCCGTAATATTTTACCTTGGAAGAATGTATCATTCCGTATGTAATTTGAGAGGATTACATGTCCTTGGGAAATCCTCCGTGTCTTTAATGCAGTGTCTGAAGGTTTCCTTCTGCATCTCCAGGCTGTTGATCAATTATGATTCATCCGTCTTTAAAGGCCGTTTCCAACACCAAACCAATCGTGGTGGATGAGCGGTTAACACTCAGGACTCGCATTCGGGAGGATGGTAGTTCGAATCCCCGTCCGGGAACCTAGGTTCAGGTTTTCCATGGTTTCCCCAAATCTCTCCAGGCGATTGCAGGGATGTTCCTTCCAAAGGCCATGGCCGAATTCCACTAGTTTCCTTTCCCACCTTTAATGAACTCGACGTCGACGAGGTGTAAAGCGATAAGCAAAAAAAAAAATAATCTAATTCCAATGGCAAGAGGATGATGCCCTGGACCGCTACTCGGTCTGTACGCTTCTTTCAGTGGGACGTTGGCAAGCATTGGGCGACTGCGTATATATGCAATCATTCAGCTTCCAGAGCCTCTTTCGTGCAATCAGGGAACACCACGTGAAGTCGAGGTCGACATTTGGTGGAGGTGTCTCTCTTCAGCTCTTAAATGGTAAAGGATCAATATAGACAGGAATTTCGACAAGAAAAACACTTCCTACATCTGTGTTCTTAGACGAGGGTGAGTCAAATGAAAATTTTAAATATTTTTTTAAATATTATTTATTGTGCAGAAGTGGTACAAAGCTGTATCACTTTTCAACATAATCTCCCCCACGCTCAATGCAAGGCCTCCAGTTCTTACAAAGTGCATAAATTCCTTTAGAAAAAAATTCTTTTGGTAGTCCGCGCAACCACTCATGCACCGCGTGGCGTACCTCTTCATCAGAACGGAACTTCTTTCCTCCCATTGCTTCTTTGAGTGGTCCAAATATATGGAAATCACTTGGGGCAAGGTCTGGTGAGTATGGAGATTGAAGAAGACACTCAAAATGCAGGTCTGTGATTGTTGCAACAGTAACGATTCTTACAAGGAAGCCATCACCTTCTGGTTCAAAGCGCCGAAGAAGTTCTTCACAAGCATCAACACGTCGTTCTCTCATTTCAGGAGTCAGCTGCCGAGGCACCCATCTTGCAGACACTTTGTGAAACTGGAGCACATCATGCACAATGTGGTGTGCTGAACCATGACTAATCTTTAAAAATGCTGCAATGTCATTCACTGTCACTCGGCGGTTTTCCATCACTATGGCTTCAACTGCTGCAATGTTCTGTGGAGTCACAACTCGTTGTGCCTGACCTGGACAAGGAGCATCTTCCACTGAAGTCACACCATTTGCGAACCTCCTACTCCATTCGTAGACTTTCTGCTGTGACAAACATGCATCACCGTACTGAACCTTCATTCTTCGATGAATTTCAATAGGTTTCACACCTTCACTACTCAAAAACCGAATAACAGAACGCTGTTATTCCCTGGTGCAAGTCTCAAGTGGGGCAGCCATCTTTATACTGATACTGCGACGGTATTTGTGCATCTGCACTATGCTGCCACCTACAGGCCATTCTACATGCTTACCAACTTGCAGGATAACGGCGAGAAATTTCGATTTTTTATTACAAATTTAAGGTTTTCATTTGACTCTCCCTCGTACGTATACTAGCCGTTGCCCACTGCTAGGTTCCCGTGGAGTATTAATGTACAGACGTCTCACGTAAACCAACATCGGCGAGAACTACATGGCCCACGGCTCCTGCCGCTCACTGACCACAACAAACTAACTTCATTACTCCGAATAATGCGACGCCGCTCGTACGCTCAAATCACTGTGGACAGTTTGGATTCTGTGTTATAGAGAATTTGTAACGTATCGGTATGTGAAGTATCCTGTATCCTCACCGACAACATACGGGTAGTTTAGCTACAATCTGTCCATTAATTTCTGCGTGACGGGCGAACATACACGTAGACAGACAAACAAAACTTCGAAACTTTACAGTTTTAGGATCTTTACCTTCAGTAGTTTCATTACATCAATTAAAAAAAGAGTAATTGCAATGCACAGACACAACTTTTCAATAATTTTTTATATAGTATATATTAACTTATCCTGTGTATTATTGTGTGCAGGGGAAGAATTCTTTTTTTTTTTAATTGTGGCTTTATGCCTCGTCGACGTTGGGTCATTAGAGGCGCGATCGGACTGGGGACAAGGAACGGGAAGGAATTCGGCCGTGACCTTTTGTAGGAAGCATCCCGGCATTCGTCTGGTGTGATTTGGGGAAACCATGGAAAACCTAAATCTGGATACCCGGACGGGGATTCGAATCGCCGCCCTCCCGAATGCGAGGCCAGAGCGTTAACCACTCACCCACCACCCTCGGTGGGGAAGAAAACTACTAGAGATGAAAACAAGGATTATGGCACGATAATGGGTTTGTGGAAGTTAAGGCGATAATGGATAAGGCGAATGGGTCATTGCATCAAATTTACAGCAAATTAATGACAAAAAATAAATTCCCCGTTCCTCGGTATCAGGATCTTTTAGTTCGACCAGTGTGGGAATATTACCTAATATGTTTAAGTGACGTTTGCAAGTCAGTGACATCTGAAGCAAATAAGAATGTAACGCTTAGTATCTGGTGGTGCTGGGAGTATAAACGTGAGAAGGCGCTGTGCAGCTTAGGAATGCGACATTAGTGCATACCAAACGCGCGCCTCAGCCCACAGGAATTACCCACGGAGAGCTGGCATCTCAGAGCACGAGCTAACTCGTAAGATGTATAAACAAGCCTTCAACTAATTCACACAGGGCGAACAAATGACAAAGCAGACATTACTTTGATCTTCGTGGGGCAATACAAAGACTTAGTTGTACCCTATTACTCGGCTAAATTTTAATTTAAAATATTACAACATAAGTTAAAATATGAAACTGGCTTCACTTTAATAGCGTCGGGCTCCAGATAAAAAGGCCAGTAAGAATTGATACAAAGATTCTTTTAAGAGTAAACAATTTTTGTCAGTGACTTCGTCCACGTGAACCAAAGAAGATTTGTCGTTTTTTCATCGATTTGTAAATTATCATTAACTTATTAATATTAGGTAGGAATTATGTGATGAATTTTTGTTCTAGGTAATCGCCGTATCTCTGTTATCATGGTAGATGAAGACGCGGGTTGTTTCTTTTGCTTCTGGGTCGTCGAGGTCGAGGTCATTACAGGCCGTAAAGGACTAGGGACAAGAAACGGAAAGGAAATCAGACATGGCATTTTGAAGGAAACATCCCGGCATTCGCCTGGAGTGATTTCGGGAAACCAAGGAAAAACAAAATCTGGAGGGATGGACGGGTCGAACATGCGTCCTCCCGAATTCGATGTTAGAGAGTCACCTACCACGATCGATCACCGGATATCGTAAATGCCATTTGAAATAATTTTCGCTCATACATTGGACATGAAATGATGTGACAGATAAATTATTTTGGTGATCGTTGTATTTTGTAAAAAAAAAAAAAAAAAAAAAAAAAAAATATATCTGAATGAAATTTATGATTGAACTTTAAAGTATCTTACGATCTACCATTGATCTAAAGCGATACGATAACATATAACAATGGTACATAAATATAATTACGTAACAAAGGATCATTGTTCTTAATCGAAGCTCCCTGAATTGAAGTCGGTTCTGCACCATATCCTGTTTTGGGTCGACAGTATCTAGTATTAATATCTGCGAACTGTGTAAGCAATGCTACGTTACGTTATTCTTTTCGTGTATCGTATATTTCGAAGCAGAGATTGAGGACCTTACGAAACTGCACCTGAGGAATAACAGAAGCAAGATTTTTGGCGGTAAACAGAGCTCTACGTTTACCTTCCCTCCCCGTAGCCTCTAAGGCGACGCTACACAAGATCTGGTCTTGCCCGTCTCAAAGGGAAACGGAGTCATAATGAATTCGCTCTGCTGTCAAACGCCTTGTATCTCGCAAACTAAGCAAGTTTCACATGTGTGTTTCGTTGGCCTAAAGACGAATATCTTATTTAAAATTTTGAGAATTTATATTAAATTTATTTCCATAGACGGAATTTTTCTTTCTTTCTTCGCCAACTTGTGGGATTATAGATGTTAACAGCTCGTCTAGCAGAAGGCTAAAATCACTTTCAACTTTTTAACTGAAAAATGAAGACTCTAGCTGGTATAGAAGTTGTCAATTTTAGACCATTTTATTAACAGATCTATCTCAGAAACGCTATTACGTGTAGTAACTTGAGATTAGATCCAATAAAGGCATATACTATATTTAAAGCGAAAAGCTAATTTTCCATGTAATACTAATGTTGATTTTCACTTAACTTTAGCATTAGCAGCGAGTGCGTTGTGGAGCCACAACCCGCACTGGTTGTAGTCTATGTCAGAGTACGGAACCCTAACTCGACTGGCACGTCAAACTACCAGAATTGTGGTAAAGTGCATGGTGCAAATTGAACTATGCCAATACAAAAAAAAAATCATAATTACTATTGAACAACTGCCGTCAATTGCCCATTAAGACTTTTCCCTTAATTAGCAGATAAGACGATTTGCGATCACAGAGCAGGAGGAAAAAATCTCTGGAGAAGCTAAAGTTTATTGGATTAAGTGAATTTCAGAAGCGTTCTTAAAGGTGCAAGAAACGTAGGGAATAAGTTGCCTTTTTTCCGGTAGGTGCTACTTTGAATATATTTTTTTTTTTTACTTATTGCTTTACGCCTCGTCGACAGCTAAGGTCATTAGAGGCGGGATGGTACTGGGGACAAGGAACGGGAAGGAATTCGGCCATCGCCTTTTTGAAGGAAGCATCCCGGCATTCGCCTGGAGTGATTTGGGAAAACCATGGAAAACCCAAATATGAATGCCCGGACGGGGATTCGAACCCGCGTCCTCCCGAATGCGAGGCCAGAACGTTAACCGTTCACCCACCACGCTCGGTCCTACTTTGAATATGACAATAGCAATAAAATCAAAATTTTTGGAACTGATTAAACAAAGCTTCAACCTATATGTTTTAGTAATACAAGAAACAGATTGTTTTCAAATAAAATAAAAAAATATGTTCAAGATTTTATACGTAGGTACTGTCGGAGATTATTCTATATTCACTTAATTTACAAGCTGAAACGGAAGTCACCGCGAAAAGTAAAGTTGTTCTCTACAGCCGGAAGAAGAAATAGAATAAATTGCGGAGTTGGCTCTTCACGTATGCAAATGAGACACCGAATGTGATGCTATAGCTGGGCAGGCTGTACAAACACCGATCTGCCCTAAGTTAGCGAATGCGAATGTGCGATAGCTTTTAAGAGCACGCTGTGGACTTAATTAGTAATTTGCATTCATAGCCGGGAATCCCATCACACAGCTAGTCTCCCAAATTTAATATCCATTCTCCTTCCTTCTTGCCACGCCTCGCATACAAGTTTTCTAACAAAAGTGCCCATTTCCAATGGTTCTGAGGAGTGGACGGTGCTGATATCAGAAACATGTAATACAATTACAACTGACACAACATGCAATCCGTTCGATTGTATCCATGCAATATCGGTTAATAGGTTGCACAGACTGGAAACAGTTACAAAACCGTATTAGCAGTTAACCACAAAATTTTGGCGATAC
This sequence comes from Vandiemenella viatica, assembly GCA_031002005.1. Lineage (NCBI taxonomy): Eukaryota > Metazoa > Arthropoda > Insecta > Orthoptera > Morabidae > Vandiemenella > Vandiemenella viatica. The sequence goes on from JARYHS010007080.1 coordinate 13,202, forward strand.
CTGAATCTATATATATAAAGATGAATGTATGTATGCATGTTTGTTTGTTCTTCATACAAATATACAGTTTCAATCCGATCTCAATGAAAATTTGCACACTTATCCTTTGAAACAAGGAGAAAAATAATGTCTACATTTGGTTGAAAAATTATCTGCATAAATAATACATGTTGACTTATAATTTCGAAAAATTATTGAACGGCGATAGACAGACGCGTTGGATGTCTAGGTCTCTGTACTGCCTATCGATTCAACGGTCAGGTAGCTCAGTGGTTAAAACGCTTACTTACTGATGTTTGGATCGTGGTCTCCAGTTCAAATCTCCGTGGAGGCAAAGATTTTAAAAAATTGTTTTTGATCGTAAGTCACGCCCGGACCGTCGGTTATTCGGATTATTTAGTATAGATATAGGTTTTCTCTGTCCTATTACTTTGCGTGTGCTTAAATGTTTCTAGCACCAGTTATTTTTTGCCTTCTTTTTCGACATGCCTTGCGGGCGTAAACTGGCCTAACTTGTAGCTCTAGCAGAGCACGAGCAGCTAAAGTTATTAGAACCCAAGAATTGGATGCTCATGCTGAAGAAAGAAGAAAAGACCAATCTGAAATAAACCTGCCCTTAGTTAACACCTCCCCCCCACCCCCCACATCTCCTCACCATCGTTTGTTTTTCTGTTTTTAAATATATTGGAAACTGATTCTCTTCAAGAGACAGGTTGGACGGTAGAATGATATAGTGGGCTTTCCTGTCATATTATGCCGATTCGGTGTTCTTTGGGACCAATCCTTCGTTACTAACACCTTTCTACATTCAATTCTGGCAAAGAAATTCTTAATACTCGCGTACGACGTCGCGGGTATTAGCTAGTAATATATATGTTTGGTATCTGACGAAATCGCAAATATGTATCGATAAACTATGCAAATGTGTGAAGGCTGGTGTCTTGTCGCTTTAACGTCAGTCTCTTCGAATATGATTACTGTTAGTTTCCACACTCTCTAGGGAGACTGCCTCATAATATTAAATGCCGACGTTTCAGCAGTTTCGTTGTAAGGAGGAAGTGAACTGCGATGTTGTGATAAACACTACAAAGAGACGTCATGAAATACTAGGATGCGGCACCATCCGGTGAACGTGAAAACTATTGCTGCCGCGCTACCTTTCTTTTTCATGTTTAACGTTTCTCGAATTAAAAAAAAAAAAACTAATTTTCCTCTTCGCCCTTGGAATGATTCCCTGATAACTTTTTTGTTTATTGCTTCACGACTCGTTGACGTCTTGGTCATTGGAGGTCGCGAGGATTGGTGACAAGGAATGGGAAGGAATTCGGCCAATGTCTTTTTAAGGAAACATTCTGGCAAACGCCGAGAAGATTTCGGGAAACCGTGGAGAACCTGAAAATGGCCGGATGGGTATTTGAACATACCATATCGTTACCCGTCAAGTGGGGTGCAAGGTGTGTCTTGTACGTAAGAGTTGTTAGGTGATCGAAGGCTGTTGTCAACGCTACTAAAGGGTTGATACAAACTCAGCACTGAGCCGAAATTATCTGTTTGTTATTGGAGCAATGTAATGTGTGATGTGTTTATGCGTAAATTAAAGAAACTGAGCAAATATAAAACTGTTCCTGTTTCACCGTCGTTCACAAATGAATGCATCATTTAGAACGCTATCGTGTTGAGTCACATCTTACACCTAAGTTGCCGTTGTCTTCAGAAGATGAGTCGACACAGCTGTGCAAGAGGCCTGGACGAACCGAGGACAATTTAGAGGAAAAGATTTCCTTGCATTTTGATCTTTTCCGACAACACGTGGTATTTCGCATCCTATTAACTACTTGCAGTATGATATTGCGGTACGAGGCATTATTTTGCAAGTCTTAACTTAGAATGTAACGGCACGACACTTATGACACCTCTCTCTCATATATATATATATATATATATATATATATATATATATATATAATTTGCTGAGGCATGCTGCAGAATCTACATAAATGCTTTAGTTGTATTATTCACTGTTTAAATGCTTATGATCTAGCTTAAAATCTGCAGTATACATTACGCGTCTACATGACAGGCGGACGGAGTAAGAAGTGATAAACTATAAATTCTTAACACAATCCCAACTAGAGATAGTACACACTATAAAAGATGAAAATCTCCGATATGACTAGGAAGTTTAGTATCTAACTTAAAATCAGTTTTGAACGTTAATTTTAGCCTTAAAATATTCAGCCACTTTCCAACTTTAATATTAGATTCCTGTTGACTATTTGCGCGCACGACATTACGACATTTTCACAATTCTGGCCAGAGATTGTACGTTCCGTCAAATGTCCAAATATTCAGATTTGACTTAAAATTTTCCCCGGCGATTTCGCACATAAATAATTTTCCGTATCTCAAAAATGTAATGTTTTATTTACGTTAACTTTTACTAAGATGTTGTAGGCCTGTTACACAATATACAGTACATATAATTCTAACCTGATTTCGTGCTCAATATCAATTCCGTGAACTGACAACATATTATTTTCTTTTTTGCGGTTACTTGTAATAATAAAACGCTTCACTATGACATATATAATTAGATCTAATCTGTCTGCTTCAAATACACGAAATTATAATTTTCCTTTACAGCGAAGTTTTAAAAGATACTAATTCACAATCTTCTGAGAGTATCCTTATCAAAGTTTCTGCTTTACATCTTCTTATAAGTTTTGCTAATTTTCATGTAAATGATCGATAAGTTAATTTCTTAGTTTCTCTAAATTACATCAAATCAAACGTTACAGAGAACTGGGAGGGTGAGAACGTGGTGGGTTAGCTACGCTGCGGTAAAATGCTAGTCGTGCAATAAGGGAGCGTGCACAAACTACGTGGCTCGGTCCAGGGAGGGGGGACGGGGGGTTGGCTGGAAGGCTACGCTGGGCTACGTGGGGGGAGGGGGGGGGGGTTCCGAGCCAGGCCACGTAGCTTTCCGTTCATAACATTTTTCACAGTTAAAATGAGGAACAGAACACACAACAGCATATGAATATTTATTTCCCTCAGTTAATTATCTCCTTATGTAATTTACAATCGTCTGACAAGAGAAAACGGTACGAAATATATTCTGGAATCAAAAGGGAATAAAGCTACGTGCTACTTGGGGGGAGAGGGGGTAGAGGCAAAGGCCACGTAGAGCTACGTGGGGGCGTGGGGGGTTCACAGGAAGCCAAAATGGAGCTACGTGGTTTATGGACGCTCCCTAAGTTTCCTCATGTGAGAGAAGCACCACTGTTTACACCAAAGCCTTGGAATGAGCATACTGTCCGTTATGAGAATGCTGTTTCTTCCTTGAATATTCTTCAGTGTGCTAGTTCTAGAGCCTGTTGCCGCCATTGAGCCTAAACTACTTGCTAACAATAGCTGGTGTTGCGGAATGCTCGTGTCACGAGGGCATTGGCTTAGATCGGGAACTTGCAAGACACACTCTCTTTCAGTGCTGCGCCAAGCCTTGAAGAGTCTCGACTTTTACCGATCACTGGAATGTTTGTTAGTAGGGATGAAACGGATAGCTGTTTGGCCGGATACCGGTTATCCGGCCATCCTACAAGCCGGATAGCCGGATATTCGGCAGCCGAATATCCGGCTTAACGTTGTTAATTGAGGTTAGGAAAAATAAAAATGTCTTGAGAAAAGAATGGATCGCCTATTTGGGAATGTTTTGATATAAATAATGACAGTAAGTTTTCGATTTTGAGTTAGTTTTCGTCAGGCACGTTTTGACGCGAAGTTTGAATAATTTCCTTTTTCTATATGTGGACTTAAAGAAAACACAAAGGCGTTTACTTTTTTTCTGTATTCGACCAAATACCTCTGCCATGACAAACCACTTGAAAGTGAAACATCCAGTAAACTTTCATGAAATGAGGAAAGCTACAGCCACTATCGTGCCTATACTGCCTTTAGCCATCCCCGGGACAAGTCTGTCTTCGACATTGAAAGAAAAGCAGTTGGCTATATCAAAATCGTTAGATAACGATGAGAAAGCACAAAGAACTCCTGACATGAGAGCCTCTTTAAAAACTGAATTGAAAAGTCGTTTCGGCTCCTTAAGTAAAGATTTAATCTAATTGGTTGCGACCTACCTAGAGCCAAAATTCAAGACAAATTATTTGGGATTTGCTGTGCTTGTCAGAAAATTTTATTGGAATCTATAAAAATGTCTTCCACCAGTAGCAGTTCATCCTGAATGGCTGTTAAAGGCAGTAGAAGGGACGAGACAGAATCAACTGTGACGCACTAAGCTCACGACGCTTTTTGGAACTGTTTTAACGATATAGCAACTATCACGATCAAGAAAAAAAAACGTGATTGATAGCGAGATTGACTTTTATTTAAAGTCATCTCCCATTAATCGGTAGCGTGAACCTTATATCTGGTGGTCAACTAAAGCGACACAGTACCCGAATTTGACAAAATTTGCTGGAATTGTTTTTTTTTTTTCATCCCCTTGCAGTATTGTTTATAGCAGAAGACTTTTCTTTGGACCTGGCCTTGCTTACGAGGACAAGCAAAACTGATTATTACCTCTTATTACAGAGAAATTTATGTTCATTCAGAACAAGAACTATGTTAAAGCAATTTTCGTAATTTATTGAAAATCGGATATCCGCCGGATATTGACCTACTATCCGGTATTGCCGGATAGTAAATATTGGCCGGATAGGCCGGATATTTGCCGGACATCCGTTTCATCGCTATTCGTTAGTCACTCTGAGAAATTTCTTGCAGAGGCAACAACTGGGAAAACAGCAAACGCTTAACTATTTTCGTAATCTGATCTTTAATACCAACCTGGCAGTTTCACTAAGCAAGTTTAAGTGCCATGTAAATGGACAGAGGAGGAGGGAGAGGGGGGGATGCAACAAGCACGAGTTCGAATGTCGGCAAGGCTTACCAGTAATTCTGATTACCGTCTTCACGCGGTTTCTGAAGTCATGGATGTTGCGATGTTTTCCACTTTTCGCATAAACTACGCGGTTTACAGACACATGAAGACAAAAGTATAGACTGTATTTGATCATTCTGATATCGACAGAAGATAAAACGAAAGAAAACATTAATAGAAGTACTGTCACACTGATTCCGCATACTTTATTTTTAATATTGAAGTCTCATTTCGCCATTAATCTGGTCAGGAATTAGCCTACAAATCAGCTAACATTCAAACGATTTCCTGTGGCAAGAAAAGACGATTTCATGAGTACTCAGATCAACGATCACTCGCACCAGATTCAGAAGTTTTTTTTACTTATTGCTTTACGCCTCATCGACGGCTAAGGTCATCAGCGACGGGATGGGACGGGGGACAAAGTACGCGAAGGAATTCGGCCATGACCTTTTTGAAGGAAGCTTCCCGGCATTCGCCTGGAGTGATTTGGGGAAACCATGGAAAACCCAAATCTGGATGCCCGGACGGGGATTCGAACCCGCGTCCTCCCGAATGCGAGGCCAGAACGTTAACCGTTCAACCACCACGCTCGGTAGGTTTAGAAGTTAAGGAGCGCTACTTGTGTATCACGACAACTATTGTTAATAACCGAAACTTCCCCAGTTAAAGGAAAGTGTGGCATATCCGGGTGCGGAAAATGTTAGCATCGGTTGTGGCATACTCCATGGCTTTTCCTTTCTTTCTTACTTTTTTTTGCCAAGGGGTTTACACCTCGTCGAAGTAGAGTTGATGAGATCCGGGACTAGTAACTGGAATTAATTCGGCGACGGTTTTTTGAAAAGAAAAAAAACTTTTTTCCGCATTTACCTAAAGTTATCTCTGTAAGAAAAGAAAAAAAAAAAATAACCTAAATGTGATTGGCCGGGCCAGGGATCGAACGCGCATCATCGCGAATGCGTGGCCAGGCTCTGTAACGTATGTGTTACACTACCGCAAGGTGAATTACTAACTGCACCACATGTTATGTTTGAGTAAACTGCAGCAGAATCCCCTTGTAATAAAACGTGTTCTGCCTGGCAACTGGACTCTTGACGTTACCTCTATAACTTTTTTTTTTTTTTTTTTACTTATGGCTTTACTCCCTGTCGACGACGAGGTCATTAGAGGTGGGAAAGCACTCGCATTCGGGAGGACGCCGGTTCGAATTGCCGTCCGGGCATCCATATTTGGGTTTTCCATGGTTCCCCAAATCACTCTTGGCGAATGCCGGGATGCTTCCTTCAAAAGGCCAGGGTCGAATTCCCTGCCGTTCCTTGTCCCAATCCCATCCCGCCTGTAATGACCTCGACGTAGACGAGGCCTAAAGCTACAAATAGAAAAACCTTCGGCGAGTCGATAATGCCGGAATTGTCACCATCAAATCGCTCCTGGTACGATGGTTATGTTTTTACTAGCCGTATGGAAATTTCAGATTAATTGCTTATTACGTTCAGACTGCGAAAAACGTCCTAGTGAAATACTCCGAGTAACTAAGAGAAAGTTTACTTGCATCACGGAAAGTATCAATAAAAATAAAACATTTTAATGTGAGGAAGCGATACGATGTTAATTTTCTCACTGCCAGCCTGCCCGAGTCCTTGTTGACATAAACCTCCGTGCAATGATACACTAGTTGGCACAAAGTGGACTGAAACTGAGATAGGAATAGCAAGACGTGTTATTCTCAAGTAGTAATTAGGACGTAATTCACTCTGGACCGTCAGAAAGATTACAACAAATCACTGCTGAAAAATATTAGTCCTGCGAATGACTACCGAAGTATTAGTCCTCGTTGTTTGATGTAGTTACAGCGAAATCGCGATATCCTGTTAACCCTAAATAGTTTTATTGTACGGGTAACAACTGCTTCGAAGCAGATACAACTTATGAGGTGGTGTGTAGGTAAGAAATTCTCAGTGGCCACACATGTTGCCCGTGTAACAGGCTATACACTAGTCCAGGGGTGGCCCGCGCCTTGAACATTTTCCGGTCGGCGAGATTCATCACACTTTTACAGAATATTTTTTATATTTCATTTTAGTATCGTTATTATTATACTATCTATATTTGTTTATAACAATAATAGTAAACGCAATAACGCTTACGTTTCAATTTTTCGTTCAAAAAAAAAAAAAAAAAAAAGTCTCTTGTGGGGATATATAATTTTATATGCGGCCCGCGGAGTTATGATGCACTTCCAACGTGGCCCGCAGGATCATTTGGGTTGGCCACCCCTGCACTAGTCGTTTAATAACCACACAGATAGCAACACCGTATTAAATTTTTACCATCAATCAAATTCCTATAGAGCAAATCCAACCAGAGATCATCAACATTTTAAATTTAGAATCCCTGATTACTTGAGTCTGATTAACATCTGACCCATAGAGCGTCAAAGTTTAACTCTGAGCGCCTTTAGGCTGTGGTCACAGTGGATGCGTACTCTGACGAGTAATTGGCCGTGCGTACTCGTGCGTTTTCGTCGGAGTGAAGCAAACACTGCAAAACAGGTCACTGTAGTCACAGTTGAAGCGACTTAGCTATCAGTTGAGGCGCGTGTACACACGACCAGAATCTGGAAGCAAGTCTGCTTGGTTTTTGCTGCGTACACGTACGACCAAATTGAATTCAGAGAGGTTGATTTCTTTAGTTTTTGAGAGAAAACCTTCTCAGTGTGGTTTTCAGAGGTCCTTAAACCCACCTTCATCTCTTGAACAGCTCTGTAAAATGCGAAATACGTCCTAACGGTGGTTCATATTCCACTATAAACTGTAGGTCCCCTCTGGGGCTAACAACTCTGGTTATACACACGAAGCAAATTCAATCCAAAAGGAAGGCTTAACGTGGTTCTGATTGGGCCATACGAAAATACATTTTGAATAAGCTATTGTGATAATACGTGTGATTCCGGCATTTCTCTTCGTTGTGTGTGCCGGTGCCAGATGTCACGCAAGCCACTGTCAGCTGTTCGCCTCAATCGGGATATGGCACATTGTTAACTGTTCTTGGCGTGCGGTGGCAGGGCATTCCATTACTGCAGCAATCTGTGAGCTAGATGGAGAGCTGGAATAACAAATACTAAAATGTTTGAATGATTTATGAACATTCAGTTGAAACACATCATTTATTTCGTGTAAGCTAAAGTCACTAATTGCTAAATAATGTGACTGATAGCTTTATGCAAGTTTTTTTTTTTAAATACACAACTTAGTTTATGATAAAAACTATATTTATTTATTTACCTTAATGTAATTGCTAGTTTCTCCGTAGGTGCAATGCAACTCCGTAAATTACTCCGTTTCTCAATTTTCGAACTTATTCTGTGTAAAATATAGTTGAATGTTTCTGACCGCATTCTGAAGTGGCGAAAGAATTTTTGATAATCTTTGATTAGATCAGGGAAAAGTAAGGCAAATTCTCCTCGAGTTTCCCTGGTAAAATTTATATCACTAATGCAACATTCTTTTTCCAACAAGAAGAGTCTTAGTACAGAATTATCTAAAAACTTCCAGCCACCTTCCATTTTTAATGAAATGATCCAGTAATTCCGATTTTCACTGTGACAACAACTACTCTGACGAGCGCGCACGACATACTCCGATACACTGTGACCACAACCACACTGACGAGCGCGCACGACATTATCGCAAGAGTTATAAGTCGTCAGAGTACGCATCCACTGTGACCACGGCCTTAAGCTCTCAAACGGCTCGATCACCTAGAGCAAAATTATTAAATGTGTAATCTCCTCTTATTAATACTTTCATGTGGTAAGTTGTTAGGAACACTCACATCCATCTCGGAACCCAGAATGTTATAGCAGTTATTGATTCAGGAATAGAGTTTACAGCAATCAGCCATTTTCAACCAACCAAGAAGTGGTGAGTACTGATCATCATGAACTTCTAGGCTGCTTTTCCTCTACGCGGCTAGTCGCGGGCGACCGCAGTCGCTAGCGGCTAGTTTTGTAGCGACTGTTGTAGCGACTACGCGCGCAGCTGTATTCCACAAACCAGCTCATTTTCAATTTTATTTATTTATTTTTTTTTTATTATTTTTTATTATTTTTTTGCTGTCGTCAGTCTTTCGACTGGTTTGATGCAATCCTCCATCCCTTCCTATCCTGTGCTAACCTCTTCCAATATGGATGTCGAAGAAATAAATGATGTTAACAAAAATAAAACGAAAACATAGATTTGGATACATCCTTTGTTATTTGAATTGACGCCGGAGCTTACGGGAAATGGAGCGTCGCATCCATATTTAAAGAATATATATTCCATAAAAAAACTGTCCAAGAATGAACTAAATACTGCAGAAAGTGCGCCAGTTACAACAAAAAACAACCCCTTAAGTTTTCTTCGGGGATGATGCTTTCTAACTGATAATGTTTTACCTGCATATAGTGGGCGAACTTTAATAACAAATAGGGTGTTTAACAACAGGTTTTGTAAAGCAAGGCGATACATAGTGTACATTTGGCATAATTAATTGATTAAATTGCAACAGACCGCTCGCTCAGGTGGCAATTTCCCTAGACACACAGCTTCCCTCTTCCTGCATCCACCTACATTCGCCCTCTACAAATTTTAACTTAAAATTCTTTCAATGTTTTTGGTAAATTATTCATCGTTTCTCTTGGTAACTTATTCCAATCCCTGACACCCTTACCTAAAAGAGAGAATCTTCGTACATTATTTTAAGGGGAGCAGGTAAGTGTAACTTCTATAAGAGAAGTGTATTTTTGTTTGTGAACGGAAACTTGGGAACATTCCAACGTTCTCCTAGGAGATTGTGGGCCTGTATGCGAGGCGCGGGATTCGAACCCGCGCATGTTGTGAGTCCTCCGTGCAGTGCTGTGGCGCCTTAACCGCGCAGCAACACTGGCGGGTATCCACAAACTTACAATGAAAAAAAAAAAAAAAAAAACTGATCCCAACAAGCAGGTGTGCCAAGTGTTGTGGCCCACATGGCACTAACTGGTGCCACCTACTGTGTGTTTTGTGAGAGCAACCATAGATGTTATCGGAAGCGCATCATACGGTGTTACGGGTAAGCATCGCTTTCTGTGTCAGTGCAATTGCTTAGTTAAATTAACGGATTGCCCGTCTCCCTTGATAAGGACTTTTTTCGTTTAAGGATTTACTGCTAGTCGACATAGAGGTAATTTAAGGCGGGAGAAGATCAGAGCAAGAAACGGGAAGGATTCCGGTCATGGCCATCGGATGAACCATCCCAGCATTCACCTGAAGTGATTTCGGGAAACCATGCAAAAATAAAATCTGGTTGGCTTGACGTAGATTTGAACCCGCACCGTCCTGAATGGCAGGCCAGAGTGTAGCGCTCATCCGCCACGATTCGGGTAAGTAACGGGTTGAAAAAGCCACATTGATGCCAGATGTGATAATCATAAATTTAGTAAAAAGAATTAGTAAACCTACTGGTGGGGACAGTAATAAATATGGATAGATAGATGGATAAATGTTTTGATGGATTTTTTGATATTTGTTAATCATGCGTTAACGACTCAGCGGATTTGAATGAAATTTGGTACGAAGTTAGAAAATAGTCTAGACTAGCACATAGGATAGTTTTCATCCAAGAAAAAATTCTGTTGGAAAAATATAAATATAGAAAAAAAAGTATATATGTTTGTGTCAATTACCTTACATCGGAACGGAACGAAAACCCTTTGTTAACATAAAATTGTACGTCAGCAATATTTCACTTATTTCTATCAGTTCGCAAGTAGAGATCTTCAGTGCAGATTTGAAAATAGTATAACACCTCAAACATCTCACCCTAATAGTATGACACTTAACGTATCTCACCATAATAGAATGACATGACACCTCATGTATCTCTCCCTAATAGTATAAAACCTCAAGAATCTCACCCTAATAGTATGACACCTCACATATCTCACCCTAATAGATGACACCTCACCTATCTTACCCTACACTAATAGATGACACCTCACGTATCTCACCCTAATAGTATGACACTTCAATCATCTCACCCTAATAGTATGACACCTCACATATCTCACCCTAATAGATGTCACCTTACGTATCTCACCCTAATAGTATGACACCTCACGTATCTCACCCTAATAGTAAGACACCTCACGTATCTCACCCTAATAGATGACACCTCACGTATCTCACCCTAACAGATGACACCTCACGTATCTCACCCTTATAGTATGACACCTCACGTATCTCACCCTAATAGATGACACCTCACGTATCTCACCCTAATAGTATGACACCTCACGTATCTCACCCTTATAGTATGACACCTCACGTATCTCACCCTTATAGTATGACACCTCACGTATCTCACCCTTATAGTATGACACCTCATGTATCTCACCATAATAGATGACACCTCACGTATCTCACCCTAATAGTAAGACACCTCACGTATCTCACCCTAATAGATGACACCTCACGTATCTCACCCTAATAGTATGACACCTCACGTATCTCACCCTTATAGTATGACACCTCACGTATCTCACCCTAATAGTATGACACCTCACGTATCTCACCCTAACAGTATGACACCTCACGTATCTCACCCTAATAGTAAGACACCTCACGTATCTCACCCTAATAGATGACACCTCACGTATCTCACCCTTATAGTATGACACCTCACGTATCTCACCCTAACAGATGACACCTCACGTATCTCACCCTTATAGTATGACACCTCACGTATCTCACCCTTATAGTATGACAACTCACGTATCTCACCCTTATAGTATGACACCTCACGTATCTCACCATAATAGATGACACCTCACGTATCT
>JARYHS010007081.1:0-49993 GCA_031002005.1 Vandiemenella viatica
AAAAAATGAATAGGAGTGTACGGAAGTTTCCACCGGAGCATCAGCTCTATCGCAATTAATAATAATAATAAAATTTCTGTCAACAAGAATGATTCCACAGAGGCATGTTCTCATTTATAACGCTCAATATCCATAGTAAATAATGTTTAGTATACATGATACTGTATGAGTATTTAATGAAGATAAAATATGAAGAATTAATTGCCAGGAAAATAACAGCTGTATACCATTAGACCAAATATATACATATATGTATTTAATAGCATTTGGCCTTGTAGCCATTCATCCAGCAATTGTGTTTCTTTTTTATTCCTCAGTTGTGTATGTACAGTCTTCTCGTGTTATTGATGATTACAAGTGACAGGACGGACACAACACTTAATTAAAACCACCCATGCCCTAGGCCGGACTCGAACCGGCGACCCCTGCAAAGAAGCCAGCTCATTAGCCCCACACTACCGGGTTCGGCATTCGGCCGAATATATCCGACTAATCCCATTTCGATGGGATTCGTCCATCACTCTGGCATATTCGGTGGTATACGACCGACTAATCCCAAGACAAGACATTGTTATGCTTCCACTGGACACGATCTACTAGGCCATATACAGCCGAATACAGATAAAATTAACAAACAGAAAAATCACGTCTCTTTCCATGTAAAAGCCGTCGATAAATATATTTCGAGCGAACGGCGGCTACTACTTTGTTGTGTGAGATATTTAGAGGGTAATATTTGAACATAATACTCAGTAAGGTCGTGGTAAGAATTCCGGCAATACAAAATTTAGTTTTCCATGGTTTCTGAAATTACTCTACAAATTGCATCAATGAACATTAAAACCCTAAAGGAAAAAGTGAATATTACCAGTAAAGTATACTTCGTATTCTTATCCTTTTTATGTAAGTTGATTATTATCAACAAAACGCAGTGGCTTTCCCAAGGCCTTTAAAAGCAATCAGATAAGTTCATTTTGTAGATTTTAGCTGAAGTAAAGTAAACTCGTACGCTCTTAATGTCTTGGTGACAGAGTTTCTTAGCTGCTGCGCAATCCGCTCTTATCGTAGAGACCTAGCCTAACCCGGTAATCCTACTAGGTATAGCGTACCTACAGTTTACGTGGTTTCTGAACCACGGAAGCTTTCTCGCATACTTCACATTACACAGGAAGCTGTGCAGGGGTGAAGGTTGGGGTAACGACCAATGAAAGTCACCGCAGAGAAAGGAATTCGAACTGGGGACCTTTCGATCTCCAGTCAGACACACTGTCCACTGAGCCACCAGATCGCTCTTCATAGTTGAAAATCCTAATAGGGAACACGGATGTAACGCTGAGAATAATTCGGAGACTTTCGATTCTTGTTCTTCTTAAAAAAGTTAATCACTATGTGAAGTAGGAGACCGAATTACTTCCCGTTCCTTGTTGCCACTCCGCTTCTGACTCTAATGACATCGAAGAGGTATAAAGCCAGGAAAAAAGTTTATCACTACCAACAATACATGGCAACTTTTCCATGACCTCTGAAAGCAATTATATCAGTTCATGTCAGCGAAAATCTTCCAAGGGATCGTGGGCGTGGAGCTGTAAACAATTGTGAGACGATATTTTAGATATTTGGAGAAATCTGATGGCTAGGGAACGGGACACGACAAAGCTTCGTGCCGGGACATAACATCGTTATCAACAGGTCACCAGCTCCACGTGGATCATCGATCTCACGACGTCAGCAATTAGCTGTTCCCTTTCGCCTTGGTACACGGGCCAAGGTACATGTTTACAAAGTGAATCACTTCAAACCGTAACGCGAATGCTGCTTCAATTATAAACAGTTTTGAATTTACCGCCTATGATGCTAATGTTCAAAACTCTACATAAAAGTTTGTACACAGTTATGAAATCACTTTTTGATTTTTCTCCTTTCTTACTCTTAATATCGTCGAATAAGGAGATCTTCAGTTACGTTTATTGTAAGTGAATAAAAGTGGTAAATTAAATAAAAATCTTAAGAATACTATAGTTACTAGTGGCTAGTAGTAAGCTTGTGGGCAGAATGATGAATGACTAAAATTTGAAAAGGATGCACCAGGTACTCAGTCTGTGAAAAAAATAATTAAAAACACAAAAAGTAACTAGATTGGACACTTTCTTAAGAAAAAAGGAACTGGTACATACAATTGTTCTAGTTTAATCGGATAGCAGAGAAAGTAAAGTAAATTCGTGTGCTCGTAATGACCTGTTGACGGGTTTCTTATTGGCTGGGCAATTCGCCCCTGTCTTAGTCGCCTAGCCATCCCGGTAATCCTACCGGGTATTGGGTACCTACAGTTTAACGTGTAATCCGAACCATGGAAGCGTTCTGTCGTGATTCACATAACACAACAAGCTGTGCCAGAGGTGATGGTTGGGTTAGTGGTTTCTGAAAAGAATTCGAACCGGCGACTTTTTTATTTCCAGTCGGACGCCTTTACCACTCAGACAACAGCCTGCAGATAGCAGAATCGTAAAAGAGATCTGGTAGATAATACCGTTGAGGTTCTGAGCTTTGCAAGGCCGCACCTCACGACGTACTGCTGAAAAGAAATTACAAGAAACAAAACTATAGAAACAGCTATAGCGTGGAAAAACTATTTCGAATAATGTGGACATAGCTGTCACGACATTTTAAACTTATCATCTTTAACTAATGTTTTCTACCCAAACCACCGTTATCTATGCGTTTAATATCTCTGATACCGGTGAGAATTCTGTACATTTAATATATTTATAGGTAGCTGTAGAGATAGAATCAACTAGTTTTTAAATTCTTGTCTGTCTCTCCGTCGGCAAGATGGGGTGAAAGGCAATCATGCTTGAACTATTGGTCGGTTTCTACTAATGTACAGTCAGTGGTTCTGCTGGTGATATAGGATTTGACTTGAGATTGGAAGCATAGACCGCATCTTTTAATTTCTGGATTTTCTTAGAAACTACGTATAAATTACAACACTCCATAATGAAAAATGAGGGAAGGAGTAAAAAACAAGAAGCACCGAAGCGTTCTGGTGTACTTCTACATCTACATCTACATCTACTTCACAGCGAAGTACACCAGAACGCTTCCATGGTTCGGATTCCACCTTAACAAGCAGGTCCCCCATACCCGGTAAGATTACCAGGTAGCCACCACAGAGGGCATGCGTGGCAAGTCAAGTTAGTGGCCGAAACCTTCGGGGATATACCATACGATATTATTATTATTAGATATAAGACTGGTCGCTCGCTGTAGCTGAGGCTGTGTGGAGGCCAGGTAAGAACTTGGAAACCTGATGCCGGCGTCTTAGGCTTATTATTTCAAAAAATCCAAGGGAGGCGCCGGGTTTAACATCCCCATCTGATAGTATCGTATGGTCTACTACTTACGCACTGCGGAAGTATTTAAAACAAGACTTTGCCCACCACTTCGTCTGTATTCACATAAATTTAACAATCTTCTTCCACTTTACTGAATAATGCTACGTCATCAGATAAAATTAGACAGATTTCAGACACTCGTAGCCACGTGGTACTTTTGAATCTCCTCTTATGCCCTGTCATTTTCTTGACATTCAGCCTTTTTAGTTACATAATTCCTGTAATTTGAGGCAAGGCCTTTGGTGCGTCTTGTTTTTCACCCTTTCCATTATTTTTCATTATGGATAGTTGTAATTTATACTTACTTTCTAAGAAAATTCAGAAATTAAAAGTTGCGGTCTATAATATCACAGTATTCCGTTCCCATTCAAACTTCCTGAATCGAGGTTTGAACCAACGATTTTACTCACTAACGATTTTAATTGTAAAAAGGTACAGAAATGTTAATCTTCTATTAGTTTGCTTCTTCTGCACTCTTTTATTAACTGATACTAATATTTGATTGGTTCTATTAATGCTCTAATAATAAATAAAAACAAAAAATTGCATACTTTCATTTAAATAGAAAAAATAACCGCTTCTGTTACGTATCAATGTTCATCCTAAAGAGCAGGCGAAACTTTAGATTAGGTCACAAGGAATTTAATTTAATGAAGAAGGCAGCGAATACTGGAGAGTGTATTTGATAAAGTAGTGCAAAGTGAATTATTGATCCACACTAAAGGGCCACACCCAATGCTGCGTGGCAGCTCTTGACGAGTCTTTTACTATTTCTGCTAAGGCAACAATAGTGTGATACAGTCTACCATATTTGTTCTTCTTCAGGCGCAACGTAACGTACCGTATCTGTTAATACAGGAACTGAAAATCATTCAATAAATTTTAAAAGAATATGCTAACTATTCATAAAATTCTACTTCCTTCACAAACTCACACTGGCATGCGCAGAAACACTCAAATATGTGCACACACATGTACAGAACTATATTCTTAAACAATTATGATGAAAAAAATAATATAATATTTTCTCTACTTATGAAAGCTCAATTTAAAGGACCTAAAGTGGTGGGTGAGCGGTTAACGCTGTGGTCTCGCATTCGGGAGGACGCAGGTTCGAATCGCCGTCCGGGCATCCAGATTTGGATTTTCCATGGTTTCCCGAAATCACTCCAGGCTAATGCCGGGATGCTCCCTTGAAAAGGTCATGGCCGAATTCCTTCCAGTTCCTTGTCCCCATCCCCATCCCGCCTCTAATGACCTCGACGTCGACGAGGCGTAAAGCCATAAGTAAAAAAAAGTATATTTAAAGGGTTCTAATCAGTATAATTATCAAGTACTAGCTGATACCCGCGACTTCATAAGCGTGGATTAAGAATTTCTTTGCCAGAATTGAATACAGAAAGTTGTTGGTAACAAAGGATTGGTCGCAAACAACACCGAGTCGGCATAATATGACAGGAAAGTCATCACTAAATCTTTCTACCTTCGAACCTGTCTCTTGAAGAGAATCAATTTCCAACATATTTAAAAACAGAAAAACAAACAAAGGTGAGAGGATGAGGGGGTGGGGGGTGTTAACTAAAGGCAGCTTTATTTCAGCTTGGTCTTTTCTTCTTTCTTCAGCATGAATATCCGATTCTTGGGTTCGAGCAAAGGATAGGCATTGCCAACGTTGACTCGACTTGGCGGATGCATTTTCGTGCATCCAGATTATCCAGCTTTAGGAGCTCAATTTGGTACAATGTACCCATACAGCGCAGCTAAATATGAGCATTCATTCTGAATTTGACGTTACTCTTTTCTGAGGTTTATTAGTACTTCGCACATCAGCGTTGGAAATTTAGCTACAGGAACTCTTCTCTAACAATTAGCACACAGACACTGGCTTAATTAGTTTTACCTCAGTTTTTAACCTAAAATGAAATGAGATCACTATCACCCAAAATCGTACCCTCAAACTAAAGGTGTGGGTTAAAAATTAGGCCTGATGGGAGAAACCTGTAAAACAACTTCCCATGTTTCATCTCATTCTATCTTAATGAAGAAGCCAACATCAAAGAATGTCGCCGCTAAGAATCAGCAGTGTTACTGATTGTTCTACAGGAATGGGTCGAACTAAAGTAATTTCTGTACACTTGGATCATGTTGATAGATATACGGGGTTTTCCTAAATGATTCATCGGATTTCAAAATACTGTGTATTGAAAAGTATACGACGTACAAACACAAGTGATACATGAAAAGATACATAAACTCAGCAAGGTAAAAAACCCGCTGATATGTAGACTAGATGGCAACAGTGAACAAGATAGCGGAGAAGCAGAAAAAGAGTTTTTGTATGTTATAATATGCGAAGTGTTCTTTGACTACGAATATCCAGTGTGCATTCGTTTTAAAATACGGAAAAGCTGAACCTAGTCAGCACAACATTTTACGTTGATTTCGCCAGTTTCATGACACTGGTTTTCTGTGTAAAGGGACCAGCATGGGGCGATCACGTGTCTTAAGGGCCCCATACACGCAGCAACTTATTGGCCGACTTGGTTGTGTTGTAGCTGAAGTTGGTGTGTGTATGGGTAGGTTGGCATACCAAATCACAAGTTGGCCAACCAAGTTGGCGGTTTTCAAACTCTTTTGATATTTGTGGGCGGTGCCCATTGTTGTGCCAACCTGTTGTAGTGTGTGTGGGCAAGTTGTCCAACCTGGCTGCAAATATCAGTTTGCTCCGGTTTCTCATCGAGACAGTGCTAGTGATCTATGCTAATAGTGGTATTGTGATGGCTACAATTCAGAACAACGATGCATGGAACACCGTAATGGAAAAGATTCGCAGTCTACCACAATTTCGGAAAGTGAAATCTGATTTATATAAAAATAAAAATTCAGGAATCAAGGGCTGGGAAGAATTGCTGATTGATTTCAAAGAAGTGGAATTTTTTTTAAACTTCCGGTGCAGTTACTTTGAGCTCCAAAAGCAAATTTGTGTGTGAAAATTTTGGGCGTTTTCGGAGCCACTTTTTGCCCAAGTTTTTCTTTTTCTCTGTTCCCTCTCATTTCCCACGCTGGCAGCAACGATAATTGCACATAAAGCTATTTCTTCTAGTTTCAACATTATTGGTATAAGTAAACACCTTGTTCTCTCTCTGCTGATGTCGGCCAACAAAGTTGTCCAACTTGTTTTTGTGTTTGTCAACCAAGTTGGGAAACATGGTTGGACAACAAGTTGCTGTGTGTATGGGGCCCTTTAGAGGAAACCATGGAGCGCGTGAGACAGCGCTAAGTGTGCAGTCCACAAAAATCATCAGTTCGTGCCAGTTGTGAACTGGGCACTGCAAAAAAAAAAAAAAAAAAAAGTAAAAAAAAAAAATAAAAAAATTGTGGAATGTTTTGCGTCGGCGTTTGTGTTCCAAACATTACCGTGTGCAATCGGTACAATACCTGACCTCACATGGTTATTGCAGCTGTTTTGATTCTTATACCTGAATGCTATAAGCTATGGAAAATGATGAGGAGTTGGCAAGAAGTGACTTTCCATGTGCTATGAAATGTAAATCGTCAGAGAATAGAGGGGGAGGAGGGTACTGAATTGCCGCATGCCTTTGTGGAGATGCACAGCGATTCGCCAAAAGTGAATGTCTTCTATGCAGTATCAAACATAAAGCTGTATAGGCCCTTTCTCTGCATCGAGCAGACGGTGACAGGATCCATGTACCTGGATATGTTGCAGGTACGGTTGTTGCCATAACTGATTAATGACTCCTCCACTTTCAGTCTACAATAGGACGGGGCTCCATCTCACTGGAATACAAATGTCTGCGACTTTCTCAACAAACAACTTCCACATTGCTTGATGGGACGTGCTGGTCCGAGTGATGTTCCTCTGTTGTCATGGCTCCTCCAGGTCGCCAGATCTGACCCCATGCCATTTCTTCTTGTGGGTTTACGTGAAGGACAAAGTTGATTCCCTCAATGCCAACAACACTGCAAGAATTACAGGAATGGATCACTGCTGCTGTGACGGACATTGATAGAAACATGTTATCGAACGTATGAACAGTGCTGGATTACAATCTGAATGTATGCCGCGTGTCTACATTGAACATTTATGGTATGTGCCAGAAACTTGATGAGTTTATGTATCTTTTCATATATCATTCGTCTTTGTACCTCTTATAATTTTCAATACACGGTATTTTGAAAACTGATGAATCATTTAGGCTAACTTTGTATCTTGTCAGAAACTATACTACTGAAAATTAAACTCCATGATTAAACAGTCTGTGGGAATATTAAAAGACTGTGCTGTATATGATCAGTAAGGCAAACGCTGTTAGTAAATGAATTTACGGGATCCCTTCGGTGGCATTTGTGTTTTTCACAGCTGATGGAATGGTATCTGTATTATCATTGTAGTAAGAGCGATGATGATGGTTTGAGGATTTATAAATTTATTAACATCGGCGAAATTAGAAGATACTAGAAATTTATTAGTTTTATTTTCTAATAAGTGAAGACTCTGCTGTGTTCCGAATGCTGAACCATTATTTCTTACTTGTAATTATTAACTACGATAAAGCTTATAATCAAGCGGGAATTCTCGTTCACAATTTCTTTTACGTCACCCGAAATATGTTTCAAATTTTTCAACTGTTCCAGGTAAATTGATCAGCACTTCCCTTGATAACTGGCTACTTTAGCTATAAATGAAAACTACGTCTGAAATCAAGTGCTAGTTTACTGTAATCTATATCTCTTCCCTTCATTTTTCTCCCAATGACCATCAAGACTATTCCTGACACCAACCTAGCTCTGTTTTCATCCACCTTCTATCTTCCAGTGATTCGCAACCACTCTCCATTATCTTATTAGTTAACAACTGTGTACTTCTGTAAATTCCACAAACAAATAGAGCAAGACATGCAACTCCTGTATTATTAGCCTTTAATTTTGGTCCCAATAGGCAAGCAAGGAAATGATAAGTGTTTTTAAACAGAAGTTCTCTCACCTTAAGCCATTTTGGAATTGTACTGCAGCTCATTGATAGCATTGCTGATAAAGAAAATTGTTTCTTTCCCCAACGGCGTTAGAGATCATACAACCAACTATGCTTGTATTAACTGAGTGTAGATTTCTTCGCGGCCACCAAGAAAAACAAGTAATGAACGTCCTTTTGCACATCCTGCATAGTAAAATACCATTTTTACTGTACGTATATTTAAGAAATCAAGTTTAAACAGCTAATCTCTTACACACGCCGAAGTACCTTTCCTAATAATTTCGCCAAAATCTTCACAGAGAAGTCACCAAAGCCGGAATAGAATTGTTGACAAGAAATGGGAAGGAAATCAACCTTGAGATTTACGAAGGTAACTTGTCGACATTCGCCCTGCGTGATTTCAGGAAAACATGGGGTCTGAATCTGGAATCGAATTAATGTGTTCCAGCATGCAACCTCCAAACCCTACCAGCAATCACCATGCTCAGTAAGCATATCGCTTTCGGAACATATTTAACAAAAATAATCGCGTTCCGTTAGCACTGAATACTGGTTACATTTAGCAGTATACGTGTTCGTATTCAGTTTATGGAACATACAAAAGCTGCAAGAAGCAATATCAGGAGCAAGATGTACTTGGCCGCGAAAAAGTTTGCATAAAATGCGACGAAGTGTTGCGTTCCGTCAGTTCACGGCGGATAAAATTGTGTGTTCACTTTTCACTACACAAACTTGCACGCAAGCTAATTAGTAATTACTAACAACTTACACTCCCTGATATCTAAGCAAAGTCGCGAATGCATGTAAATTCCCACACACTCCATCTTCAAAGGAATTAATGCTGTAGTACATTTATTTTTCACAAGAAAAATTAAATCCGATACTTCTTTAATAGAGCCAATATTCTGGAGTAATAGAACGGGGTCATATGAGACAACCTATTTATCGTCTGGTTTGCTAATGTCCTCAAATGAATAATTATTGTTTTTTTTTTTAACTTTCAGAGGCCTTCTATGTGCCAGTTCTATTCTGTTTAGACTTAATGTACAGTTTTACCGAAAACGAAAAGTCTTTTTGCTGTTCGCGTGTAGATTAGTAGACGTGATAACTTCAGTAAAGCTAGTACAAACGTAAAAATCTGGAGAAATTGTTGGAGCACGAATTATTTAAACGGACAGAAATGGGCCCTGATTGCTTAATATAATAAAAAAAACTCGTTGTATGGATTCATAATGTCTCTGAATTCACCAAATCACAAATTTGATTGCATGAAGGAAAGCCAAGAAGTTCACGGATATTTTCTTTTGTTGAGCATCAGCGCAGAAATTAAGACATATAAAAATGGAGGGACAAACTTAGACTTGAGGTTGAAGTACCCTTGATTTGAGAGAAGTTGAGCGTTATAATTCTGTGCAAGAGTTATGAGACAGCATAACGCGAGAGCTGTACCAGCAAACTGTCTATATATTACGACAAATACTTATCAAATTTATTTTGTCGACTATGAACATGTATATACTCCAATTACCGAAGAAATGAGACGGCAGCAGATTTATGGTACTGTTGGAATATCGATAAACCCTATTCAGCTGTAAAAGTTGCAACCTACATGACGCTGCTGTACGATCGTTTTTTATTAGTGGCTGGCAATGACGGGGGGAAAGGAACGGGAAGGAATTCGGCTGTGAATTTTTGAAGGAACTATCCCAAGCATTCGGGGGATTCGAACCCGCGTCCTCCCGAAGGTGAAGCCAGAGCGTTACCGCTCATCCACCATGCTCGGTATTTTCTCATAAATTTCTTCAAATATCTTGAGGGACCTAATGGCAAGGACCTAGATTAAGTCCACTTATAGTCAGAGACGAAAGAAACTTTTTGTCAATTAGGTTAAGAGACTACTGAAAGAACACACTAATTTCTAATTATCATCCTTTATTTAACATCACATGTCTACACTGAGTCAAAGTGCTACCGAAAATCTGTGGATCATGTATAAACAATTATGTTTAATGAGAACGCCACTGATTAATTGATGCCAATGAACTAAATTAATTATACTTTTGCTTTCTTCAAATTATTGTGCTTACTTACTTGTGGCAGGCTTCTGTTTCTCTCTTGACGATGTTTCGGCCACCGGAAAACAATATCTTCAGGACTTCTTCTCCTGATTCTAAGAAGGAATCAATGAATATCGGGACTCACTGTTCGGGTAATTTGAAATGTTGGAACAGTACTAAAATTTTGAAAATGTCTCAAAAGCTAATAAGGTAAAAAGAGATATCACAGAACCCTTGAACATCCAAATAACTTGAACAATGACAACCGGTACGGAACACGAGAGTCACGGAAATGTACTTACAACCTCTATGATCGCTGACCAGTGGCACCGTGTTATTGTTATCGTTGATGCCTATTATCAATACTCTCTGGCTCCCCATTTGACTTTCGGCGTTGACGACTAACAATTACATTCAGACAAGAAATCTTTAAGATACCAAGCCGGTGGCTGAATTGCCAGTAGAAGAATAACAGGACCTGTGAAGTGAGTCGTGATTATTATTATTATTACCTTCTGGCTGTGAAAAATATAAAATTTTTGTCACTGTTTCAAATGGTTACATAGCAAGTAAACTGACTGCAGTTAATTTTATACATGCTCGTGTAATTGATTCTAGCAGCTTCGGTCAGACAAAGTGTGTTTTCATCAACTCTTTGAACATAATTTATCGTATATTATTACTCATTGTTTGGAGCAGTATTCTGTGTAGACATTCCAATAGGAACTCAGCCCTGAATTTCACTGCTGAGGCCAAACCACCGCCAACTTAACTGAATACTGAGCGTAGAAACTCCTCAGTTCATTGAGACAAAAAGCTAATTAATACGAGTGAGGGAAGTTCTAAAGTTTTCAGAAAGAACGTATTTTGTTGTTGTGTCGTTAGTATCTTGTAAGATTTAAAGCTACCGTACAATTATTCCTGTTTTGAAACAATCTATCTCGAAATATAGATCAGCAATCTGCTTTGCATCCTTGTTGTTTTTTTTCTGTCATCAGTCTTTGGACTGGTTTGGTCCAATCCTCCATCTCTTCCACCGAGCGTGGTGGGTGAACGGTTAACGTTCTGGCCTTGCATTCGAGAGGACGCGGGTTCGAATCCCCGTCCGGGCTTCCAGATTTGGTTTTTCCATGGTTTCCCCAAATCACTCCAGGCGAATGGCGGGATGCTTCCTTCAAAAAGGCCATGGCCGAATTCCTACCCGTTCCTTGTCCCCAGTCCCTTCCCGCCTCTAATGACCTAAGCCGTCGACGAGGCATAAAGCAACAAGTAAAAAAAAAAAAAAAAAAAAAGAAATCCATCCCTTCCTATCTTGTGCTAACCTCTTCATCTTTAGATACCCCTTATAACCCATGTCCTCAATTATCTGCTTCATATATTCTTCCCCTCCACTAACAAAGTAACCAACACAGCATGTCTCAAAATATGACCTTCCATCCTGTAAGCTTCTTCCACAAACTTCTTTCCTTACCCATCATTTCAAAAACTCGTTCATTTCGTGCTTTGTGTGCCCACTTAATTTTCATCATTCTTCTGTAACACCACATTTCAATTGCTTCAATTTTCTTTCTTTCAGGTATTGGACACATATTCCTGTAATGAACAGCACTGAAAAAATTATGATCTTTTTTGGACGAAAAAAAGTGATGTTTCATGACATGGGAAAGTGTTCCACTGCTTATAGCTAAAAGAGTGTAAATATTTCGCTCAACATCGAAAAATCCAACACCAGAAGGGCTTATGGTTAACGCCTGGAAGACAAACTTTTTACGGTATTTACTTCACTCTGTTACCAGCGGCAACCGTATACCAAGTAGTTGTGGAGGAAGTGGACGGTCAATAGACAAAATCAAAGTAGATATGAAATCCCAAAGAGGGAGGATGCATTTACATCACGGTGTTTTTTTAAAGAAATGACATTGGTTGGAGATCAGATGCTTGGATGGGACAAACAGGAGTTTCCGAGGTAGAATTTCATTCCCTTTGATTATTACTCTAATTTATTTCCGGTGTTAAGTGAATGACTGGACATTTTATTGTTTAAGATTGCCACTAGCTTATAACACAAAATAATTGTGCAAAATGCAAAACATTCTTCGAAAGGGACAGAAACGGTAAATGTCCAGTCATTGAAAAATCAGAACATGAAAGGTTTTGATTTAATGTCTACATATCCAAGTGCAGGTACGCAACGTAACATCTGGGTTATACAAATGAATTTATTTTTCAGGTAATAGAGCCGAAGTGAATACGACATGATTGAATTGGGTTTCTATTTCCATATCTGAGCGTCCTGTTTATTGTTAAAATTTGGATAGCTCATCCGAATTATTACAGTACTGCCAGGCATGAATAATATGGTTGTTTTGCTATGAGGGAACTGTTTCTACTATGTATAACCGCTTTAATCTGGATTTAAATAATATGCATGTGTGTTGATGACAGAGTAACCGATCAAATGGCCAGAGTCCTGCATTGATACTTTATTCTCCTGTCCGGAAGTGATTGCCATGTAGCAGTGTTAAGACACCTTCCTTTTATACTAGTTCCTAACTGAACTACAAACATTTGTGGATGTAAGCGATACTTCGTTCCAGTTAGAGCTGATGAGAGTGACAACATGTTAATTAATCATTATAGTTTTCCGGGTTAAATCACTCCTTTGTATTCAATACAAATATTAACTGTAGCAAGCAGTTAAGATACGCGTAGTTTTTCCTTCAATTTTGTTTCGGAACATTAATTCAAAATGAGACGAATGCAAATAGCTAAACAATGAATTAAGAAGTTTGAGATATATTTCCTGAACAGCAGTTACGTTGTGGTCTATGATTTGGGAATTAGGACTTTATATGCATTCTGCAAAATTATTTCGTTAGGCCTTAATAGATGAATGAAAGCAGAGATGTCATATCATGTCTATGAGAGGTACTAATTATATTTATGTGACTTTCTTTCTTTACCTTTTAATGTTCTTGACGTTTTGATGCCCAGAAACTGTTCTGAAGGACAGAATGTGAATCACCGAACTACTCACGTTCGTAATTGTCGAGTTACACCACGTGTAAAATATTTGCAATCTCAGAGTGGTGTAGCAAACTACCCCGCGTGTAGAAAATCGCTGAAGTTTGAATACAATTGAGTATTGAAATGTTTGTGTTCCTTTTCATCAGCTTGAGAAAGGCGACAATTAGTGTGAAGAATGGGAGTTCATTTGTTACTTCCAAAGGTTTTTGTTCTTGGTATTAGTTGCGTGTTGATTCATAAAATATTCTGTGTGGCACCGCCAAAAATAACTTAACATTTAACTAATGGCACACTCAGAAATTTCCTAATTGGGGAAGGGACACAACAGCGCACTGGAAAGAGGCCACTAGATAGATGTAGGCGGTAAGTGGTTAGAAGCTATTACAATTAACAGGGCAGTAGTTTATCCTGTTCAGTAAGTAATAATTTAACAGTAGAAGGCATTCGAATGATCAGAAGGTGCCTCGCTTTAATCCTTGCCATAATCCAGATATAATTTTATAACCACTTCATGAATGATGATCAAACTATTATTTGTAGGTTTCCATCATCTAAACAGCAATACATTTGTTATTTGCTCATTTATAAATATATTTTGTTACGAACATTGTAATATTCGGTGGCGTCAGGTAGAGGGGGAGGGTGGTTGCGCCATTATGCTTAATGTAATTGATATTTAGCAGAAGAAATATTAAATAATTAGCTTCTCAAACTCATTCGATGTAGGGAATTTATCGTGTCTGTCACATAATACGGAAACATCAAATATCTGACAGAAGCTGCTGAATGCTTACTCTTACTGAAGAATATCAAATGTGGATTTGCTAGGTTCGTTTAGTTATCTGGCATACGCACACTGTTGTAACTTAAATGAAATAATCAGTCATCGACAGCCGAAATTACTGTCGCAATCTTCCTAGTCTTCAAATGCGAACCCTAAACCAAGAAATCTTTACAGTATACCCAGTAGGTGTGCAACATATGAAAGATCACTTAAGACTAAAGCAGAAAAAAATCTGAAATTTACTCATGTATTGTGGCGAATCGGTACTGTTAGGTCAATGAAAAAGTTGTGTGCAGATTATCGGATTAGAAATATTTTGGCGTTTGATCTCCTTCTAGAAAACTATGGTCATTCAAGATAATCTATTCAAAGGAAGTAAAATAGCTGTTGCCATAAATCTGTGAACAATATAAATTTTGTGCTAATTTATATTTAGTGAAAAAAAGTATTTCTGATATGAAAACTCGAAACCGAGCGTGGTGGGTGAGCGATAACGCTCTGGTCTACCGAATGCGAAACCTCCTTGGCAGCGGGTTCGAATCCTATCCGGTCATACAGATTTGGTTTTTACACGGTTTCTCCAAATCACTCCAGGTGAATGCCGGGATGATTCCTTCATAAGGCCATGGCCGGATTCCTTCCCTTTCCTTGCCCCCAGTCCCTTCCCGCCTCTAATTACCTCGACGTCAATGAGGCGTAAAGCCAGAAGCAAAAAAAAAGGAAACTATTTAACAATTCGTCTAGATGATTGCGAGAAAGTACCAAAAATCGTAATCAGAATTTCGTACACCAAAAACTGATACATGGTTTCCCAAATCACTCCAGGCATATGCCGGGATGCTTCCTTCTAAAGGCCATGGCCGAATTCTTTCACATTCCTTGACCCCCATCCGTTCCTGTCTCTAAAGACCTCGCTGTTAAGAGACGTTAAGCAATTTAAAAAAAGAAAAAAAAAACTGATAACCAAACTGGTAAGTGACATGGTTCACCAGACTTCACAGTAACAAATTCAGTATACTATATACGTTCATTATATCAAAGAATCTTCGAATATTGCTACTATGATATACTTAGAGACGGTAGTGGAAGAAATTTTCACGATTCGGCACTTGATTAACAGAGTAGGAGAGGCGATGCTGTACTCGCAGTGCTTTTGAAGTGGCTTCTTCCGTTCTTTCTTTTTTACAACGGAATTTATTCTTTTCAGTTACACAACCAACCACAGAAAATGTTTCGGTTTTGTAAAAGTATTTTCTTGTCAACACTTGTAGAAACAGCTCATCTCAATACTGAACATTACTAGCAACAGTAACTATTACCTGAAGTCACGTTTCCCTGAGCACAGACTTTCTATCTTCTTGGACCAATATGGCTAGTGTATACTCAACTCTTGACCCTTTTAACTCTGGCCAGTAATCTCGAGATGATTACATGACTTCCGGGTAAATTCTTAATTCAAAAAGCATTTAACTTAGTCCTCAACTCAGAGGTTGGTTTTATTCTGACGTATGAAGCATACTTAGCCAGTGTGCCAAAGGTAGTATCGCCAATTCCTTTACTCCGGTGCCTATAGTTTAAAATGGAATCCAAACCACGCAGTGCTTTCATCATAATCCACATTCGCAAAATAAAAGTATGAACTGACTGTCATAAAGTGAGGAATTTTATTTTTACATATACATTTACATTTATTGTTCTTTATATATATACACGTCAATGCCTCGGTTAAAGAGCCGATAGGGATTTAACCATTAACTGAAGTAAATTAACAATATTCTGTATTATAGTCACCTTGAGCGATTTGGAGGAAATAAAACAAATCTTTATCTAAATGAGGTGCTAAATCTCCAGGAACGATAAACAAATACATTTGCTTTTGAGAATAAGCCACTTAAACCCCTAAATATTTTAAGCGTGCAGCTCTATTTCCTGCGTAAAATTAAATGAAATAAGGGTTAAATCGAAACCAGTTTTTCGACTCGGGACGTTTCTTTATTAATGAAGAGTAACACGTGCCACCGATATGAAAACGGTAGTTTGGGAATTCCATCATTATCAGCCAATTCAACGATGAGTCCAGGTAGAGCTTAGTCTTCTCCAGGTAGAACGGTCTTTGACAATTCTATGCTAGCTACCTCCAGCGAAAATTATTTGCGAACACTATACGTACAGTTTTATGAAATTCTGTGTAAATATTTAAGGACACAAAACTGAAATACGTGAGAGGCAACTCACCTGGGTGTTCTGCAGTAGATTCTTGTCAGCCAAACTGCACCTCTTCTTTGTGCTGTAATCTTTCCGAACAAAACGGAAAATATTGGGCTCTTTGATAATCAATAAGAGGACAATGAACATTTCGACATAATCTTCCCACACTATTCGGTTTCCAATTGACTCACTTAATTTGAAGTATTTGAGTATTTGTTGGGATTTATTAAGCCTATTTCTGAAAACAGCAGTGCAAACACTCTTGAATATTTTTGTCTTGGCAAAATAATTATAGTTTTTTTGGGTGTATTAACCTACATTTACTTTTCCTTTGTTCTAAATGAAACAGTATGTTAGTTAAGAGACGCTAGAAACAAATCCCCTCTTCATTAACGTCCGTGTTATAATTTTAGGAACTTCTCTTACCCCGAATAACTGCTTCTTGAAATTTTAATCACTTCATATTTTGAAAATATTCAACTATTGCAAAACCAAGCGATGAACCATCAATTCAGTGGACTCACAACTAATTATGATGATAATTGCAAATGTTTTCTACGCTTTAATAATGTTCCATCTGAGGGAGTACTTGGGTTATGCTATGTATTTGCTGTGGTGGGCTCTGAAATTTTATGTTCCACCACAAAAAACCTTTTCCTTCGGTGCGGTATTTCTTACGAATCTATGTCACTTCGCTTAATGAAAGTGCGGTAGACACTGTCCCAGTACGAAGCTAAAACGAAAATTAAGAGTGTTAAGAGTTAAAAGTAATAATCAAATTTTATAGAATCTTTTAGAAACTGGACATAGTACTAATATCTTGGCGTGCTATTAAAATACTTAGAGGGGAATAATGGAATTTAGTAACTGTCTCAATTTTCTACTTGTTGATGGATACTGGCATCCCATGAGCATGCATCTCAGTACATTCTCTTTGATTATTAATGTAATTTTCCCCTTTCGGGTTCTATTATTACGGGGGAACGCAACTACTCTTGCAGAAGATACTCTATTCTCAGACTAAGGAAAGAAAAAAGACTAGACTGAGTAACCTATCTGTAATAAAATTGGAGTTAGGAAAGGATACTAGGGTTCGTTAAAATAAGGAAATAAATACCCTGGTCAGCAGCATTTATAATACAACAGAAATGCAACTTTATTTATTAAAATGAGATCTTTCTTTCAGCGTGTCGATGCTTTATTTCAGTTTGGTATCTTCAAATAAGTCTTCTGCTTCACAGTTTGAGATCGTTGGACAAGCTTTACTCTCTGAAGTTGTCTTGTTCGTTTTCTCATCTCAAAGTCCATATAATTCACGGAAACAGTAAAAAAAAAAAAAAAAAAAAAATCTTCACTCAGTCCGGAAAAGTTAGGTAGACTCCATGAAAGGCTCGAGAAAATTGCGACATAGTGTCTATGGAATAAATTACTTAACGTTTGCCACGATTAAAATTTGCAAGGAAAAACTTTATAAATAGAACCAATGTCGTCCTACTATCGGTTTCTAGACTGCAGTAACGTTTCTTTGAATGCTGTTAAGATTTTAAATCACCGGAAAATGTGGTACTGTTAAAATTTTGTAAGTTTAGATAACCTGATTGTATTGATACAATACGTTGACGATATCTAGGTAACTTTTAGTTTATGAAAGCCAACAGGAAATAACCATCTCGTTCATTTATATAATATGTAACGAGAAAAATTTCAATTAGTTAAAACATAATTCTTCAAAATTTCCGAACCGATTCTGCTGCTGGGAACAATGGCAGTTTTTATATGTCCTGCCCTGTTGCACCAGTTTTGCAGATAAACAGAATTTTGAAATATAAACACAACTGCAAACCTCAGCTACCGCTACTAAATACGAATGAATCTATTAAAAATATACTCCTGCAGACACTACACTCATTACATGATCGGTACCTAACGAATCTCTATTTCTAATGCTTGCTATGTGGATACGTGCATCGGTCTGATAATGTGCAGTACCATTAAAGAATACGGGGTCGGAATTCTATAGACCTATCACTACAGGAAAGCTACTCTACGTTTGATGCACGAGGACTAGACTACGGAGGCTAGAGGCTACGTTACCGTGGCTCGGATCAGGGCAGGATGAGGGTGAGGCCGTGCTTCGCCGACAGAGGCCACTCCCAGCCAACATGGCGGCGTGCGCACGCGCAGCGCTCACGCAGCCTCCAATCAATTTCAAACCGCGCCGCGTACCTTGCAATCGAACAGAAAGTGCAAGTCTGCTTCACATAAACGACACCGCTTTCATAACTCACCTTCCATTGTAAATTACATTGGTTTGATCTATTGCAGTAGGTTAAAGATATTATGTAAGGAAAATTGAAAACTTCTTTTTTAAAAAAATAAAATATTGACTATATATCAGATAACATAATGCAAAATAATAATTAAATATTTTATAAAAGTGACCTTGATTTCTATTTACAAGAGTTCGATATCTCGTTGTTCAGATCATTGGTGCATAAAGTTAAACATAAAAATAAAATTATTTTAGCTGTAATTTTGGTACAATAGAGATTTACTACAGAGACTTGGGCTTATTACATATATTACCATGCCTGCTTCAGGAAACATACAGATATAACTGAAATGATGTGTTTACTTCCAAATTTTGTGTAAAATATGGTAATGCATGTCTGTTTATTAAGGACAGTATATTACTTTGTTGTTCCGTGAATAAGCATCAATGATACAAAATTTACATTGTCAATTAATAAGAAACATGTGGTAGACTACAATTAACAGCCAACTCATTTAGGTTTAATATTTATTTATATTACTAACTTAACTTAATCCAAAACCCGTTGGATCCTCCCGAAGGAGGCATACTAAGCCATTATGTCAGAGGTAGGACGGCCAGTTCCTTTCCTCTCGGACCTACAGTTTAACGTGGAATCCAAACCACGGAGCGTCCTGGCAAACACAACTCTCTTAAATTTCAATGGGATGTCATTTGTGTACAGTTGGTACTAGATATAAATTTTTCCATTTCTTTTATATTCCTTGCAAATTTCCATATTTATTACTAACAGTTAATTTCCAAAAGAATTAAGTTATTTGAACTCTCCTGATCATCAAGCCAGCTGTATTGTATTTTCTTGGGTTTTCGTCATGGTATAGACTAAGAAAGACTTAAGTGATAATGGAACTTAATTCGTCTGTTCTGGTGGTTTTTGGAATTCAGACGCTTCGGTTATTAGTATCCTGACTGCCGTTCGGCTAACGAATTCTCGTTTTTCATCCGTACGCAATTTGCAATTCTTTTTACGCTGGAAAAAAAGTGTCAATCGTCGGAGAGGACGCATGTGGCTATTAGAGGGTTGGTGTGCATGCTGGAGCTGTATTGATCCTGTCTTCTAGCATCTGGCGACTGCGAGAGTACGAGATTAACCACTGCACGATTTGACGGGAGCTCCTTCCAAAACGCTACCGCAGCACGCCGCTTATCGGTTAGCACAGCACCCTGGCTTATCAGCTGATGGTACCCAATAGTTTACAAACTACTTTGACCCTTGTCATTTAGCTTAATACCTATATGTTCCGTTATTCTTCGTGGTCAGAGAAAAATTCAGAGTCTATTGAGCGTTGTCCGCAGTAAGTAATCCTCATAAACTCTGCCGAAATTAAACACCGTTATGAAATTTGAAGTTCAACTTCTGGTAGCTCATATTAATAACATAACTGATATTTATAACTGAACATAGTCTTGAAAATCATTAAGGGAGTTAGCGTATAATATTTTTATATTTATAAGAAGTGATTCTTAATTTTACAGTGTATTTAATTACCTGTGAAATAATTAATTTCACCTATCTAAACGTATGTTTTCGATACTAATGTGTCACTATCCCAGGTGCAGTTAATATTAAATCGGTATAGTTTAGCCATGTATTGCTTCCGTATCAAATAGAAAAGAAAAATTTATTGTGTTGCAACACTATCACTATTATGCGGAATGTTCGTTTATTCGAGAAAGAATACAGGACACAAAAAATTCTTTGTTGTTTGATGGAAATCTCTTCTAGTGATGTACTGAAGGACAGGAAGAAGATACGTTGATAGAAATTTTAATGAAATATTATCAAAAGCAGAAGGAATCTCGCGAATGACATCAGAAATGACAAAAGTAGCGGTAAATTATTACAAGTCAAAACTGAATCAGGTAAAGTACAAAATCATAACCTACGGTAAAAGCGAGGAAACAATGAGAAGAAGGTCTTGAAGTTGTAAAAATTTATCTAATCGGAAATAATTGTTTAATGCTGTTTAAATGGTGGACAACACTTATAACTAATAAATATTGAACACTGAAGATTCCAGAAATAATTAAAACAAACGCTCTTAAAATTTTCAGCTTTAGAAGCATATTGGAAGTTATATGAACAATTAAACTAATATCTGTACACGTCTGTAAATGCAGGCTGGAACAGAATATTTATAGATAAATTCACGCGGTACCTACTGTTGCTCGGTTTTATTTTTATCATAAGCTTACACGTAAGAGGAAAAATTGCTAATGTTATATAAGTATCATACTGTTTTAATATTATTTTATTGCTGGAATATTGTTCAAAATTAAGAAAAAATGCAATATTTTTCTTCCATCCTCACCCTTCCAAGAGAGGGGTGGTTGTGGGTGATTTACACCTACAGTATTTTTAATCAGCCAATGAGAAACATATGTACAAAGTTTAATCAGAATCACCCTATCCATAACATGAAAACAATAAAACGTTTTGAAAAGATCGAGAGATATCGCTACACACGTCCGGTTGTTATCATTCTGAGGGGTTGATTAGAAGATATTTAATTTCACCACGTTTTAGTTTGACAGACTGAACAACGTGAATCAAATTTTATATCAATCGCTCCATTTGTTATATGCATTTAAAGACTAAGCCCCACCCTGCAAATAAGGGAGTTGGTTGGGGTTGGTTTATTTTTAGTCGGCCAGTGAGAAACATGTGTGTTGAGTTTAATGAAAGTAACGATGGAACACATGTTGACTTATTTATATAAAGATATTACAGAAATGTAAGGAAATTAGGTGATGACTGATGAGCTGGTGCGCAGTACGTATGTACCGATCTGGAAACAGCTAAGGCGCGCAGGACATATCTTAGTTTTACGGCCGGGCGACATTCTCATCAAGCCGTGTTGTTGACACGGGACACGGCCTATATTGCCGCTCCGTTACTACCACTAACTTAGGTACCGGTACCGTCGTCTTTATTTTAAAAGCACCACCTTCAAAC
Organism: Vandiemenella viatica; assembly: GCA_031002005.1. NCBI lineage: Eukaryota > Metazoa > Arthropoda > Insecta > Orthoptera > Morabidae > Vandiemenella > Vandiemenella viatica. The sequence continues at coordinate 21,753 of JARYHS010007081.1, forward strand.
AACCACCACAAATTGCACTCACACCTACTTTGTTTTTTATTGATGTCATCTTTTAATCTTCCCCAGATCTATTTTTCTGAGCTTGATGGTTTCATACACCAATTTTGTAAATGGATTTGCTCATAGAACCGGAGTAATGAACGATGGAGGTCACAGTTAATATGTCTAGTAATTGTGTTTCACTCATTTTCTTTTTAGTCTTAAGCACTTAACAAATACAAGATATTCTTACAGAGAATTGTATGCAAAGAGTAAAATCACAGAAAAATATTTTTTTTATTTTTGGTGGTGGGGGGGGGGGGCGGACAAAGGGAAATAAGCTGTTGATTGCTATAGATAAGTGTATTGTGCAATGGTTTTCCTTGGCAATTTAAACTTATTGATTATAAACTGGTCAAATCCTTCTAAGGTTGTTTCTTAGTTTCAACGAATAAACTTATTTTCCGCATTATTTTACATTTCCTATTATTGCATATCCAAGAGAGTGACTCAGTATTTTGTCTAAAAACTAGTTAACTGTAGGGAACGGAATATTATCGTCGGCAAAGACGCCGTTTTCTTTGTCCCATATGTATAATCTCTGAGTGGCTAGCTTAGTAATTATTTTGTTGAGTAAGACGCTCGTTTAATCATAGGCATGTATAATGAGAACGTGTCTAATATGCAAACCTATTGTATATTATAAATAATAAATTCTTTAATTGTGATGGAGCATTTGCCCCTCTGGCAATTTTCCTACACATATACTTTCGGATTTAACGAATTTTTTCTCTTAAATTATCTGTTTTAGGTATCCAACAGTAATTTATTCTAGTCGGCAACGCACTCGCTTATGCCTGAAATCAAGCGCTAGTTTATGATCGATGTCATTCCTTCTAGGTATTACTACTAATTCATCTACCGCTATTCTTCCAGGCCTCGTCACCACTATATGTCTTATATACTCCTAGTTTTTTACTAGCCAGAAATCATAAGCGCAGAACAACATATTTAGAGTCGTTTCTGGATTTATCGAATTTTCCCAGTCTTACAGTTCTATCTGTAGACGTAAGTGGCTTAATTCTATAAAATCATTGTGATGTTGGGTATTTTTTATTTTTTGTGTCAGAATTGCCCACGATACTGCAACTTTTTTTAGACTCGCGTCAGATCTTTTTAGGTTATCAATAAAGCTCTGTAGCGAATTTTAATGCTCGTAGCATCTTCCACGAAGCTTTATACAAAAAAGTTAGTTTGAATTACACATTTCCATCCTTCACCTGAATTCTCCCACATTTTACTAAGTCTTGAGTGGAACCAAAGAAGGACTATCACGGTCGAGAAGAGCCTTCTTTAAACAGAGGAATCTTTTACTACAAATTATTGATCTACAGCTAAGAATGAACTTTCAAGAACTTTATATATGTTGAACAACACTTAATGAAAGTTTAAATCTTATGAAGTTGCTGCTAATATCAGGATGTTGAAAATTAGGTACGAAACAAAAACGTGGGTGAAGAGTAGAGATTATTGAAGAATATTCTAAGACGAAGAGACAGAATAGTTGGTTACATTTAGAATAATACAGTATTAGTTAACTTGTTAATAGATGCTACAGTAGAAAGGACGAGTTGTGGAAGAATACAAAGATGAGAATATGCGAACGAGATAGTTGAGAATGTAGACTATAGCAAGTCTGTGAGCATTTCGAGAATAGTGAAAGATGGAATTTTGCGTCAAACAAATTGATTGAGCGGCGACAGTAAGAAATGTATGAATATTTGGTATATTTTTGTGTTCATATTGCGCTAATTTATGCTGCATTGTACTTGTTTTTAATCAATTGTGTAACACGTATCTTTTCAATTCGCGATATTAAATAAACTACAACTTCCAGTTTTTCAGTCTGACACGAAAGTTATAAATGTAACATGCATTCATTTCCTTGACACGAAAACTATTTTGATGTCTTTGTTCAAACATGCAATCAGTCAATGTAACTACTAGATATGCTGCTGCGCAGCAGATTTTAAATTTCTGTTTGAAAGTAATAACGCTGTCAGCACAACATTAATATAAAATGGTAAATGCGTTAATAGATGGTAGTAAATACGATTTTTCACAATAATAATACTCTAAAAATTATAATTTTCAAAATAGGTAACTATTAGCCACTAATGAAAATAATAGAATCTTGACCTTTAAAGAGAAATTCTTGCAAAATTAAACAATTTTACCGTTGAGTGAGCATAACTGATTAAAAGCTTTCGCTAGAAATTGTTATGCCAAGTTACTGAACATAATTTATAATACACAGGGATTTAGAATGTGATTTTATGTTAAGTAAAGAAACTTAAGATGTAATAGGGCCATCTGTAAAAATTTGGATGAGATCTAAAAGTATTCAGCACATTATCATTCCATTTATCGAGTTCACAAATGTTCCTCAGATAGATGGCACAAAGTGGTCAGAATGTCTTTAGCGGACCCTATATTCAGAACAGTTTGCTGTGCCATTGTGTTAACGTGTATAAACATAGAATAAAACGTCATATTTCACTGGCGGATGGTGACTTTTCTACTATCCCTTGCGTTTAGTGACAAGCCTTGCGAAAAAAAAGTATCATTCAGAAGCAAAAGCGGATCCCACAAATGTGCGAAATCGCTAGCAGAATACTGAAGAAAATTTAAAAATAATAATAAAAAAACATCTTATTGTGATATCGTCTTTGCGTTTTAAGTAGGAGTTAGCAATACGTAGTTTGTGACCGCATTTTTCTACGGAAATTTGCTTTGTCACTTTTTCGAACAGCAAAGTAATTGAAAAGTAAATAATCGTTTATGTGCTGATGAGTAATAGTAGAGAAAAAAATACTTTTTTGCCATAAACGGAATAAAGTGTTGATTGGTATAGATAAGTGTATTGCGCATCTATTTTAATTTATTAATTTTTCTCTTTCAATTGAGCTCCACGGAGTTCCTATACGCCACTGCAATTTTCTAAAAGTGATCGCGGTTCGTGTGCGCCTCCTCTGTTTTACTTTCGTTCCACGGCTTTAAGATACGACCCATAAAACGCTGTTTGCTTTTCGCTTTTCCCGGTGTCGCAGCAAAATAACCGTTCCAACTAAATAGCCTCGTAAACAGTCTTGTTTACGCACTTCATCTTTGTGCATCTAACGGCATATTGGTGATCAATGTGCTCCTTTCAATAGAGATTCATTTTACTTCACAATTTTTTCTGTTTAACTCTGTCAGCCTTCGTATCAGACAACTTTGTTTTGTTAATTTTCTATACAGCTCATCACTTCCCTGTAAAGAAATGAATCATTTCATGCGCTTAAACTTGCTGGGGGAAACATTGATGGAGAGTTAATTTCTAGACAGTTTACAGCAGCTGATATTAGCGTTTAGACAAAGATTAAAAAAAAAAATAAATATGTACTGTAATGTTGTTAAGGGCTGTAACCTGTTATCGAAGTCAAGATTAAACATAGAAAAAGGACACTATTCTATGTTCTTGATGTCTGATGCGAGTTGACATTACTCCTTTTTAAGGTAGTGTTTCGGCCACACTCACTTTCCCTACAGCTCATAATTTTCCTGTAAATTAGGGATTCATCTACAAAGGTATGAACGTGTTATTCGAAGACTATTTTAACATAGTAAGATTTCAGACAGTTTGTGAATTTGCTGCCGTCTATGTTGTTTGATCAAGCTAGCCTAGACCCAGATTATCGGTAACGACTTTAACCTGCTGTCGTAGACAGAAATACACAAAGAAAAATTTCACTATGCTATTAATTTCTTTCTAAAGCTCTGAAAATGTAACGTATTTTTGCGAATTTGCATCACTTCTTTATGTCATACTTTACTAAAATATAGTTTTCACAAATTTAGTGGTATAATATGAATTTATTCCGAATTTCCATATACAGTAATTTCTTCACTGTAAGCACTCAATAGCTAAACATTCTTGCTGCAAATTGTTGAACTTTAGTTATAAAGGCATGGGTAGATGGCATGTTTATCGAGCGTGGTGGGTGAGCGGTAACGCTCTGGCCACACACTCGGGAGGACATGGGTTCGAATTCCCGTCCGGCCATCCAGATTTGGGTTTCTATGATTTCCCCAAATCACTTCAAGTGAACGCCGGGATGCTTCATTCAAATGGCCATGGCCAAATACCTTTCCATTCCTTGTCTCAAGTCCTTTCGCGCCTCCAATGACCTCGACATCGACGAGGAGTATAGCAATAACAAAAAACAAAAAAACCGTCCGTTATCACATATTTAGTTCTTCTATTATTTTTAAATGATCAATGATTCACAAAGACGAAAATAATCTTCAAATTTCCATTTCTAACATTCACGTACCATATTTGGGAATTATTAGTTATTAGAAAAATAAATTCAGTATTTCAAATTATGATTAAAACATATAGAAATAACTGCTGAATTTCGGAAGTCCTATCAGAATCAATCATGATAAAACCAGATGAAATAGGTCAGAATAATATCATGCCCATTTTGATCTAACTGAATAGTAATCATTTTCAAATATGAACTAAATTGTTTAGTTTTCTGCGTGCGCATTTCATTCCATTTCTCGGAGCATTTTCAGTATGACATTATTGCAGATTTGTTAGTTACATTTCGGTGTTAATATCAATATGGGGTATAATAGACATAATGTTTTACTAATATGTATTTCTATTTCGTGTCTGTTTCGTCTCAGCGTCAGCTTTCGCTCTGCTTTACTGTTCTGGCTTGGAAGTTGTTTGAATCATTTCCAAGCTTCATTCAAAATGAATGTAAACAAAACTGCGCTGCACTGTACATTTAGTGAAGAAAATTAAACAAAAAAAAAAAAAAAAAAAAACTACCGAATCGGTGTAATACAGATTATTTATACAAACTGATTAACTGAAATTGAGGAAATGGTCGACAATAAACAGTCGCTTTATAAAATAACCGAAAAAAAAATAATCAGAGTTTGTTGGTACAACCTGAAATTTGTGTAGCGTAAAACGGAGTCAAAGAAAAAGCTATAAACCTCCTTTACTTCAAATAAATAAAAGTGAGTTCTTATGAAGAATTTCATTATTTAAATCTTATTACAGACCATTTTAGAAAAAAAAAATATTCATATAGCAGGATTTATACCAAAAATTTAACTATTCTCAGCCAAACAAAGTATTTTCTCAAGCTAAGCAAAATTATTCAAACTCTCGTTATTTTCAAATCTAATCCCATATTATGGGAGGAAGAGATACGAGACTAATTTGCCCACTTACATCGGATGACAAACTTTCAATTTAACTGAAGGTTTCTTATTTACTTTTTCCGTCGCTCAGAAATAACTGTCTCGCGAAACAATATACCGAAGTCATACTAAATAGGAATAAAGGAAATGAAACATTATACATTATATCTTCCACAGATTTTTTAACGAAAATTGTATGGATAATGGCGTTTATTAAAAACAATAAAGCTTCTTCGAAGGATTAAACCTTACTTTCGATTAAAATAAGTGAAATATTTAATTAAAATAACCCTCCGGGCCATGTGAAATAACTAAAATGTCAGTTAACGTACCTTAGGCTTATAAAAATGTTATTTGTAAATTTAATACAACTTTATGTTCAAAGAGACATTTGCCAAATACAAAACAATAAAGTCAGTTAAATATTGCTTGCTTCTACCTTTGGGCCGTAAGCTACGTAAGGCACATTCCAAACGTTTTACAATCCAATAAACAACGAACTTTCTGGGTTAACGTGTTTCTTTAAAACTTTGTCTGGAATGTTGTTCGCCTTCAATCTTGTCTTTGTTAAACTGATGGCATTCGGATAGCTTTATATTTGAATTGCTTTCGGCTGACTAGCCGAGTCATGTAAGTGTTATTATTACGCGATTTCGGCGACCTCAATCACTGTCGCCATCTTCTGCTCACTGTCAAAATCTACTGGTGAAGATGGCGACAGTGTGTGAGGTCGCCGAAATGTCGTGTAATAATAACACTTATTTGACTGGGCTAGTCACCCGAGAGCATTTCATATATTCTCAAAGCCGAGAGAAACTGCATTCTTAAGCCTTATTTTTCTTTGACACTGTTTCGATCAGATATAAATTTTCTACTTTTCAAACAGTGCAAACCATGTTAGAATCTGTTCAATAGTTTTTACTTTATGCAAGATACAAGAATTTGTGGTCAGAAAATATTTTGATCTCCTGATCCTGTGTCAAGTGACAAAGTATGATTACACATACTTAATTCAGGATACGAGATTTGAAACTGAAAACACCTTCAAAATCTGTTCAGTTACTTTCAAGTTTTACTAGATTATAGGTAAAAAAAAACTTTATATTTTAATTTACTGCTCCGATGTCAGGTGACGTAGAGTGAAGAGATACCTAAGATTTTAGTTAAAATGAACACAACGTATATCTCGAATTTATCACTAACAGCCATTTCAAAAGAAGTCTTCCATGATTTGCTTCCAGCTGTGAATGTACTGCTGAACTATTTAGACGGGTTTGTTTCCAAGTTAAATGTATCAAGTACGTAGCATTCCCCATCACACGTCTTTCTAATTTCTTATTTCATCTCTTTGTTTCTCTCTGGTTCAGTATTTTTTGCGTCGGAACAAACAGATACTGTCCCGTTACAGATTTATAAAATAGCGCAAATGCGAAAAGAGTGGTCCGGTAGCTCAATGGTTAAGGCGCTTGCTTTCAAAAGTTTAAATCCCGATGGGTCCAGGACTCATACGAGCTACGCCAGGACGTTCCGTGGTTCGGATTCCACTTTAAACTGTAAGTCTCGCGTTGTGAACTGAGTTACTTTAGACAAAGGTAGAATGAGAAACAGCCTTCAGTCACTAGAATACAACTTTTATTGTTTTACACAATGCATTTCGGACCCTGTGGATCCATCTTCAGGTGTCTATGGTATTTACATTTGGATTTGAATTTTCCTTAAGCGAGATTCGTGCCTAGTAAGTTTGTTCCTGCGCTGAAAAATTCAGCATCTCGTCAATTCTGGTAAGTTTTTCACACTGTTTTCATATTTAGTTTTTTCTCTCATAATAAAACGTGTTCACGACACTTACTTGAAATCATTTTAAGGAAAATTCAAATCCAAATGTAACTAGTCACCTGAAGATGGATCCACAGGGTCCGAAATGCATTGTGTAATACAATAAAAGTTGTATTCTAGTGACTGATGGCTGTTTCTCATTCTACCTTTGTCTGATTAATACAGTCACGTCAATATAAAGAGAATTATGGATAGAGTTACTTTAAATGTGCAATATAACAGATTAACAACACTTTAGTATCATCAGTATCCACACTTCCTATAATCGAGAAACAAAGAGGTGCATTCAGAAATTATTAAGATGTGTGATGGGGAAAAGCTACGTACTTGATACAGCTAACACTGAAGCAAAAAATAAGGTGGATGAAAAGATTATTTGCTATTATTTATCGTGAAATCAAAAGCCAGGACGACTGCGCTTTGTTACAAGACGATATTTTGAAAATTATTGCCTGCCATATCCTGTATATCCCTTCCAAACTATTACCCTTTCGGGTAGGTGTAATGCACCCTCTGCCACACACTTTTAGTGAATCGCGGAGTAATAATAATAGTAATAAACCCTTCTGAATAGGACAGCAGTGAATTCACAGCTGGAAGCAAATCATGGAAGACTTCTTTGGAATGACTGTTAGTGAACCATTCATTTAACTTTGTGTAACTGACAGTAAGATGCCTCTCGTTGCTTTATCTCGTTCAGAATAAAAGTGTACCGCAATATGTACTGTACGCTGTTTACCAGGGAGATCCTGTCAATATTAGTGACCCGCATCATGGTTACTGAGGAAAAAATGGGTATCCTAGTCTTTTTCGTCACACCTTGTAATACTAGTTATAATGTTCGTGACTACAGTTAATGGTGCTTCATATAACTACAATAATCAGCGACATTAGTTACTTTTCTTGGTTTGTATCTTTCATAGCGTATCTGACTCTTTACTGGACTCTATGAAAGTGAATTGTCATTCAGAGAAAGAAAGTTAAGAGAATATTACGATTATCTTAAAAATTAACGGGAATATTTGAAGCAGCATTCCTATTCCCCAAAATGATGTTATCAGTTTTATAAGCACTGTAACATTGTTGCTGGGCTTAATATTAATCAGGTACAAATTCAGCGATTATTCCAACAGTTATATTGATCGTCACCTCCGGCAATGTTTTGGTTTCTTCAAGTGAAGTACGCTAGAACATTATTTACAGGTTTGGCTATGCTAATTACAATCTTGTATGTACTATTTATCGTTATGCTTATGCTAAACAGTTTTGATTATTGATTACAATTGTTAATCAAGCTTATCTAGTCATTATTACAATCTTTCAAGTATGAAGCCACCTTGTTGCAGCAATTGTTACAATTCCTTCTGTTGATATTTTCCTGCAGGACTCGGTAGGCAATAGCGACCTGATGTTAGTAGTTCTGAGTTATTGTTTTGTTACAGATTATGTTTATTTGATAAAAGCTTTATTCATTTATTAGACCCTGGCTAGCACTCTTCCGGATGATCAGGTCTGATTGGTCCACATTGTGTGCTTAACATTTTGTTTAACGTTAATGGGGTCTTAAAGGTCTATATCTTCATTTTTTAGGAATTTGGTAAGGCTGTCGTACACTGCTCTGTTATCACTATATAGGAGCTCACACCAGATTATCTGTCTGTGGATTGTTTAACTTTTGTGATAATATGTGTTGTCTTATTCAGTTATTGGAAGGTATATTTCTGAGGCGAAAGATGAAGTTTATCCCAGCATTCATCGATATTACCACGGACTAAAAACTATAACCAGCATTGCTAGTTTAGAAGTCTCTCGCCAGATCCACTTCCACTATCACTTTCATCATCAACCGACTAGGAGAATTATTCATTACAGGAGATTGAAATAGTGAATAATTCATACCGTACTTTGATGCTCCTTAATCATTATAGCCATCAGAGTTACTCCCAAATCGTTAATTATTGTTATGTTTTAAGCCCAGAGTGTCATTTGACATTCCTGATGATTCCAGCTACATATCACGAAGCCAGTGGGAGAACCAGTTCAAAATATTCGAAAATTAAACAATTAACTATCAGAATTTTCCTAACGAAGCAAATGTATCTGCTCGAAGCGACTTACGGGTAGGTACCTGAACTGTAACATGACAGATCATTCATCGACGGTACATATGCTCGAGAAAAACCACCTAATGTCTACTTTATACAAACTGTCACGTATGATAACCGCTAAACCATCTCATTCCAGCCATTTGGATTTAAATTTTCCAAATTAAAATTCAGATGTACAGTGAGATGGTTCCTGAATATAAGTCATGTTTTTAAGCCTTCCCGTTCTTTCGTAAACATGCACTAAAATCTAGGTAGTGATGACCTGGATTTAGACTAATCCTAGACCCCCAAAATCATTTCTTGTACTATTTAGAACTAATATTGCATTGTTGTTTTCGCTAACACTGCGCAAGACTAAAAAAACATTCTCATGTCTTCTTCTGTAGAATATCAATGAGCATTCTTATGCACGATAGAGTCTCCGTGCACCAAAAATACAATGGAAGATTCAAGAGGTAGTATTTTTATTATTTCAAATCCTTTATCAGATTGGAAGAGAAAGAATTACTGTTAAACGAGATAGCACCGACAGCAGAAGGAATTCATGAGACGTATCACATTTTACGAGTAGCTGTATCAATCGAGATATCACGTCAGAGCTGTTATTGCCACTCAATTATACACACGCACTGTGTGGAATCGTTTGCTGGAACTGGACAATCTTTGCGTGATCCAGTGGTACATTTTTCACTTACCGATCATCTCTGTCTGCAGCGGGATCTCTGGACTCTTCAGCGATGAGAGTAGCAGAGTCGTTGCAGTCCAGTGCCTTGCTGGACGTTCTGTTTGCAATATATTGAACAATTTACAACAGATTATATTCCACGACTTGCGGTTCCATTCGTGAGTGAATGGTTTCTTTTGGAAACTACTGATGGAATGTAGTTAACTCTGAAACATGTTCCGCAACTTTCCAGATTACTGATACAACTAAGACAATATCGGAAACGAATAGAGGACAGCATTTCATTGCTACATATTGTCTGACAGTGACCACTGCAGTTGCACGAAGAGAAAGATAATCGTAATGACAAGAAAAGAGAAAATGTAACAATTACTTGTTTGTAAATCCTGAAGTATGGAGTGTTACTATTATATTACATGGAGAAAATAATTAAGAATAAGAACAAAGGGGATTACGATGGAGATTATTTTACAGATCTACTGCAAATTTAAGAGACTTCTTTCTTTTGTAATTGCTCTCAGTTTCTATGGAAATGTTGGTGCTCAGTATTTTACCCAAATTAAAATGTACACGTTTTATAAATCTCGACACATATCTTGCTGTTTCGCAAAATTTTTTCGATATTTTCATTTGGTTACAGTGAACATGTCAACTAAATTTGTGGTGAATCATATTGTTCCCCTACATTTTTTCCGTAGCTTGTGATCCATTTCTTACATTACGTATTCACAGAGGGCATATAATTAGAATTAACGACAGAACACTTCAATTTGTCGACTGTGTAGCGCAGTTGGTTGAATGCAAAGAGTCTGCTTGGAAACCGTCAAAGAACCTCCTCCTTGCGGTTGAATGACATTATACTTGTGTTCCCAACCTCTTGTCGCATTTTGACGCAGAGGGCTAAACAGTTTACGAGACTAGAGAATTCTTCTAAATGTAGGAATACCTATTTGGATAGCTGAAATTTTCTAAATATTCTAGTATTAATTTCAAATAATCGGCATTCTAGCAGTTCGACCTTGAGCCGAATATACGAAGTTGAGGCCTAATAAAATGTTATTTATTGTGCCGTCGGATTGTATTTAATATTCACTAGGTTTAGGCATAGTTATGGCATCTGCAGCAGGTTGATGATTGCACTTTACTGTTTCTGCTTTGATCCATAAAACAACACTGCGAGTGCCTATAAAATCTTGGCGGGTGTAGTGTAGGACTGTGTTGCAAAAACGCGATATTTTTACGGCTATTTCCGCTTCTTTCTTCAGGTTTGAATCGATTCTGGTCAACGAGGGGAATGTTATTGGTCGGTACGTTGACCGGTAGAGATAGATTCACACCTGAAGAAGACGTCGGAGTTAGCCGTTGAAATATCTTGTTTTTACAACACAATACGGCGATACAATCGTGAAGATTTCATTGCAACCGGATAGTTGTAGGTTGGGGCAAAGTGCTTTCTTTTTGAGTAATTTTTTTTTCACTAACACATCCGTAAGGATAGAGCTGTTTTCGGAGAGTCAGTCAGTATCCGTGATAGCGAGAACTCTTATTCCAAAGAAAATAAACGTAGAATACATTTCAGTGGATTTAGCCTGACCTATACCTCCCGCAAAGTGTGCTTCGTGTGTGTAAAGAACACTGTTAGATTTCGAGTTCAGAAGGAAGAGAACTGGCTATAAAAATAATTTGATTAATACGACTCCTGTATGACTACCTACCAATCTTCGTGCTGCGAACTAAGCTAAGATTTTGCATTTCTTTAATTGAATTCGAAGCTGCAGCTGCATAGAAATACTGGAGAAGATTAACATCATATTTTACAGTTTTCAATTGTTAAAGGCCTGCACTATTTGTCAGCGCGAAAAAAAAAATGCTTTTTTAATTTGTTATATTTTCAAAAATTGTAGATACTGTGGTATACTGAATATTTGTTTTAAACCTATTTTTTTTTTTTTTTTACTTTACGCCTCGTCGACGGCTAAGGTCACTAGAGGCGGGTGGGACTGGGGACAAGGAACAGAAAGGAATTCGGCCATGGCCTTTTTGAAGGAAGTATCCGGGCATTCGCCTGGAGTGATTTGGAGAAACCATGGAAAACCCAAATCTGGATGCCCGGACCGGTTCGAACCCGCCTCCTCCCGAATGTGAGACCAGAGCATTAACCACTCACCCAACACGCTCGGTCGGAGTGGTTCTCACAGGACTGGTCGATGCTAAAATTTTGAAAAGGAAATATGTTGTTGTATATACCTATTGCAGTCTTACTTCCACTCTTGTGAGCCCATCATTGACCGTCTATTCACTACAACATAATATCTATCCTACCTTTTTTGAACACCTGACCCCTTTAAAAGTAAAAAATTTTTGGCGACCCCTCAGGTTCGTAATAAAACTGTCAATGATTTAAAAAACAACGTATTTTATTTTAGTTTTCTGTTGAGACTATAGAGAGATCAAACGAAGTGCCGTTGGCAGTGTTATATTCTTTTGCGCGGTGGCGGTACGGGAGGTAAAGGTGGGATCAGCGGCCGTATAAGAAGAGTTTGGTTTCGTTCCCTGCAGTCAGTTGTCAGAGTGCGCTAGCGAGAATGGACGCCGCTTTACTGCGAGCGAGCATAAAATTGAGAAATTTCTGAAAAGATCTGCGCAGTCTTGGGAACGTCCGCCACAAGTGGCAGTGGCCGAAGCAAATCAAAACCGAGAAAAAATTGACTTTATGATGACAATTACCTGTAACATGGTTTTACGGTCATGAATAATAAACCTCAGTGTGTAATTTACTCCAATTAGAAAATGATTTGGTTAATTGGTCTCAAAAATACAACCAGGAAACGTCAAGTTATTTAAAAATAAAATAAAATAAACAGGCACAGCCTTCTTACTGAAAATGTTGCGTTTTTATTGCAGTGTAAGACCTACAACCCCTGCTTTTTACATTTACCTGGCTTGCGACGGCGACCCCCCAGCCCCCCTTCCTGAGCAAGGCTTGTCGATCCCCCTGGGGTTCGCGACCCACGGATTGAAAAACACTGCTATAGATTATTCTGCCCCACTGCACCAATCGAGACCACTTAGGCATTGGTTCATAATCTTTATTCAGGTTATCTTCTTTCGGTAAAATATAGCAATTTTAGCGGATAATTTCAGCATCTCATTATTATGACGCCCTAAAAAAATTTCAGGTTGTTCGTAACTGGTCAGAAATTTATTTTGAAAATAATTTTTGCATTTAAGCAGGAAAGACGAAATGTAGAGAGCATTGACGCAAGGGAGTAGAGGTCTTTTGAAAAGTGAGTCGAACTAGTAATTCCATCAGTTTCAAAAGTGATTTTCTAAGTATTCTAAAGAGTTGGAAGCTAATCAGCTATTTTGTATACCAGTCGAAGATCTGAGAATCTTACAAGACACAAAAATTTCACATTACCGTTTTATGAAACTGTGTCATCACTTCCAAACGCTTGAAGTTCTTCTTTCTTCATAAGTTAACCATAGAGACATTATATATCGCAGTGAGGAGAACATATGATAATCTAACGATAGCTGAAAATAAGATAGAAATCTGTACATAAAATAAGGGTTTAGGTTCAATAATGTATAGGGAAGAGAACAGAAAAAAGGAAATATTATTAATTTTGCACAAATAGAACAGGCAATACAAGAACTGAACTGTTTACTGTCGTCCTCAGACATAAAGAGAACATATCACGAACAAAATTCATGCAATAATTCATAGTATACTGATGTGCGGATCTGAAACCTGGGAAATGAGAAAAAGGGATATACAAAGACTAAAGGATGTGAATATGCTATTATTAGTTACAATCATAAGGGTTTTCAGACTAGAACACAAACCAAATGACAAAATAAGAAGAAGAATCAATGTAAATCGAACAGCACTTGAGGAAATAGTTTCCCCTTGGCTTACACAAGAGAGATTGTCAAGTAAGTCTTGGGAATGGGAATTAATGAAAAGACGGAAGAGAGGAGAAGAGGTAAAGTAAGTTAATAGTGATAATCACAGGGGAGGAACAGAGGAAAATCTGTGGAAAGATATACAGATGAGGCATTCGGGTTGCAAGAGTGAGCCATATTAACTGGAATAAAACTCTAGATTCAAAAAACAACGTAAAACAAGTAATTTTCTCAGATTTCTTTTTCAGTAGCCTTCCGCCACCTTTCGTATTCATTGGAATAATTTTTTTTGTGTTTTTGATGTTTTACTATGCAGAGAGCAGGGTTCATTCTTGAAAAATTCCTGGTCATTTCTGAAAGCTTTCTTTATAGAAGTTTATGTCTTTCAAAAATTTCTAAGTGCTTCACAAATTTCTGATGGTCGTTAATAGGAAATTTAAGGAAACTAGATTTTCCGCGCATTTGATAAACTTCTTCTTCACATGTACTAGGCAGATAAATTACACGATACAGAGGTTGCTGAACAAGTGGAAGAGGTACTTCTTCCAGCACATCACGCAATGCTACCAATTTCGGCATTTATATTATTTTGGAGTCACCAACATCTTTTTTTTTTCAGTCTTTACGGCTCGTCAACGCTGATGTCGTAAAGGATCATTCTGGTAGTAATATCAAAATACAGTTTCAACTACCCCCGTATTATTTTATATTACCCTTGTAATCGAGGGTTTCACTAATTTTTGTATCTGGATAACACGTTGTTGCCCGGTATAACAAAAATAGCAGAAAATATTTTAACTCTGGCAGTACGGAGAGCGTCAAGGTGAGTCGGAACTTGCATGAGTTAAAATCTTGCGCCCATGTACCGCAATCATTCAATATTCTTTGATACATGGTACCAATAATGGAGAACCTCAGTCGTGATCAAACACGCATTTGTCTGAGGTATGATGACTACAAAACTGAATGAAGAGGCAACAGACATGGTGTGGATGATAAATGGATTGGATACGAAATGGGGAATCGTTAATTGTTGAATAACTAATAAACAGAGATTGAATTCCCTGCTTTTCTCCAGTACTTAATTTTTTTCGGAAGGCCATAACTACTGCAGAACTCTGAAGAATATGTGAGTTGAGCAAGAATTTTTCACGGCATCCCAACAGTGGATTATTTTTTGCTTATGGCTTTACGCCTCGTCGACATCGAAGTCATCAGTGGCGGGAAAAGACTGGGGACAAGGAACGGGAAGGAATCCAGCCATGGCCAATTGAAGAAATACGAAGGCCAGTCAAAAAGTTCCCGGGATTCTGTCGTAGTTTTGGCAGTCAAAAGTTCCCGGAATTCTGTCGTAGTGTGGGCATTTGTGATGCAATTGTTATGAGTTTGACAGGTCTGAACAGGCATTGTGACTGTAGTATAGCTGAAAGTAGGTCTGTGTGGCAAGCAGTTGGAGCGATGTCGCAGTTTGAGCAAATATCAAGTTCATGTGCAGATTAGGGAAATCTGTTTCAGAAACATTTTTATCCTTACAAACAGTATACGGTGAAGATTCGTTAAAGCAAGCAGCCGTTTACGAGTGGTTTTTAAGATTTAATGGTGGACAGGAATCGCTGGAAGACGAGAGTCGCAGTGGGAGACCTTCAACCTCCAGAAACGAAGCAATGGTCGAGCAAGTGAAACAGTTAATCAGATCAGACCGAAGAATGATCATCGACGAGTTGGCACAGGAAGTGGGGATCTCTCATGGACGAGCGACGGCTGTACTTCGGAAGATACCAAAACAGGATTTTCATCGTTGTTTCCAGCAATGGCAGGAGCGGTGGAACAAGTGACTGTTCAGAAGGAGCCTACTTTGAAGGAGATTAAGTAAATGTGTACTTATGTTTTGTTAATAAAGATTTACAATGAAATTCCGGGAACTTTTTGATTGCCCCTCGTATTCCTCCGGAGTGATTAGGGGAAACCATAGAAAACCAAAACCTTTACTGGCGGACCCACGTTTCCCCGAATGCGAGACCAGAGTGTTACCACTCACTCACCACGTTCGGTATCAGTGGAACCATTTCAGACCGCTTGAAATATAAAGAAAAGGCTCCGAGTAAAGGTAGCAGATACCAAACATACGGAAATATATCTATAACTTCGACTTGATATTACGCACGACCGAATCAGGCTATGAATAAAATATTGTTGGGTTACCGTCAGAGTAAACGACGTCACCATTTTGATGTAGGTTCTCAGTACATCTTGAAGATGGCGACATGGCCATCCAATTGTGAAACTTAGCGCTGTAACCGGGATCAGAAGGATCAAACATGAGAAGATTTCTTTCAGAATCAATGACCGGACACTCCGTTCTTAAGTGAATTAATTAGCTATTCACTCACTTAATAATATAGCCCCTCGGCCCTAGCGGAGTTCGTTCACATGATATCCGTTAGAGAACACAAGTCAAAAAATTCTACTCCTATTTTCGGTACTGAAAAAATGAATTTGAATCACTTAACAACTGGTGAACCTGCACTTCAAAAGACAAGGACGAAAAGAATAGCAGATTCTAGCCGCAAACTAAATCTGCTGCCTGTGAGTGGATTTTTTACTGTAACACCTTTCAGACATGAAAATAAGATCCTCGCTAGAAAGCGAAAGTGATTGGCCACAAACAAGACATTTGCTATCGCCAGTCTGAAGTCTCGTAACCATGGAAAATTGTTTTTGGGTCGGCATTGAGCCTTAATGCCTACCAAAGTCGTATCTTCCTTTCTCTTGCGTGAGAAGGGCATTGATGAAGAGGCTCGCTAAATCTTTTGATTTCAATTGCACCAAGCTGTCATCTTCGGATCTGTTATATCCTTAGGAAAGATTTACCAACTTGAAATGACTAGCACAATGAGGATGAATAGTAAAGATTACCGGAATTTGTAACAACCCTCTACTGACGGAAGTCTTTCTTATCGGTGAGACGCGGAAAAATATTACTGAATATAACTTGGTAGAAGATTTAATTTTCAGCTAATATCTGTCAATCTGCTATATCTCCTGCGTCCAAGCGAAACTTTAATTTGTTAACAAATAAATTTTTCGTTGTCTTTGAAACTCGGATAAACATATCTTGTTGGAAAGCGCCTCATTAAATCTAACGTAAACCATTTAACTTAATATGCTACGAATACGAAGAGAAATGGTTGCAGTTTATTGGTTGGAACTGACTATATTTGAGCCTAGCATCTCTCACTCTTTACGAACTTTTCTTCAGTGAAAAATGTGCATCTTTCTTTTTCTCATCAAAATATACTGGAACTGGTCCTTGGTTTGAGCACAGGTAAAAAAATACAGTAATGGTAAAGTAATTGGAAACAGTAACTAATATCAGTCACTTGCTATATGTGAAGAACTCAAATAAAAGTTTGATACATTGTGTTACATTAATAAGAGAAGAAATCTGAAAGACTTTAATGCAGAAATGTACGAACCTTTCCTTGGATGAGGTTCCTCTGCCTCTACAGCTCGTCCAGAAGCCAATGTTTCTCATGATCTCTAGAAAGAAGAACATAAATAATCTGAAAATTGATGATACTATTAACTGGTAAAATAATGGAAGTTATATTTTTTGAAACATTTACAATAAATATTATTCTGTTAGCATAAGGTTCTAAAAATATGTAAAGATTTAATTAACTGCCAGACTAATAAGAAATACTAAAAGTTTTACTCTCACTAACTAATAAAGGTATGTATCAAGAGACTATAAGTAATTACCTACTCTAAGTACGTGCAATGCTTCTTCTTGTATATAAAAATGGCTCCAATCTTGATTGGAGGGAAGAATACATGAAATTCAGATGGTTTCAGGTATTCTGCATTGTCGCCTTGGTAAACTAAGTTATGTATTGCAACCACAGCGAAATTTATTTTTGTAATGAGAAACTCATAATTTGACAGGTCGCTACAAATGTCTGAAATAAACTATGACTCGGTGAACGAAGGTATATATTGCGTATGATATTATTGGCTAGACGAGCGTTTGTGGTCGAACAGTCCACCCTTCATTTTCTTAGCTTACTATATTTCCATAAGACTACCGGAGAAGACCTGCAGTATAACATGGAATCGTAACCAGCAAAGTGTTCTAGGTTACTTCATCCACAAAACCCTAGTTCAAAATCCTGCCTGATTTCAAGATTCGAAATGCGAACCTTTAGATTCTTTGCTTATGGATTTACGCCTAGTCGACGTCGATGCGAGAAGGGACTGGGAGCGAAGGAAGGCCATGGCCTTTGGAAAGAGCCATCCCGGCGTTCACCTGGAATGATTTGGGGATACCAAGGAAAACCTAAGTCTGGACGGCCGGACGGGTACTTGAACCCACGTTCTCCCTAATGCGAAGCCAGAGCGTTGCCTCTCACCCACCACGCTGTCAGGTATCTGAGCATCGAATCATCAGATCGCTCCATCAACGGAGATGAAA
Source organism: Vandiemenella viatica (assembly GCA_031002005.1). Taxonomy (NCBI): domain Eukaryota; kingdom Metazoa; phylum Arthropoda; class Insecta; order Orthoptera; family Morabidae; genus Vandiemenella; species Vandiemenella viatica. Next base: position 40,006 of record JARYHS010007081.1, read on the forward strand.
TTTAAGGAACCATTTTTGGAGTGGTTAAATTACCAAACCAAGAGAAAAAGTGGCCATCTTGAACGTGTAGTAAACATTCAAGACGGAAATTTAGACGTGGACCAGTAATAGTCATTTTCAGCGTTAACTTTGTTGATTAAGTATATCATCATTTTTTTGGCTTCAGGTTAACTAGTTGTAATCTGATGATCGTAAGAAGCATTCTACGACCATTTGTTTCGAGTACTTTCCAGGATGCTGTCTTCACACTTTGCTGCTCACTCCATCACAAAACCTACACAGTGCAATCAAAAAGTAGAAGACCTTTATAAATGCTGAAACCTTGCATACTTGGTGATCATGTCCTGTTTGCCTTCGAAATATAATACTTCTGTTCCCATTCATACAGGCCGTGGCGGGTAAGTGGTTAACGTTCTGGCCTCGCATTTGGGAGGACGCCGGTTCGATCCCCCGTCCGGGCATCCAGATTTGGGTTTTCGTGGTTTTCCCAAATCACTCCAGGCGAATTCTGGGATGCTTCCTTCAAAAGGCCTTGGCCGAATTCCTTTCCGTTCCTTGTCCCCCAGTCCCATCCCGCCTCTAATGAACTCGACGTTGACGAGGCGTATAGCCATAAAAAAAAAGGCTATCGGTCGTACTATAGCCGTTGGCACATTTGATGTGAGCGGTCGGTGGGGGAATGGCTGTAACTTCGGGCTTGATGCCACCGAGCGTGGTGTGTGAGCGGTAACGCTCTGACCTCGCATTCGGGAGAACGCGGGTTTAATCCCCATCCGGACATTCTATGGTTTCGCGAAATCACTCCAGCCGTGTGCTGTGATGGTTCCTTCAAAGAGTTATGGCCGAGTTCTTTCCCTTTCCTCGCTCCCAGTTCTTTCCCATCTCTAATCAGCTCGCCGTCAACGAGACGTAATGCCACAAGAAAAAAAGGAAACCTGTCAGTGGAGTTTTAAGCATGTGGAACAGATTGATGTCCGGATAGTAGAAAGCCTACTGATCGAGGAAGCCCTAAGCTTAACGCTTATTTCATCTACCCGGGCCGAATGTACACGACGTACCCCTCTACATTGTACTTGCGTTACCCACCAGGGGCTGAGGCAATTGACATATGTATCGCGCGGTCGATTCAGCACTTTGGCTTCGCGATCGAGAGTCGCCTGTTCGAATGCGTCCCGAGGCATGCGTGATTTGAATTATCTGTTGTGTTATCCCCCAATTATATAAGAAAAGTGTGTTACCATACGTAATTACATTTTAACTACATGAGGCTGGCTTTACGGCCGCAAAGACTGAAGGTCATATTTTTACGAAGGCAGAAAGTAATTTCTGACTCTGTAGACAGTAATAGTACTCTTTCAGAGTGGAAAAGAATGCCCGCCTAGTGCACAGTGAAATTTCAGGAATATATTTTGAAACGACGTAGCAAGAATGGTAGGCTGTCACCGGCAGTGGCGATTGGAAATATCATCCTTTTTTGCTGATTTAGATCAGTAAGAAAATCAGTACATCAGGACTGCAAAAATATGGGAGAATTGTTTTCAATTTTATTCGGCATGTATGAAAATGTCAATCGCTCTCGCCTCTGAACACTTGTCTCAAACTCTCCTTTTTCCTTGTTTAGGTCAGTAATCAGCTGAGTACACCTGTGTGGGTGTAATCTCCGTCCGGCCATCCAGATTTGTTTTTTCCATGTTTTCCCCAAATCACTTCAGGCGGATGCCGGGAAGCTTCCTTCAAAAAGGCCGTGGCCGAATTCCTTTCCGTTCCTAGCCCCTTGTCCTTTCCCCCGACGTCGACGAGGCGTAAAGCCAGAAGCAAAAAAAAAAAAAAAAAAAAGTGGTTTTAGGTATTAAATTTTGTTAGATGAGTTGAAATGTATTCACCTGTGAGCTTTACGTCCTTGAACGCTCTCCTAACCCTACGCTGTCCTACCGTGCGTGTTGCGTGACCTGGAAAGATCGAGACTAGCCGACCCGCGGAGCAGGAGTCCGCAGTTTGAGTCCAGACTTAGGCACGGCTGGCCGTAATTAAATGTGTTTCCCGTCTTTGACACAACAACGTGTGTTATCTGTGCTTCGTAAAATCAGTTTAATAGGGAAATTCAATATTAAAATGTGAAAAGAACCACAATATTGAAGCTGACTATATGTTATATTATCCAAATAACTCTGGTTATTTAAAAAAAAGTTTGGGTCTGGCTTTCGGGAGGACGTGAGTTCGGTCTCTCATTCAGACAACCAGTTTTCGCTTTTACATGTCCGGGATGGTTCCTTTAAAAACCGATGGCTGAATCTCTTCCTGTTCCTTGCAAGCCATTTTCTACTGTTATAGTGACTATCCACAAAGCCACGGCTAAAAAGAAAAAAAATTGATATCGCTAGTATTCTCTGACATTGTTAGAACAGCAACAGCAATCTTCTCAGTATGCCAAGATTGCAAGAATATGTAAGGGATGATTTCAGTTTTCAGTGAGATGACTAGAAATATTACTAACCTGAGAGCTTACCACCCCCGAACTCTCTCCTAATACTATCATTTCCTTACCATTACGAGATGCAACTGAACAGGTATAAAAGTTTTCCCCTGATCAGCCACAATTCACGAAATAAAAATTGTGACACTTTATAACATATTATCTGGAGAAATTCAATGAGATTTAGCTAAACATATGTTAACATCTCAGGGAAGAAAATATACAAAATCATTCCTGATATAGCTCTAACAGAGTCGTTCTGAGAACTTAATGTCGAAAATTCTGCCATATTCAAACGTCGGATTTTATAATTCAATAAATTTTACTCATTTTGAAGATATCTGATGGTTCTCTTAACCAGATAATACGTGGTATATTACAATCGCCCCTTTGTTTTATAATATTTCATTTTGTGTGAATTTTGTTTTGTTTTGAGAAAATGCCGCAAGATAGAAAAAATGGCAGTAAACTAATCACGTTGATGGTTAACAAACCGGAGAGGCTTTATGCAGGCTGCCTCCAGCAGGAAGTCCCTGGTCTTCCAAATGCTCCAGGTTTGTTATTGGCATTTTGGCGTATAGAAGTCGGGAGCAGGCGTGGAGATGTTTCTGATATTTAACTTGCTCTGCAGATGAAGACCATTGTCGCTTTGACTTAACCATGTCCACTACAGACGGTAGTCTACTAACCTTGTTGCCAGACCAAGGAGTCTCTATATTTAAGTCTGGTACTTCTGTGTGTCGTAAACTTAATTGGAACCTATACTATTGTTATTATTTTTCTCTGTGATTCTGTTCACATGGGTGTTGGAGAGTATATTATGCATCCTTCGGTGAAGTTTCATTAAAGGGATAGTTTGGTAAGTAAAGCTACTAGAATCTTCGTGCGCTAATTTTAGGCAGTAGAGTTTTCTATGAAAACATAGTCAGGATGGCGTTTCAGATTTGGAGGAGTCCCTTCCCTCAAAATGTTCTTATTTTTCTATGAAATTTGGGATGATACATATCTCAGCTAGTCGTAACAGGTTAGAAAGACACCTATCAAAGTCAGTGCCGCTTCTGTATTAAAACGACTTGAATAATTATGGAGGAACCTAAATACATGCGTGCCTTGTGAATAATAAGCGCAGGCGTACGTCCTGCAACAGTAGTATACTCCTGAGTGTGAGCGTGGAAACATGTAGACGCCAGTGTGCGTGCTCAGAGCATTCAGTGAAATACGCATACAGTTTCCACGTATGAACTGCGAGCTCCAAAGAAAGGCTCGTACGAATAGCAAATATAGGCTTACAACTGTTAGTACGCAAGCCAAAGGTCCTGTCTTTGCGTCATGAAAGCCTGTATGATATTATTACTTCTGTCCTATTTTAATAACTACGTTTTTAATTTGGTTCAGATATTATTCAACTCATTTTTTAGACTTCTTTCTTCAAATTATTCAGAAATTAATGGTTTATGGCATTGAAAAGAAAAATATAATGTTGAGTTTGAAGGCATTTACAGCCATTGTGCATAAATAAAGTTGATTTTTGTACTTGCAAAATGCACAAAACTATGAACATGCTGGAGGAAATTGACGGAAGATATCTACTTTCTTGGTCTAGCGTGTGCAACAGGTACACTTTTTGAAGCCAAAGCGGGAACGTTCTGCAGTGAATGACTGTATACCATGCGCCCGGCAGCTTTCATAGCCGGCAATAACAACTCTGCTTCAGTTACGTTAGATGATGGGATCATTTCAAATGCCTGATGTAAACACCGGGTTGTTTCTCGTTCGTTAAAACTATCTAAAAAAGTAACTTTTAATGCTTAAATACAGAACTCGGGTTTCTGATGGTATAAAATAAAACAAAATGTTAACTTAACAGCTACTGAAAATGAAAACAGTTGTGTAATGCTTGATTGTGAGACGACTTTTCTCAAAACAAGGTACAAGCATGAAGTTATACTGCTGCAGAGAAGATCTTCATCTTATACTCCCTACCTATTGAGGTGTAAACTCTGGAACCTTTTGTTTGTTTTGTAAATACTGCCATCGATGAGTCAGTTAGATGAGAAAGCAGTAATAAAACGGTTGCAGGTGTAAAAGGTAAGAGACAAGAATTTTCTATTAACAACATTGGAGTCGGAGTAATTGTGCGTGTACTTACTGGAGGCGATCGATGGCTGCTACTGTTGCTCGGGCCCCCTGCCGACGCCGACGCCGCCGGGCCCGACTCAGAGTGCGGCGCCGGTGGGCCGACGCCTCTTATACCCGCGGCGTCGGCTGCGCGCATGCGTCGCCCCGCCCCGCCTAATGATCCCTCGATGACGGCGGTACTCGCAGTGCACGTCTCGGCGTAACGCACACAACACCAAACAAAGTATATTCAGCCCCACTTTCGGTTACTATATTCTGAACTAAGACATATGGCAATATCACTGGTTTCATTTTAGTTGTAAATTATAAATTAATGAAGACTGTATGTAGCCTGCTGCAACATTCTTGTCATCTGCGAGTCGTTAGTTACGTGAATTGTTAATCATTCATCATTCGATTTTTTACTGCAGAATTAGAAATATCTTTCAAATTTTACGTAGGGATTATTTCAGAATAAGGGCAAGATGTATGTGAACAATGCACATGACAGCCTAATAGATTCTGAAGTGTGTATCTCTTCAATTATTCTTCTAGTTTTCTGTATATTGATCAGTCTGGTTGCTACAGGTCATAATGCCACACGTAAAGGATGGAAAATTAGACAAAAGGATGTTCCTAAACTCATCATATTGAAATCAAATGCCCTTTTCTATTCCAATGATATAAAACAGCTCTTCTAATTGCTAGCTTTGAAAAATAAAAAGGGAAAACTAAAACACGTTGAAAGGTGTATAACCTGTGTTTGTACCTATTTTAGACCCACTTTTACTTTCGGGAACACTTCGTCCTGAGCTGTACTCTTCATCTCCATATCTGATTTGTGTTTTCACTTTCCCTGTATAGAACATTCTTTCCGCTGTAACCTCTCAACAGATCCCGTAGACTTTAAAATATGACCCGCCATTCTTTTGCACTTTTGTAAGATTCTACCATTCACTTGTTTCTTTACACATAATTCCCAAAAAGCATTAATTTCTTAGTTTACGTATCCAGTCTATGTTCAGTATCATTTTATAACACCATATTCCAAATGCTTTCCTGTCTATGTAGAAGCATGTATCGTGACTCGTAGATACTGTTGTTGGTTGGCTCAGTCGTGTATCAATGACGTTTGGTGTCGACGTTGCTTCTCTTACTACCTGAATCGCATCTGTCTCAGTTTAGACGTCAGTCTATTCTTGTTGTTGTCATTTATGCTGTGATTCAAGACATAAGTTCAGGTTTTGTGTGTATTTAATCCAAGGTACTCTTCATGTATTACGAGTTAAATGTCAATACCATCAGGATTGGTAGCATACTGGATATTTCCCCAAGGCTCTCTATTTAACATTTGAAACGTCTGAATACGGCCCGGACAACCAGGATTCGATCCCTGATTAAGCTGTACTTCCGAAACGGCTCCAAAGGCGCACTCAGCCTGCTGTCTAATAAGTACCGCGGAGGAATGTAAAGTATGGCCGGAGCGTGGCGCTGACCCCGTTACATCCCTCCTAGTGTCGAAAAGGGTGTGGAGCTCTACCTCCGCGAATCCTACGGAAAGCGGCAGTAGCCGTAGGAACAACGGAAAGTTATTTATTCATTTTCTTCTTTGATTACTTTTCTTACATACAATTCTAATGTCAGGCTACAAACTTGCTTCACTTCCTCTTGAACTCTGCCTTTCTCCCATGATTATCTACTAATTTTTCAATAAAGGATATGAATAATTAATAATGGTAGCATTTGTATCTATTTATAATGGTTTCCAAATCACACATCTTATGATCTTTTGTGACAGACGTAGCAGAGCCCTATCTCATTGGTTACGAGTTATTTTCGGTTGTTTTTAAGGAAAATCGCTACCATTTGCGGTAGAGTTAGCAGTAAAACAAAAAAAATTTTTTTTTTTTACTTATTGCTTTACGCCTCGTTGACGGATAAGGTCATTAGAGGCGGGATGGGACTGGGGATAAGGAACGGGAAGGAATTCGGCCATGCCCTTTTTGAAGGAAGCATCCCGGCATTCGCCTCGAGTGATTTGGGGAAACAATGTAAAACCCAAATCTGGATGCCCGGACGGGGAATCGAACCCGCGTCCGCCCGAATGCGAGGCCAGAACGTTAACCGTTCACCCACCACGCTCGGTCAAATAATTGAAATGTGATATTTTATAGACACTAAACATGTGGCAATCATCCGTCTTCAAAGCTCATTTTGCCGCCACACTTGAAGTTAAACGCACAGATACACAATAGCAGCCTCTCTTCTTTCATTCCTGGGTAATATGGTATCTGGAACTTCTTTAAATTAAAAACGAAATAGAGTCTGCATAATACTGTATCGTTAAAATTTAAAACAGAAGATTTCTTGGTTTCCTTCCCTATTGCAAGAATGCTCGACGTTAATTGTGAGAATTTTAACTAGTATCCAGGAACGGTTTAGATATTTCCTTATGCAATTGGTGCTAAACGTCTAAAGTTACCTACATAAAGCACTTTGGATGGTATTAGTGAAAGTAGATCTTCGTATTCCTTTACATGGTAACGGCACTAGAGTTTCCATGACGGGACTCATTTGACAATAGGCTGAGTGGACCTGAGGAGTTGTTCCTGACGTTCATCTTCGATAATAACTCCTCTTGTAGACCTGGTATTGATCCCCGGACTCTTAGAACACAGCAAGCCGTGTCAATATATCTGCATATCTTGTCATTAATGACATTGACAGACATTAAAGTTTTATTTATTTTCGACGTCGTGATCATTAGTGGCGGGAAAGGACCGGGGGTGCAAAGAATGAGAAGGAATTCCGCCATTTGATTTTGAAGGAATCATCCCAGCATTCATCTGGAGGGATTTGGGGAAACGATGAAAACTCAGATGTGAATGGCCGGACAGGAATACGAACCAGCGTCCTCCCGAATGGAAGGCCAGACCGTCACCGCTCATCCAGAACGCTATCTACATATATATACACTGAGCTGTATGGATGAGTCGCAATGCTCGGCCTTGGCATTCGGGAGAACGCTGTTTTAAATCCATGGCTTCCCGATCACTCCAGGCTAATGGGCCAAATGGCCATGGCCGAACTCCTTCCCGTTCCTTTTCTACAGTCCTCCCCTCCTTCAGTTGCCTTGACCTGCTAGGAAATCAGATAGCATATTGCTTTTCTTAGATTTTTTTGCTTTGAAATCTGTCCTTTGCTTTTGATCTGTATCGCACCCAAATAGAGAATTATTAACCCAGGGAATTGAGCTGGGTAACATGCGTTGTTAGTGTATTCCGGAGCTCATGCGAAAATTGAAAGCTAGACCAGAAAGAGTAGAGACACCTACACATGTTATGGAATCATTGAAATATTTATCTTATCCACGTGTGCAGAACTGATAAATTAAAATAGATATAAAGACTCCCACAAAGTTCATTTTTAGTGGTGTTATATATGTGAACAGAATCTGTAAGAAATATCTTGCCATGTGTAGTTTATGAATTGCATAGTAAACAGAGATTATGCTGTTTCTTAGCCATTTTGTGACCTAACATCGAAAAAAATGTCACAGTGCTAAACAAGTTGATTCGGGAATGGGTGGTTTTCATTAAGTGCTGTGTTTGTCTTCTGTCCTCTATACTATGCAGAATATAGAAGAGAGTGAGTGCTCCAGTATATAGTTAAAAATTACATAACATATAATGCAGGCTGTGTGACCTAGTAGCCAAATGTAAGTTTAAATAATAATAATAAATTGTCTGTTAGAAGGCAACTTTACACTAGGACGCTTCTGGTTTCAATTGGAAGACTAGTCCTGAACTGGATGAATTGGGTTTCATCCTATTCTTTCCCTTACTTCTCATACGTAAGAAGAGAAAGAAACCACACTTCACACAGTCATCTACACATACAATAACAATTAATAATACAATCATTGCGTCGCAATAATACTAATTAACCAGAGGGAGGCAACGGAAAACCATCCCACTAAAATTTCCTCGGAGAGTTGCTGTTTAACCCTCATGGTAACATTTTACTCCTAGGAGACAGAGCATGGCGCAAAACTTACAGAACACATTGACTTCCTATTCTTAACCGACTTCAAAAAAGGAGGAGGTTCTCAATTCGTGTGATTTTTTTTTTTTTTTTTTTTTTTTTTTTTTTTTTTTTTTTTTTTTATGTATGTTCAGCGATATCTTCGCCAATTTTGAACCGATTTAAATGAAATTTTATAGTGGATACAGTATATCTCCAAAGTGGTCCCATATGAATTTCATTGAGAAACCATCCCTTCTTCCCCTTTACACCCCTTTACTTTTATACAAACCCACACTTTTTATCCGATTTTGATGGAGCTTTGGAAATGTATAGTAAAAAATAAACAGAAAAATACTGTCAACTTTTGGTTTGAAAAAACCGAACCCCTCTCCCCCTATCTACCCCTTAATTTTTGCCAATGTTCTTTATACAAAGCTAAAGGCGACACCATTTAACTGATCTCCATTAAAGTTGTCATATACATGTAATTTTTCAAGGAAAAGGTTTCTCACCCCAAAAAAATAAAAAAACACCCCTCTCTCCCTTTACACCCCTTAATTTTTATACAAACCCACATTTTTTATCCGATTTCAATGGAACTTTGGACATGTATAGTAAAAAATAAAGAGAAAAATTCTGTCAACATTTCGTTTGAAAAAACTGAACCCCTCTCACCCTATCCACCCCTTAATTTTTGCCAATGTTCTTTATACAAAACTATAGTCGACATAATTTAACTGATTTCCATTAAAGTTGTCATATACATGTAATATTTCATGGAGAAGGTTTCTGACCAAAAAATAAAAAAAGCAACCCCATCTCCCCCTTTACACCCCTTAATTTTATAGAAACCTATATTTCATATCTGATTTTGATTAAACTTTGCCGATATATACTTTCAAACAAACAGAAAAATCTTGTCAACATTTGGTCTGCCAAAGCTCAACCCCTCTCCCTCCTACCAACCCCTTGACTTTTGTCAATTTTTGTATATATATATATATATAAAATGCTACAGTCGCCGCCATTTGACCTATTACCATGAAAGTTGGCGCTTATGTGAATTTCTTCACGAGGAAGGTTTCGGACCAAAAAATCAAAAAACCACCCCCAATACCCATTAAACCGTTTAATTTTTATACAAACCCACAGTTTTTAGCCAGTTTAGATCGAACTTAGCAAACTTTTACTGTATAACAAAGATAAAAATAATGTCAGCTTTTGGTTTGCAAAAACTGAACCCCTTTCCCCATTTCCGCCCCTTGACTTTTGTCAATTTTCTTTTTGAAAAGCTACAGTTGACACCATTTGACCGATGTTTATGAAAGTTGGCACATATGTGTATTTTTTATGGAGAAGATTTTTGACCAA
>JARYHS010007082.1:0-37331 GCA_031002005.1 Vandiemenella viatica
GCGATAAAATATTTTTATTTCGTAATGTATGGTGGGTGGAATAAAACAAAAATTAATTAAATACAATATGTTTCTACTTATACTTTTTTACATACGAGTAGTGCAATCAACATCCAAATTTTTAAAAACCATATTATTAGCATCACCAGGTACTAGTAAATTTTTATACGCAATAAATTCTTGTCTTAGAAGCATATAGTCCAATGATGAACTGGGTGTCTATTAAGCTACACGAATATTATTAATATTTATATCAATCAGTTTTTGCACTGTAGCCATATGATAGTCACTTGGCAATGTCCACAAACTCTGTATTGTATCTTGAACCTAGGTAACCCCACTTATTCTTGACGGCCAAGGCGCCGTTCTCTGTGGGCTGCGCGCTGATGAGGTTGCTCCAAATCGAATCGCCTAAGAAGACACCACTGATAGGATCAACATTTGGGTAAAAGCATACTATTTTCACCACGGTAACTGTTTGACACGAGACGGTGTGCTCATGTAGTGTTGAATAAGTCGATACTACGGTTACTTTAAGCTGGCATATTGAGTAAGGCTAAGTTAAATCCCGATCGGGGTGTTACAGTTATATGCGCCATTTACTCAAAGCGTTGTGAAGCGTTTACGTCATGTAATAGAGGTAGGATGAGTTAGCGTAAGCTAAAGTTAATCCTTATTTTTCTCAAATTTTAGGCGGGTGTGAAACGATAACTTATTTAACGGGGATGGGATACACTAGAGGTTAACCCCAGTTTTAGGTTAATCAACCATCACACCCTAACAGTACCTGAGGTTATTGTAGGTGATTTAGGTTAGGCAATCCCAGCATGTTACATTGTGTTAGGTCAGGTTAACGCGCCAGCGCGTTATACTGACCTAGCACGTGACAAGCTGAGCGCACGCAGCGATGAATAAGTAGGATACTCCATCCAATACTTGGATCAGCTCGTTCCATTCTTCATACGTTACCGTACTTTGCTGTGCCCCACTTTTTGGAGCACTACACCAGGTTCAAATGCGTGTTTAGACGATAAACCTATCGTCAAAGGCTTTGAATCACCGGTGTTCAGCTGATACACTGACGAGAACAATATTACATGACGAGGCATAGCTGCAGTATGATGTCAGGTCGGTTGGGAGACCATGCCCGAACACCTGAACGGGACTATCGATTTCAACCAGTTTCCTGCGCGGGGATCTCGATTTCAAGGACAATGGGCAAGGTACCCATTACATCAGGTTTCTACCCTCGCGGGGTATCGATTACATTGAGCAGTGAAGCGTTAAGCTAGATGAGATTACAGGGATATCGATTACGACGGAAAACCTGCTTGGACTATCAAATACAATGTGCAGCGAAGAGTGAACCTGTATGAGGTTACAGGGAGTATCAATTTCAACCAGGTATCGATTATTGTGTTACGCGAAACAGTAAGCTAGCTTATGTTATAGAGGTTATCGATTACAAGAGGGGTGGGTTACGTAAGGGGATTGACGATTAAAGGGTAACGAGACTGGTAGACGAGCGGTAACACTCTGGCCTCGAATTTGGGAAGAGGCAGCTTCGAATCCCCGTCCAACCATCCAGATTTCAGTTTTTTCTATAGTTTCTTGAAGTTAGTCCAAGCGTATGCCCACTATACATCTTGCCAAAATATACAGAGAATAGGAATAGAATAAGTACCTTACCGCTCACTCATGAAATAGTGGAATGTCTATCTATTGTTGTCACACCACGTATTTTTTTATGATCATCGACAATGTACGTGTTACCAATTTTCTGTAAGTCTTAAAGGTATATACTTTCAGAGTTTGTGCTCGACGACTTTCTTAGGTGGTGCAGTTCATGTACTAATCCCCGAAAATATGCACCTGTAACCGCTGTTTCTGCAAGAAGTATGCAATCTTCCATTTTCCTACTCACTGTGTCGCCTTGTGTTGGGATAAGATATATCCCACATCGCGTTGTTTACTATGTGCCCTTAGGGGTTGTACACGAGATCGGTTTAGACTTCGGAACAGAATCGTACACTGACATTGATGAAAAATTTCATAAATAATCTAACATCTTCTACAACTTATTGGACGTTATCTTCGGTCAATTCCTGTATTGCGTCCGTAGGGATTTTGAAAAAAGTGTAAAGTGAGATAATTTTTTACGCCTTTGACAGTCTACTAGCTGAAGAGTGAATATTATATCACCTATTTACAGCAACGAAAGTGTTTAAGGACTTCTTTGCCCATGCAAAATGTAATACTCTAGGTTTGTTAGCCACGACATAGACGGAGCGCGTGGCAAATCGAAATTTTGTTACTTTTTAATGTGAACAACTATTCGAGGACTTACAGCCAAAAATTCAAGAAAGAATTGTTTCAAATGGCTACAAGTAAAAACTCATCCCCCCCCTATTGGCACAAACACCACTAAACGTGTTTTTGTCGTCGAACTGTGTGCTGTTACTCTAGGCTATAAACGGCTATTTGTGTCTAAGGTACTACCTCAGCAGATACTACTGAACAGCCGGACCGGGAATCGAACCCTCCACCTCCCGGATGAACGCCCCAATCGTTAAAAACTCAACCATGAGGCACGATATTTAAATCGGCATATTAAAAAAAAACTCTGGAAGGACGACGAATCACCCCAGCCCTCACTTCTAGTGATTTTTGGGGAACGAAAGAAAACCAGAATGTAAAGCCGTGCTGCATTTCCTCAACCACCAGGATCAGAATTCTCTGATCTTCTTAGCTTTCGACATCCGATGCACGTTTCCGATGATAATAACATTGGCACTATCTTTAACGTTATATAGCTAATGTTCAAACTGTTAGAAATAACGCTGTGTAAAATGTTTCGTAGTGATCTTAAGAGATACTACAGCACGAATATAAAACCTTCTCTCGTAAAGTTTGTAGACAGGTTGGTGGAGGAGATATTACTCTAACTTTCCTTGTTCAGAACTGACTTTGCCGATCTTGTGATAAGCAAGTCATCTCTATGCATTCAATATAACGTACACAACTGCTTATTTATTACTTTGCTTTAAAAACTCAATTCAGACCGGCGTACAAGAAATAACTCTGAAATGAAGAAGAATGGAATGCACTGAAGAGAGAACCCTCGGGCTCCCGTATGACAGTCCCGAACATTAAAAACTCACCAACCAAGCTGGATATTTAAACCGGCATACACAAATTAACTCTGAAACAAGGACAAATGTAACGCACTGGAATTATTCTCGCACTCGCCTCAAGTTATTTTGGGAAACGATAGAAAACTTGACTGTAAGACTGGATATCGAACCCCAATGACGGAATTTCCTCGACAAACCATTCATTAGCCTTTCGAAATGTCCTGTTTTCTCCTCTAAGAGTTTTAACAATAATCTGTTCTGCAAGACTAACATGCACTTCTGAATTTACTGTTAAACAAATAACCCTTCCTGTTAGTTGATGCACCAAATTGTTGCATTTTGTTTCATTCATAATTCACTCAAATCGAAACCTTAATTATAATGCTCTTAGTTTTACTTAGACTTGTATTGGAGATAGGGTGGCTAATTCCTTCCTTCCTTATCTTACTTAAGGATACTTGCAGTTTAACGTGGAATCCGAATCATGGACTACTTTACAGCAATCTATGAAAGTCTGTGTTCGGGTTTATGAGTATTCACCACCGATACAGGAATTCGAACAGGGATCGTTTCACTTTCAAGTCAGATGCCTTAACCACTGAGTCGCTCTAGCGCTAAAAGATCTGTAGTTATGTGAGATCCTTTTGTAGTAACTGGACGTAAATGCCATAAAATTTTCCTCGTTAGAATTAAATATCGACTTTATATCTGGGACCCTTCCAGCATATGTGGAAAAAGTAGAGTAGTTTGTTTCTAGTTGGAACTCACTTGAATGAGATATGTTTAGCCTTGAATTAGAAGTGGGGTGACCAGTTTCTTTGCTCCTTATTCACATTCATGGCACCGAACCATGGAAGCTTTCAGACAAAGATATAGGATGTCCGTCCCTACGATAACTCAAGAAAATAAGGGACACTTACTTGGTAATGGAATATGTGCTTTTGAAAATTTATTTTTAACTGTCCAATGGTGGGTGAAATAAAAAACAAATAAAATTAAATATAATGTGTTTTTATTTATACTTTTCACATACAAACACCCAAACTTATTTATTAATATCAATCTTCAATTCATAAACCGTAAATAACTATGTAGCACAGTACTAGCCAAAATGTCCACCAACATCATATCCAGGATCATAATTCTTAATTACTATATTACTAACATCATCCAATACGAGTAAATTTTTATAAGCAAAGAGTTCATGTTTTAAAAGCATATAGTCCAATGATAACCTTGGATTGTGTGTAACCTGAGTCACATAAACATTATTAATATGCACATCAACCAGTTTCTGAACCACAGGCATGTGATAGTCACATAGTACTTTACTAGCCAAAATGTCGGCAAACTCCTTGCAGTATCTGGCACCTTGGTGGTACCACGTCTTCTTGATGGCCAAGCGCCTTTCACTGCGGGCTGTGCGTCGATGAGGTTTCGCCATGTTGATTCTTCAAAGAAGACCCCGCTGGCGGGATCGGTATTAACGATGAAACGTATCATTTTCACCATGCCCACCGTTCGACATGAGACGATGTGGTGGCCGGGTGATACGTCGGACTGGACGCTGCTGGCGTTGAATAAATCAGACACTACGTCCAATACGTGGATCAGCACGTTCCATTCTTGATGCGTTAGTGTAACTTAGCTGTACCTAACTTTTTCGAGCATTGCAACAGGTTCAAATTTGTGTTTGGACAATAAACCTATCGTCATATGATTTGAATCACCAGCATTCAGTTGATATACTGAGAACAACAACATTACTGGACGAGTCATCACTACAGAATGACGCTAGGTCGGTTGACCGAACACCTGAGGTGTGGGTGTCGGTTACAACAGATTTCTAAATGCCAGTGGTATCGATATGAAGGTCAGCGTGGCGGGTGTCGGTTACGCCGGGACACCTGTGCGAGGCTATCAATTACAAGGAGGGGTGGCAGCTGAAACTGAGGTTAGTTGGGAACGCAGGTGGCTTTTCAATAGAACAATGGGAGGGGAGTGTATTTTACACCGGAACACCTGTGCTGGGTTTCGATTTCAAGGTCAGCGTGGTGGGTATCAGTTACACCTGAACACCTGGGTGAGGTATCGGTAACACTGTTTTGTTTCAGGGTTCGGGCCGCCAGCGCTGTTCTCCCCTACTGTGGACAAGCTACATTTTCGGTGCCGCAGCAAATTATGTTCTGGAGAAATTGTTTCGACTATGGAGTATTCCTCAGTCCTTTGACGTAAATAATGACATTATCTTTATCTGTAATTGAGAGTTGAATAGTACATAGTCTACTGAAGGTTAACTTTTGTAGCGATACAGAAATACAATGTGTGCCGATTATGCTGTTTAATTTTATTAAAAATACGACAACCTGTTTGAAAACAAACACAAAATGTTTTGTCTGGAATGACTGAGTGCCCTAAAATATTGTTATCATGATGATGGGCCGTAATAATTGGCGCTGCTTGTTTTATGTTAGGTTACGCTCAACACTAGTCGCGAGCACGATCAGGCAGCATACAGACGTGTTGGTGGGAAAATTCTTGTTACTTTCAAATTCCGCACAAATATCCCCCGTAGGTCCTCTCTTAGCTGATTCATGTTTTTGTGCTGTCAATTACAGCCAAAGGTGCTGATGCAACAAATTCACCCTGGTTTAGTAAAAGTGAAGGATGCTGTTGTTCATTGCATGACAGTATGAATCTAGCATACGTATCGTACAACGCTGTCTTGTTTTTCCTGAAGTTTAGATTCAAGGTCTCGAACTGGGACGACAAATCTATGAGGTACGGTATGACATTGTTGAGAATTCTGTTGTCTAATTTCGTTTTTTTCCCTTTGTGATCTCAGAACCACAACCCTATCTTTCTCCAAATGTGTTGATGTTTTTAAAGGCGAAGTGTGTTTACGACTTGGAGGAAGTAAGGGGTATAAGAGTAGGTATCAACAATTGTGATGCTTGGCTGTAATGGATTGATTTTCATGCACATATTTGGATCATCCCTACCATGAATTTCTACCAGTGCCTGTTTTTTTTTCTGTCATCAGTCTTTCGACTGGTTTGACGCAACCCTCCATCCTTTCCTAGCTTGTGCTAACCTCTTCATCTCTATATATCCCTTACAACCCACGTCCTCAATTATCTGCTTCATATATTCTAATCTCTGTCTTCCTCTACAGTTCTTAGCTTCGACCGTTCCCTCCACCAGCAAATTAACCAATCCAGCATGTCTCAAAATATGACCTACCAGCCTGTCTCTTCTTTCTGTAAGCTTCTTCCACAAACTTCTTTCCTCGCCCATCATTTCGTACTTTGTCTGTCCATTTAATTTTCAGCCTTCGTCTGTAGCACCACATTTCAAATGCTTAAATTTTCTTTCTTTCTGGTATTCCTAAAGTCCACGTTTCGCTACCATAAAGCGCTGTGCTCCACACATTCAGTTTTAAAAAGTTCTTTTTAATTCCTAGATCAATGTTTGAAACTAAAAGATTTCTCTTTTTCATGAAGGCTCTTTTTCCTAGAGCAATTCTGCTTTTAATAACATTCCTGCTTCGGCCATCGGTTGTAATTTTGCTTCCCAAGTAACAGAACTCACTTACTTCTCCTATTGCATCCGATCCTATTTTTATATTTAATCTACTAGTATTGGTATCATTTCTGCTACATTTCATCACTTTTGTCTTGCTTTGATTTATATTCAGTCCAAAATCTTCCTTCAGTATTTTGTTCATGCCATTCAGTAACTTCTCAATATCCTCAGCCCTCTCTGCTAACAAGACAATGTCATCAGCAAATCGTAACATACTGATTTTTTCTCCCTGAAAACTAATGCCACATGGAAATTTTTCTTTGACTTTCTTCATTGCTTCTTCTACATACAAGTTGAATATTAACGGGGATAGACTACAACCTTGTATCACACCCTTTTTAACTGATGCTTGCCTCTCGTGATTCTCTACTTTTATTATAGCCACTTGATTCTTATATAGTTTATAGAGTACTCTTCTATCTCTATACTTTAGACCTGTCTTCTTTAAAATTTTGAACATCTTGTCCCATTTAACATTATCAAAAGCTTTTTCTAAATCAACAAATGCCATAAAAGTACCTTTGTTTTTCTTGATCCGCCCTTCAAGTATTAATCTTAAAGCCAGAATTGCTTCCCTTGTACCACGGTTTTTCCTAAACCCAAACTGATCTTCACCTACCATCTCTTCTAATACCCTTTCCATTCTTCTATATATTATTGTGGTCAGTAATTTTGAAGCATGTGATGTTAGACAAATGGTGCGAAAATTCTCACATTTGTCGGCTTGTGCTTTCTTCGTATGTGTGAACATGATATTTTTATTAAAATCGGTTGGAATTCCTCTTGTTTCATAACTTTTTGATATAAGCTTGAATAATTTTTCAATTTCTTCTTCTCCTAGGTATTTAAGAAGTTCTGTAGGGATCTCATCAATTCCAACTGCCTTATTTGCTTTTAAGTCATTTAGTGCTTTATTGAATTCTGTCCTCAAAACACGATCTGCTAAGTCATCAATGTTGACATCGCCTTCCTTTTCTGTTACGCTATTGTTCAAGTCGTCCCCATCATAAAGTTTCTCAATGTATTCCTTCCATCAGTTGGCTCTATCGTCTGAGCTTAAAAGTGGTTTCCCATCGGCGGCTTTAATGTTCACATCTCTTTTCTTCATTTCTCCAAAATTATGTTTGACATGTATCAATTTTAGAAAATTCCTAGCTGACATTTCACAATTCTCATCTTGTTGACGTCAAAACGAAATTTTGTGAAAGTACGAGCATATTCCATTAGAGTCGCTGTAAACATTAAGCTGAAGGAATTCTATTACACCTATCTCAGCAGTATGAATCCCCATTTGCATTTGATGTGCTGAGCTTGGCACTCACACATTTATTCGAAGGGTTCGTCATATCGATTAAAGAATTCTACTAAGATCTCTTTTTGGGATTGAAAAACGTTTCACCTCTGCTTTCCGCAATGACTCACACTGAGTCTCTTTGAGTGGCAATTTTTCTTGGTTAAACACAAAAACGGCAAACAAATATCGACAAAGTAGTAATTCTGCTCAAGAAATTTAAAAGCAGACCATAAAATGGCTGGTTTCACATATAGCGTAAATTAAAATCCGACGCGAGAGAATACGATTAAGACCAATTCGCACTAGCGGTCAGCTCAGCTCAGGTCAAAAATCGCTATACACGTAATCCAATGGGAGCATCCACACTACGCGGTCCGCTCAGGTCAGGCAAGGCAGCTCAAACTGAAGATCGCGCTGCCACCGATCAACAACGGTGAAGACCTGAGCTGAGCTGAGCTGACCGCTGGTGTGAATAAGCAACGGTCAGGTCAGGTCAGATCAAATGAGCGGCAAACGTCTGAAAACTTTGCTCGTAAGCTATAAAAAAAATTAATAAATAAAAAAATAAATGTTTTAACGGTATGTTATTGCTGTTTATTATACAGTCGCCAAACATTAATATAAATTCAAATATTATTACACATTTTAGTACTGGCAGAGACAGATCTTGTTTTCGAATTTTAAAAAATATTGTGAATATATTTTTAGAATCAAATGCTTCTGTACCAGCGTTAGCACATAAACAAAGAATATTTGTAAAGTAGGATTTCTCTCGCTCATCCTGAAATTCACTTTTTACATGGCATGAAATTTTATCCTTCCGTAAATAATTGTGCAAATTTGAAAACTTTAAGCCCTAAAATATCAAAAGCATTTCCCATCACTCGTCTCTCACGGCATAGCCGGTAGTTAGCAATCATTTTTCTCGTGATCTGTTTGCGCTTGAAACTCTGGATGCACCCAGAACCAATCTCTTTTTGATCTTGACGTATTTTTAGGCTCTTGATCCTAAATCTTTGCGATTCAATTGACGTTGGAGTAGAAAACGGCATTGTTCATTATGAGCAACTGAATCTGGCCTGACCTGAGCTGAGCTGACCGCTAGTGTGAATGCTATCCTGGATTGTGAGCTGAGCTTACCTGACCTGACTGCTAGTGTGAATGGGCCTTTAGTATTAATTTTCAAAGCGGATGTTTATTCAAAAGACAACCAATTTTGTTTTTAATCTTTCAGTATTTTTAGCCAAGATCAGTAGTACGTAAAACATAGTAGTTTTATTCAGTAAATCGTTTTTAAATCGATTCTACATCGACAGTTAAATGTACGTCATAGCTGTGTGACTCACAGAATACATTTTTGTGGCGAACGTGACATATCCGCAGCCTCAGGGATTGTGCCGCAGTTCATTATGTTGTGCGACCATGGGAAAACATATTTTTGCTGACGAGCGTTGACAAAATAAAACCTGCAACCTTCCATAAGAAAGCTTTTAATGTAAAAATGGCCTAAGACAAATGACTTAATTACCCAAGCAAAGGGTGTCTGATGGATTCCTATTTTCACCCACAGACCTGCCGCCTAAGTTCCAATTATTTCACTGCATTGCAGAAAGAGGGGATATTCGAACAGATAATTTAAGATAATTTTAGTTCGAGATCCTGTTGTTGGTTGTGAATGTTAACAGAAACCCAGCGAGAGAGGAGGAGGCTGTTTGCTGGAGGGACTGATTGGTGGGCGAGCATCGAAGGACGGCCTCCGAGAGTCGAAGAGAGGCTTCGTGCAGCAAGCGAGACTCCGAGACTAGAGACAACTGCTGTTGTGGAACAGCGAAGATGACATCACCTGGGCGACACACTGCAGGTTCAGCTGAATCTACACCCACCACGCTCTCCACCCGTGCATAGCGCCCTCAGTCACATAAATGCTTTCCTCTAAGGATTTAGCCGGACTAATCAATTAACTGTACTTTTTAACTGTTTTTGTTACTGCAAGACAAATTTAATGAAATAATAAATGTTAATTATTTCTCTCCTTTTGTCAAATAAATATTGTGAACTCTTTTAAATTTTCCTTTAATGTCCCGAAATGATGTGATTTGAACAAATTTCAATTTACCCTTGATGTTCCTAAATGATGTGTCTCTGGATTGAGATCATAAATAATTGTAATCCACCCAAAAGTCGTAGCAGTATAGCACCCTGTACAGTATAATCAATAAATGAAAATAAGCCAAACCCCAAAGTAGTCATTTCGACAGTCTCTTGCGTTTAATAAATGCAATAAGATTGATTTTACAAAGAGCTTGTTCAGTTAATTATTTTTCATCTGAACAGACAGTCATCAGAAGGATGCCGGAAGTTCGTATAAAATAAGTCGAAAACCTTGACTATGTATCTAGAAAATTGCTCATTTAAGATACTCCTTGTAGATTAACTAATATGTATGTAAAGTATATTATATGTCAATCATCTTCACCATTCAGTACCCGAACTACAGCAGAATTGTAGCTTGGACATTGGGAAGTGGATCACCAGCTGACTCATCAATGTCAATGTATTGCCTGAAGAATATTTCATTCTTTTGATATCAAGAATTCCGGGAACAAACTCGCTCATCCGCAATTAACTTTTTAATTCATTCTGATACTGTTTGTGTTATGTAAATCTTTCAATATAACAAATTTTCATTATTATAACTTTTTTTCTGGTTTTATGCCTCATCGACGAGGACTTGGCTGGAGGTGGGGGAAAGAATTGGGGCAAGGAACGGGAAGGAATTAAGCCATTTCATTTTGAAGGAACTAACCCTGTATTCACCTGGAGTGATTTGGTGAAACCATGGAAATTCAAAATCTGAATGGCCCGACAAGGATTCGAACAGAATTCGAGGCCAGAACGTTACCGCTCACCCATCACGCTCGATTTTAGTTGTTGTTCGTTAGGACGAACTCGAGCTATGTAAATTTTGGTCTAAAAGGAAGCAAGGAAATGAGTGAGCGTATTGATACTTTACAATGTTCTTCAAAGAACCGGTACCTTAAGTGGCAGCCCATCTAGGTACATCAAACAGTGGAAAAACAACGTTACTGTTAATTAATTAGAGAAAGGAGTAACTTACTAATGTATGTCATTTGTTCCTCGGAAAGCAACTAGCGAATCGAGAAAAAAATCATTGTATCGAAATCAGTAACTTCCGAATTCCGTGACTCCAGATATACTGACAATAATACTAACCATTCACTGAGCATACTTTCAAAAGTTTTATTTAAAAAAAATGAAAGCATTACTCGTAAAATTTGCTTGCTTATTGATAAAATTAAAATCAAGTCCGTCTACCTCAAAACAGCTGAAAGAGAATGTTTGAAGCAAGCCTCAGTTTGGAATATCCATTCATGTCACCCAAAGTTATGGATTTAATCCATGATATCTATTCCCCTTACTTAGAATCCGATAGTTTTAAAGGGCAATCAGAAAACATGCTTAAAAGATTAATGAAATGGTTTGTGGAAACTGGAATTGCAAGTATGTGTGAGCGAGTGAGAGAGAGATTGTAAAAGCCCATATAAAGCAAATTTCGGGAGGGTCCGAAGACAATTACTGTTAATCGATAACAGGCTCGGCGTAAAGTCTACAAGCCTGTTATCTCGATTCAGCACGGCAATGCATGCTATATCGCTATAAGAGAGGGAAAACTTTGGATATGCAGTTTGAGGGCACCCCACCGGTGTCGATTGTTGACTCGACTTTGGAACACACATCTTCGTACGTGACGGAGAAATAGATGAGCGTTGGTCCGATACGGGCCGTAAGAGAAACAAACGTGCGGTATTAGCCGAGTCCCTGGAGACGGGGACACTCTGGTGCAGTAAGGGGAGCTCTCGCAGCCCTCATTCAAATATTACTTACTGTCTGCCGTAACACTGATCTCCATATAAAAGCAAGGCAAACAATTCCATTTACATCACGTTTTCGTGTAATAGGAAACATCACTGTATTTGACTGTGGAATCTTTCAACATGTCATAATCATTTCGGAATTTGACACATGAAGAATTAGTTTCCAACTGCCTTAACTGATACAGGGGTCAAGATTAAGTGAACTTCTTACCAATTGGCGAAAAGGTTACACATTCAGAAATATATTTTTAATTTTTTTAAAATAAATTCACATCCGATTCATTAGAGCAGTGAAAGGAATGAGGAAGAGAGAGACCGAGCATGGTGGGTGAACGGTTAACGTTCTGGCCTCGCATTCGGGAGGACGCGGGTTCGAATCCCCATCCGGGCATCCAGATTTGGGTTTTCCATGGTTTCTCCAAATCACTCGAGGCGAATGACGGGATGCTTCCTTAAAAAAAGGCAATGGCCGAATTCCTTCCCGTTCCTTATCCCGCATCCCATCCCGCCTCTAGTAACCTTAGCCGTCGACGAGGCGTAAAGCAGTAAGAAAAAAAAAAAAGGAAGAGAGATAATTCACCCATGACTTTTTCAGGGAGTTATCCTGGCATTCACCTGGACTGATTTCGGGAAACCATAAAAAATTGAAATCTGGATGATTTGACCAAAGATCAAAACCACATCCTCCAAAATACGAGGGCTGAACCAAGCTCGGCGTTATTCAGAAAGACTGGCCTCCTTAACATTCTGCTAACCATCTTGTCCCTAAACTCCACTATGTTTGAGGAGAATTACTAATTTTATTTATGGAACAAAACTATTTTCTTTTCTTAATAACTTGTAGCCAATTCACTCATTTTATAAAACCAACTACCTTTAATGTTCCTGCAATGCTTTCTCCTAATCCAATTCCAACGTAGCAAACGCTATCTCCAGTTCAACGATGTGAACTGCAACACTTCAGACCAAGGAACATCAATAACACTCCTCACAATTCTCTTAGTTTTTCAAAGATGTAAAAGCATCACTGGATATTCATTTCTGCATTAATAAAATGTATGTAAACAAAATATATATTTAAAAAGTAAAAAGAATCCGTTGTTATTTAACCAACATCGGACGGTAAACATTTAAACAGCGAGAAGTAATTAAATTTACGTAATTTTCATTAATTAACTGATTAATTTGTAAAAATTAGTTTTCCATAATGGAAAAACAATACTGACTTTTCTTTCCGCAGTCTCATTACTACATGTGTAGATAAATAAAGAACATGATTTAAAAAAAAAAAAAATTAAAAAAAAAAACTTAGTTAAATCACAGAAGGCGGCAAAACATATGACGGTAAACGTTCAGACACCGAGAAATAATTAGGTTTACGTAATTTTCACTAACTAATGGCCTGGTAAGTAAAAATTGGTCATTACAAATATATAATTTTTCATTTTTACCGGGAACGAGGATATATGTAAAGTTTCAAGTCAATCGGTATCTGAAAAGTTTGTGAAATATCTATTGCAGGATTTTCTGTTTACAACAGACAGGTGAAGCAATATAAGACTGTAAACAGAAGAATAAGAGCTAACGGCTACGATGCTAATACATAACCAAAATTTCTTCACCGAAATCTGGATAGCCGATAGGGATTCGAACCTGCGCCCTCCAGATTGCGAGACCGGAGCGTTGCCACGCACTAACCACGCTCGCTGCCGCAATACAAATAATCCTAGAGAATCAATGGACCACATAGTCACTTGTCAGAAGTGAGAATGGAATATGACTGTCAATGTCTATTACCAACAGGAATTTATTTTTCGACTAATTTTGCTCGCAGTTATATAGTCAAAACTTTATCAGTGACCGAATTACGTTTTATCTTATGCTAACAGAACTTTAATGTTTGACGACACAGATTTTTTTTTAATTTAGTTTATGTTAAAGTTAAATGAAAACAAATCTGTCTTGTTGGAAAGAAGAAATTCGTAAATTTTTGGTGGCTACCCTTAACCTAAAATGAGGTCTCACACAATTGGAAGAAATATGCTGTCTTGAAGAAAAAAGCATGAATTACATTGAAAATAAAAGACCTGAATTTAATTTCACAGTAAAATCCTTGGAGTAAGAGAAGATCATTAGTGTGAAACATAAGGACTAGATGCTCATCCATCATATGGAACAAGGCTTTTGGATATCAGAAATCTTGAGATATAAATCATTTAATACTTTGGCTACAAAGTTAGCAAGCATTTTGAAATGGCAATTCATAATTTGTAAACCAAGTAATTCTAAATAATTCAAAAAACAACTTTCTGATCGACGAATCCCATACAGTTTTTCATTATTTCCTAGGTACAGTAAAAGGGAAGTGATTAAATTGTTTCCAAAATATTTTCTCAGAAATTGTTTTGTTTTCCTCGCACATTATTTCACCTCAATCAATTCAACTAATTCGAAATACAATTGAACTGTGGCATGTGGTGATTTCGCCTTCTTGGATCCTTTTTATTTTCTTCATTAACCACCTTTTACGTAGACCCTATTCTTCAATGTTTGAGGAATTTTAAACTGTCTTAAGAACTTCCATTTACTTTCAATCATTTTGAATAATTGTAGGATTTGATTACTTTTTAGTTGGGTTCTTTAGATGTGATTTAATTTCCTTAGGGATGTAGTCATGAGTCATGCAATTCGTACTTTCCCTCCAATTTAGTTTAATGTTCGTTGATATGTATTATCACCCATCGTTTTGAATAGAGAATGAATGTTTTGATGTATCTTTAACAACTGTTACATTTTCTGAGTGCGTAAAGGTTTTTTTTTTTTTTTTTAAAAAAAAAAAAAAAAAAAAAAAAAAAACAACCTTTCTTCAGTTGATTTATCGACGTTATATGTACATTTCTGAAAATTTTCACATTTTCCTACTGCTTTTCATTATGACTTTGTTCACATGGACTCTTCCCTTTTCCTTTCTGATTCACAGCTCTGTCAAAAAGTCAACTGTATCAGATAAGAAATTTCCTGCTGGCACTGGCGATGCTATCCCAAATTTGCGAATCCCCAAAAAAATGTGAAGACGGAATTGATGGAAATTCGTAATAGGTTAGATTACAAAGAAGCGGAAAAGAAAATCAAAGAAGCGAAAAAGAGTGCAGCTACTAAGAGAAGTGTAGAGCATAAAAAGGGAAAAGATTCGGGAAGAGATTTACTCTTTGAAGGCACATTTTCAATCAACTAAGGAGCCACACAAAGCCTCTTGTTGAAGCAGCAGCTGAACAAGTAAACACAAAAATTCTCGCTGAGTGTCCTACTGCTCGATGACATAACTGTAGTGGTACAAATAACTTCCCTGGTATTCGGTAATAGTGCTTAGAAAATCGAGTTGTTATTGTGGAAAGCTGTTTTCTTTTTGATTGTATTTCGGTTTTCACGCCATTATTGAGGAGGCAATGTGAAACGTATTATTTCGGTTTACAATTCCCAGCTTACCGAATACCATCGCTGTTCAGGGTATAGATATGTTCTGAGCATATTTAATTTTTACGTCAGCAGAGTAAGAGAGTACTGGATTTACTAGGATACTGCAGGTCAAATATTTCGCCTGTATATCCATATTTCACGGCTCACATGTTTGAGATAAACATATGCTAGCTAATTGCGAAGTATATTCAGTTAACTTTAAAAGTCATAATTTTTTTTTACTTATGGCTTTACGCCTAGTCGACGTCATTAGAGGCAGGATGGGATTGGGGACAAGGAACTGGATGGAATTCGGCCATGGCCCTTTGAAGGAAGCATTCTGGAATTCGCCTGGAGTGATTTGGGGAATCCATGTAAAACCCAAATCTGGATGCCCAGACGGGGATTCGAACCGGTGTTCTCCTAAATGGGAGGCCAGAACGTTAACCGTTCACCCACCACCCTCGCTGCAAAATTTTTACTTCATCTAATTAAGCATCGACCAAATTTTAAAAAAAAATGCTTTCTTTAAAGAAAACTCGCTGTTACAACTTTTCATGTCTGTTACTAGCTATACTACCAATAAACATCTCACGGAATGCTATCTGCAAAGCCATAACCTTTTGTATTAAAACATGCTGTGAAAGTTCAATTTACAGTTTAATATGCATTGTCGGGACGCAAAACTTCACACTTCTGTCGTAGCGAACTAAGTTTCGTCGTCTCTAGTATTCTGTATATAGGTTCCGGTTAACGGACTACGACCAGACATTTTTCCGCGGGATTGAATCAAATATAGTCGTTAATACTGACTGCTTCATGCGCAATAAATTACGTCGAGATCATAAACGTAACACAAAAGCATAGAGAAGCAAACAAAACTGCTTGTGTATGAATCTTCTTCACCATTAAACGAAACAAAGTGAAAAAGATTACACGAACTACAGAAGAGAATGACGTCCTTCGCAATATGTTTGTTGTCTCTCCAGTCATTTAGGGCGTTAATGAGCCCAACGACCATCCAGTGTTTTAATTAGTTTGATGTAGCTCACTTGTAGTTATGCTTTTTCCATTCGCCTTTTTTTTTATAGCCAGCTGGCACTTCAGTAAACGGAGAAAAATTTCTTAATATTTAGTTTAGATTTAGAATAAAAACTCTACGACCTGGCGAGGATTTAGTTTGATAGAATCTTTCCTATTTTGCAGCATCGATTTCCGTTAAACGATCAGCAAGTGATTTACGTAGAAGGGTCGTGGAGAATGTGGAAAAGAGTGTGCGATCGTTAGGTGAGTGAAAGTGCTGTCGGTCGACTAGTGGAGATAAATACCTGGACTGCACACTCAGCAACCAACGGTCCTCTCCCCTCCCCCCTAGGCTGGCCCTCACACAAATTATTTAGAATCTCTTCAGTTATTTCTAAATTTAAGCCTGTTGTTAACGTGACAACCTTCATGAAACTCAAGTACATATTTTATCTTATTTTATTTATCAGCTAACGCCATTGAGCCTGACAGGGATAACCATATGCAAAATAAAAAGTTCCGTCTCCTGCCAGTCATTGGAGACTTACGGCTAACTGTTCAAAAATTCCAGTGCCGTCATTCATAACTTTAATTGCGAACACCACTTTCCCGACATTATCAGATTAGACTTTTCTATTGTCAGATTATAATGAAAGATATAGCCGCGATGCTTATATACATTTCGGAAATAAATACGAAATTCAGATTAATATTCGAAAGCACTATTAGAGTTATTAGACATATAAAATGAGTATCTGATATTACCCAAAACTTGTCATGGAAGTGAGCATTTGTTTATAAATTTTTTTATCATTATGGTTCAAATATTGTTTCTCTAGATCAGTGGTAGAAACTGTGTTTTTTCTTTGGCAGTTTTTAATTATATAGCACACTGACTGTAGATCGAATGTGAATATTAAAAGACAAATGAAGAACTATATTCATAAAAGAGCAAAAATAATTCCTGGATATCTTAATGCTCCATAACTAAATGAACAAAAAGGGGAATTATCTAGAAATGATGTTTCTTCTTCTTCTGATTGTATAATTATTTAAACTTTGTCAAAATGGGTTTTAGAAATATATATAATATAAACATGTTCTCTAAAAGTACATCCATTTCGCTTATCCATATCAAATTCATATTACTTTTTCAGTCCTCTTTTGCTTGCAAAGTCCAAGATACATCAGGAACGAAGCAGAACATTTTTCGATTTTGGTACCAAACTGTTAGGATTTTGTAATATTCCGTCTTATTCTTTGTAGGAATTGCAAAAAATATTGTTACTCTATTTAAAACCGGCAATGGATATTTTTCTTTGAAGATTTTGTATTTATTCCTGGTGTTTTGGCGTTGAATGTGTGCTATTATTGAAGTTTCAGTTAAAAAGGTAGATCATGCGAAATCTGAAGTTTGAAGAAATGAATATACTGTGAGAAAATAAATTCAGTTATATTCCTCCAAAACAGAAATCAGGAATCAGTAAAATGCGTATCAGTACATTGTATAGTTTATCAATCAGACAATTTACTGGGAAGCAATATAGAGAAAATTTGCTAAATACTTTTTTGATAAACGCAAAGTTTTTATAGGACATTTATTCAAATTATCTTACCTAAAAATAATTGTTTCATAATAACTCCAATGCAACTGTTTTATTAAAAATTTAGTGTCGTACGTGTTTCCTCTTTCATCAAGGTATCATCAGTCAAAAATATTTTGCATTTATATTAGTAGCTAATCATTTCTGCTTTTCTGGCAAAGGATGTCGGTGTTTTTGTTATTTTTACATGTGTCAAATCGCACTAATTATCTATTGTAATGTTGCTTTCGCAACAGTAGCGACAAGACCAAGTGAAGACATAATGAACTACTAAGCCTACTAATACTAACGTAGACAGACGAAGCGCGATCGACAGTCAGTCATTAATAAAACAGTTGCATTGGTGGAGTTTAATAACAATACAATTTAGATTTATCATACGCTGCTCTACACGCCAGAAGGTGAGAAGAAACAAAATCAGGTGTATTACCATGAAAGGTAGCGAACAGCCTGGCCTGGAGAGAGTTGGAGCAATTGCCTTCCCTCCCTCTAGTACCCCAGGCGCAAATTAAACATTACGATCAGTGCACAATCTGCTCGCTCCATTTTCGCTTTGCGCTATGAAAACGTCAACAGGCGATAAATTTCTCAGATTAATACTGCGGTAAGGGCAGGCTTATTACCTAAGCGACTCACGATGTCTTCACTGCTTCGTGTTCTGCAGTGCAAGCAGTAAGGTCTTGTGATTTACAAATGAGTTGCTGTTACTTCATTACTGAACATAACAATTGTAATAGAGGCAGAGAACAGTCATACATTAAATGAAATTGAATTTGAACAGTCAAATCAATTATTAATCGAAGATAATTAAAAATTATATCGGATTAATAATAATTAACTTTAATATCACTCAGGCGATAATATTTTCTATGATCCATATTAAATTTATCTCATCATCATAGTTGATTCGTGTTTAAAAAGTTTCTCCTGTTATTTATAAACTGATTCTTCTCTAAACTGCTTGCTCTTATTCTGAAGCACTTATCGCCTTCACAAAAAAGGTTCAATTACATTCTTCTTTTATTCACTAAACATCTGTTGCATGGGTAACTTCGAGCTTGACGTTATTATTAAATATTTTCAGCCTCACATAATAGTATTTCAGTGCCAAAATCGAAAATAAAAACAATAACAGATATACAACACGCTCTTGTTATCGTTGCTTGTTACATGCTCTTCAAATCACAGGTGGGTTGCAATATTCCAGCTAACTGAAGGTTACTCACGGGTACTTTGCCGTCTGATAGTTAACATAGCAACGTTTAGGGATCCTCGCCAGTCTGTAAAGAAAACAAGACCACATTTTTTGTTAGCTAAACGATGTGAAAAAATGCAAATCATAACGTCAACATATTTCATATTCTAAAACGTGTTTATCTGTTCCCAGAGATTAATTTGGACAGTTAGGAAATGTAAAGTTTCATTCCTTGTAAGCCAAAAATTTACTCATAGTGATATGATTTTTTTTTTCTTTAGGCTTTATGGCTCGTCGACTTCGAGGTCATTAATGCCGAGAATGGGCAGGGGGGGAAGAACGAGAAGGAATTCGGTAGTGGCGTTTTGAAGTATCCATCTTGGTATTCGCCTTTAGTGATTACGGGAAACCAAAGAAATGAATAACTTATTACTTAAATATTATAAGGAGTCGCAAACATAAGTATAGTCAGAAAAATGAAAAACTTCTTGTAAACCTGGCCATTATTGCAGTGGTATATCTTATTCCTTGAATTATGACCATTGTTACTAATTTACACATTCCTTACAGCAAAAATTAACGAATATTTGTAAAATTTTGATCCTTTATAAAATGTATATAAGCAGAGTTAACTATCTGAAGTTTTTGGGTAGAAATAAAAAATTTTGTGTTGCTTCGCACTCTAACTTTAATTATTAGGAAGTATTTCATAATAATACTTTCATTAATACCTGACTACTTTGTTCAGTCGATGGACATTAAGACAAATCAAGTATGAATAATTTCTCAAATTTTGTAGGCACATTAAAATCTCAATATTAAATACATTTAAATTTATTTATTTTGTATCTAAAAAGTAATTAATTTCTAAGAAATTAATTTTTTGACTTAAATTTGTAATATTCTCACTAATAAAGTTTATTACAAGCGTTAATACAATGGAAGTACAGCCTCCATTCGAAATGCCGATATCATTATGGTTTAGAATCATTTGGGTACACTTTCTTCGTCATGTCTGTAGCCACAATACCTAAAGTACAATAAACGTGTTCCTACTAAATTTCAATTTCTCATACACAGTTCTGCGATTGGGACGTTAAAATATAACTGATGCGTACATTAATCCATCGTAAGTTATTTAATTGAGTTTTTTATTTAATAACTGCCATTTTAATAGATAAACTTAATAGAGACTCTCTCTACAAGAGTTGACTATCGTAAATATTGTTTGATCTGTTGTAACGACTAACTTTTACGTACGTCCATACTCCATAAATATTAGCACAACTGTCGGAATATTTCAGAAATTGTTAATGGATTAGAGGTAAGAGAGTTAAAACTGTTTTTAAAAATTCTGCCACACACTTCTTATTTTATAGAATGCAGATGTATGCTTTTTTTTACCTCCAATATTGCGCTTAATGAACTATTAATTGCCGATTTCGTATATCAGATGAATCTTTAATGCTGATTCAATATTTTTCCTGCACTAATGTGAAAAAGGGAATAGAAATAAATACCGTTGACAGTGTATACGAAGAATTAATATAATAAAATATTTAAAAGTTAGTACTTTCGCAGATCAATAACATACACATTTAATTTATAAACAAGTAAAAGCAAGTTTCAATTATTAAATTTTTTCCATAATTTCTAGTGCGAGGCACGTTAGTGTAACATCTTAACGAGCGGCAACTACACAGGTTCCAACTGAAGTTAGTCATAATCAAGTTTTACCCTCAAAAATTTGCAACTATATAGCTTTCTTAGATCATGGTGTATTAATGGAAAAAACTTATTTGTATTAAATATACACTAGGCTACTCAATTATATGTATTTAGATTCTGATTTCCTTTAAAATCATTTTTAACCAAAAAATAATTTCTTTGAGTACGATAATAGGGAAAATACAGAAGCAGATAACGTTAAATTGGTGGCGAACTCGGATAATACCGAAGCCAAATTTACATGAAAAATTTCCCCCCTAATTGTATTGTGATGGGTATACATTCGTTTCGAACAATACTTTAAACAACGCAACAATTCTTCCATTCAAAATCAGTAGTCAAGAATCCACCCTCGCTTAATAGAAGAGATGTAACTACTATTTAAACAAGAAAGTGATTTCTGTGTTTTTCTTCCTATTTCGCATTAAGCGTTTACGTTTTAGTACAATGTTGACTCATTCAGTTACTCTCTTGTAACACTGATCGTCATTAATGACCTTTGCTATCCTCATCAGAGAACCCAGCATTTACATAAATTTTAGCAGATAATAACTTTCTAAGTAAAATAAAGTATGCCTAAGTTTGCAAATATTCGTCGGTAGATAATTGCATTTTCGCAACCCAGGGTCTTAACGGGGCTCCTTATCGGGGTTGCCTGTTCTATACCAATTCCAGGGATGAGAGGTTTTACTGCCATGACTCACTGGAATCAGTATCTAAGTTGTTACCAGATAATGGTAACCCAGTGGGAGAAAGAATACTCATATGTATTAGTTAAATATTTGATTTCTCTTACTTCCTTTATTCTATTGTTTGCAGGGATGTACCTTTCAAACAAAATTGATCCTTACTCCTTAAGTTCACCATTAATTCTATCTCAAACCAACATGTCAATTATTGCATTTAAAACAATTTCGTAAGTGCTGAAATTAGAATTCAGAAAACGACCCGGCACAGTTTTCTAACAGCGAACACAGTCTGTCTAAAAAAATTGGCTAAGCCGTATACTGAATTTATTTACAATACAAAATATTTTTTATTTTGAAACAATCGAAGTAAAATGGTCTTTGGTTTCATTTAATTGTTGAACGTTACGTCCAGATAGTTGGACGTGTCTTAAGATGGTAAAAACTTTGCTATGGCTTTACAATTTTTGACGACAAGATCATTTAGAGCCGGAAGAAGATCATAGGTAAGGAAGCGAAAGGAAAAATCTTCCCGTCATCGTATCCTGTGATTTCAGGAAACTATGGGAAACGGAAATTTGGACCCGAACGTTATCACTCATCCAACAGGCTCATTAAATTAGAATTAGTTTTTTATAATCATTTGAATTTTTATAATTTGTAATGAAATCAGTAACTAACTATCTAACACTAAATGATATACTGCTAATTTTTACTTGTATAGAAACTGGTACATAGTGATTTTCGGGCATATTTTGCATCTGGAACATCTCTCTTCATAGTCCAACAAAAGTCAGCCAGTATATTACGATCATTTGCTGCAACAATGACATAACTAAAAACACTAGCTGTTATGAGTTATAATCTTAGGATGGACCGTTTTCATATATACTACAACTGATTCCACACATTTTCCATTTTTTATATTGTATTATTTCAATAAAACTTGCAGTTAAGTTATTTTGTAGTGAATGCATATAGTTATCGCACATGAAACATTTGAATTGGACCTGTTGTAAAGTTGACATTTTTGAGTTATGTCACTGTGGCAGCAAATGAACGATTAGAACTCCACTTGCCTTGGTACCTCTTTTCCACTGTAAAAACTTGCTGATGACAACGCTCAAACGCTCACCGTGCTTATCACTGACAGACCCAAAATTTTCCGGGAAGAAGTTTAAGTGAGAGTACAAGAAGTGAATTTTTAAGGAAATTTTTACATCCCATAGCTTCATATAAGAATTCAGAATATCAGCCACTATGTCACAATAGTTTTCTGCTTTCTACCAAGGACATTTTAACATACCTTTGTGAAAGACTGCCGGGCTGCTTTTTCTAGTGGATTTAACAGTCCTTCAAAATGTTGATCAGCCATTAATGACCGTATTTGTGGTCCTATAAAAATTCCTTCCTTCCGTTTAACATCACTGACTTTGGGAAATGTCGATTTCAAGTAATAGAAGCCAACAGAAAGTTTATCCACAGCCTTTAACAAATTTTCCATTAGTCCTAATTTAATATGCAATGGAGGTAAATATATTTTTTCAGGATTCATTAAAGGGACATGTGACACAATTTTCTGGCCAGTGGTAAGAGATTCACGTTTAGGCCATGATTTTATAACGTAGTGAAATTTCCTATGTCTGCTGTCTCGTTCGCACAGCAAACAGCAAAATTTGGTGAACCCAAGTTGTAAACCAAGCAATAAAGCAATGGCCTTTAGGTCACCACAGATATACCATTTATATTTTCAAACTGGATTTTTTCTAAAACTAGTTTCATATTTGCATATGTAAATTTCATATCAGCGGCATGCGCAACAGGTGTTGTTGGTAGTTCATTGCCAATATGTAGTAGGACAGCCTTCAAACTAACTTTAGATTAGTCTATGAACAATCGCCACATATCTGGCCGGTGTTGATCCCAATAGTTTCAGTAAAAGAACAAATACCATTTTCTTCAGATAAGCAGTATTTAAAATCACTATAGCGGCTACGATAATTTCATATCCTTAAATCTTTTTGGAGTAGATTCCAGCCTTTGAGTCTGAAAGTTAAAACTTCAGCTAGCTGTTTAGAATGGTTTAAATACCGAATCAGGTCATTAAGGTCTTGTTGATTGAGAAAGAATGGTTCTGATGAACAGCTACTGCCTTCTTATGAAGGATCATTTTTATAATCATTATCATCTGAATAATTTTCAGTTTGAGCTAGGTCAGAATCAGAGTAACTGGTTAAGCTCTTATCTGCATATACTGGTACAGGGAAATCTTCATTGTGTAAGTCAGCCCTCATTGCAGTTGGCAAATTCGAATACCTAACTGTATATTTTGATTTAGATTGGATTCTTTGAATATTAGTTAAACAAAAATAACTATCAGTTAGACGATCTTTCGG
The DNA here is from genome assembly GCA_031002005.1 of Vandiemenella viatica. Taxonomy (NCBI): domain Eukaryota; kingdom Metazoa; phylum Arthropoda; class Insecta; order Orthoptera; family Morabidae; genus Vandiemenella; species Vandiemenella viatica. The sequence goes on from JARYHS010007082.1 coordinate 23,998, forward strand.
TTTCCTCCAAATCATTGTGATTGCAAATGGCATATGATGTGTACCATTTTTCCACCTAGTCAATAGTCTAACACACAAAACACAGCATACATTTGGAGCCTTTCTCTTATCAAAATCACCAACTTGACAGCCAAAGTAAAGTTCATATCACTGTTTCACAACTCGCGTAAAATTTCGCCTCTGAGACTTGAAGATCATCACAAATATAGCAGAAATTATCTGCAAGATTTACACACTTTTGTGGCATGATGAAAAAGGAAAACTCTGCAACATAACGTCCACAATACATTTCTAAACAGAAAGGAAGGAAATATTTTACTAGTGATATTCGTGCTAACAAGCTCACAGTCAGCTCAACAATGACACGTCACACTGCCAGATTAACAGGTCTGCGCATGTCAAAACATGAATAATCCTGCACTATCATGTCTTATGGTGCTTCAGCATGATATTACATACAATTTCCTTAAATACAGCTTGAATAAAATCTTTACATATAAGGTAAAGGTTCCAATGACGGGTCATAGAGAATGCTAAAGTCAAATTTTAAAAAGTAGCCGTCACAAATAACTGTTTGTGATGGAAAAATTCTGACTATATATCTGAATTCAGTATGAAAGAATGCACTAGATTCACTAATAAGATTTATTCCGAAGAAAACCTTGTCAACCAGTGTAATTAACGTTTCCCTGTAATGTAAAATTGGTCCATATGGAGCAACAAAAATTTATATATAACGCAAAAATTGTATTGTAATATAATACATTAAAAAATATGTATAGTATTTTATTCTTTGCCATATTTCTCATTTGAGTGAAATTTTTTCAGTAGATTGCTGTCATTGTTTAAAATTTTGTTAAATTTTTTACAAGACTATGTTAAATTATATTTCACACATTATATGGCCTTCAAAGTCTCAGCACTTAATTGTGACTTTTCTGATGTCTACACTTTATTTATCGAAGAAACAACGCGTTCAGTGGCAGCATTAGTTACTGGTACGGACAGCGCGTATTATACAATTTTAGTGCATTATTGTATGAACATGGTTTGTTTCAAAATGATGAAATATTTCTAACCATTTGTTCTCTATTGTGACTTTTGCTGAAGACCAAAATTTAACTTTTCCTTGTCAATATATTTTTTTTTTATAATGATACTTCATCAAAAATATCATTTTCGGAAAATTTTGAGTAATATGATAGAATGATTTTTGCACATCAATCCAATTAAGTTCTGAATTTGCCGTGATGTAAGTCGTGTCACTTTCAAGGCCGGAGCTAGACTTTTGACGCCTCTATAAAATACAGTATAAATGATACGAGTACTGTCTGCTAAATTCAAGAACATTTATGTATTTATGAACTAAATTAATTACCTAAGTTATCTGAATAGCTGATTTGTTGACATCACTTGTTTAACTAACACTAGGACGCAGCACGATGTGTATCATCTGAGAGACAGTTACAAAATGTTTTCTCTGTTGTCTCTGGTTTTCGTCGTTGCCAGTGTCAAATATGTTCGTTAAGTCTAAACGATGGTGGTCGAATGTTAACAACTGATCAACAATGCGACCTTCGATAAGCAGTTCTTGATAATCACTTCTCGATAATCAATTATTTGTTTTTATTAAAGTTTAACATTATAAAATTAACGAAAATAATATAAAACTCATATCCTGATGAAATAGCCACATGGTCGCCGAAAGCCGTATATTCCCTTCCCTTTCTCCCGCCGTTCCCCAGCTTGTCATGCACTCTTTCAAAAAAATCGGGATTTTTTCAAAACGCCGCGGGACGCGGGACGAATTGTTAAAAATTGGGAATGTCTCGCCAAAAGCGGGACGTCTGGTCACCTTACTGTAATGTGCTGATTCACTCTGTGATTTATATGGATAACGTTGAGAGAATGACAAATAAGTACAATACTCCTTGATGCAATAACACTGACACCGCACTGAAACATGTGCCATATAAATAAAATAACTAGCAACGTTTACTCCGAGAAACATAGAAATATGACTAGAAGTAGAACCCAGTTCGGCTCTCTGCTCTATGCATTGTGCACGAGGTTGTCACAGTGAGAACCGAGAATAGTTGGAGCAATTGTAAAGTGTGTGAGCTGTGGCCAACTCGATTGTATTATACGACGTGAAGGGTACACTAACATCAATATGCCGGTCCGCCTCATACCTTCCATTCCTACGACACTCCCCAGCTGTAAATATCACATTTCACCCGCGATACATCTTCTTTACTCTTGCCGTAAATTTCTTTTCGCCGGACGTTCTCACCCCTGTTAGAAGACAGTATCCGTTTTAGTCCCTGCGGCTTATGTTCTGCGAGAACCAACTCAGCGGATCCCTAGAATAACAATTTCCTCACTTTACGGTAAAACATCTCTTTCATTCTTTCAACCATAATGCTGTCTGCTGCAGGAGAAATTGAATTTGTAATCTTCAGCATCGTACTAGAGTAGAATAAATGATAAACATTGCTTTTTTTTGCTGCTTTTGAAAATTTTTAACTGTAAAAGTTATCTTCACACTCTCTTAAATGTAACCTCGAATTTACCTTTCTTGCGGGAATTTAGAAAAGAACTAAAATATTCCTTTTATAGAAATATCAGTATTCTGCTAGTCAGATACTGCAAGGACATGGGCGCCGGCAGGATTCCTTTTAGAGAGGTGCATCTGTTTTGTAAATACATTATATAATTAAATCACTTATTAACTAAGGATACTGAATTTATCGTCAAGGAGTTGAACAAATGTGGACAACAACCTATGCGCCTTAAGTTATTATTCAAACAGTAAATTAAATAATAAAATGTTTGTTTCTTAATCTTTTTTCTGTGTATTTTCTTTCATAGCAGGGGGGTGCAAGTGCACCCCCTCCCATATGCAAGGATTTATTTTAAAGCACATGATATCGTTGGAATTTGTAACAAGTAAAACGACCAGGAAACAGTGTAATAACGATATTGTACTAATAACGCAATTAAAAAAAAATATAGATAAACCAGAAGTTTGTAATTTTGAATGAACTTATATGTGCGGTGAGTATGTGGAAATACGTAAAATTTATGAAACAAACTAAACAGGTAAATAACTACGTAAAGGATGATCATGAAGAATTTAAAATCTTTTAATACTTCAAGAGAATTTGAACCAGCAGAAATTAATGCAACTGTAATAATAATATAATAAATGCTACAAAAAACAAAACTTAAATTTTAAGAAAGAAGAAGAAGATAACAGCGACTCTGAATGAGACTCTGCTGGACTACAATTATAAGTTTGATGGGCTAGTAAATATTAACTCGAAAGAAATAATGAAATCAGTAGTAGAAAAATTACAGCAATTAATTCATAATAGAAAGAAATGAAAAATTAAGATGAAGAAGAAAGAGTGGTTGCATGAGAATAGGTGGTTAAAGGTGACAGCGTCCGGGAAATGATTTCCACACTTGAGGGATAAAAATAAAATTAAAATGTTTTGATGTAAATCCCATGACTAAATCACAGATAAGGATCCACACTGATGAAAATATTTTGCTAGAAGAACTCAGTTGTAGGAATATCTTCTTAGTAGATTGTAAAAACAAAGAACGGTTAATACATTTTATATAAAGAATATCTAATGTTAAGGATAGAAAATAGTAGGACGTAGGAGATTTGAAACTTGAAGACATAAACACGTATTTCAGAATTATTAACCACGTGGCAGAAGTAACCAAAAGCATTTACAAATAATTCTCCTGAATCTGAAAGTCAGCTTATATAGGTATGTTATAAACATCATGTCCCACGCTAGGTAAATTGTAATATGCAATTCATATACTCCTCAATGCTAGGTTGAAATTTATACTATGTTGTTTGTATGAGGTTTAATTAATTTCTTATATTTATAAAATGAACCGTTGCAAATATAACAGAGCTCATACAACTGATTAATTTGAATGATTAATTCGATAAATGGAATTCAAAAAAACATAGCTCAGAAAGTTTTTTTGACACTAAAAATATAACCCAATAAGCAAACGGTGGTTTATTTGATATAAATTCTTCTCGGGCTTGCCGCCGAATCACATTTTCTAATGTCGAGCTTTCGGCGACTTCCACTGCCGCCATCAGTCCTGATGATGGCGGCAGTGGAAGTCGCCGAAAGCTCGACATTAGAAAATGTGATTCGGCGGCAAACCCGAGAAGAATTTATATCGAAGATACGCCGAGAAAGACTTATATCTCGGTGGTTTATTTACTTGAATAAAAATAAACTCGAATTAATATAGAACATTATAATTTTAGCATTGATTTGACAATGCCTACTTTCCGGGTGACTGAATTTTGTTGCGAAACATTTGTGAATGCTGCGTCGATATCATCACAGTTGGGTGTCGCCGGTGGCATAGTATTTTCCTGTGTTCATCCCAACAGCTGTTGTTGGTCACCGAGACGATGATTCAGACCACCAGAATTTCTCCCATTCAGTGCCTTGCGTCCGTCCAGTCTGCTAGCTGCAAATTACATAAATATTACCTGTTTATAATGTTAAATTCAGTGATTGGCTTAGGCTTAGGCCGTGGTCTCCTCCCGCTTTTTTTCTGTATTTCACCAGGTTCACTTTCACGTAACGTGGCTTTTAGCTCGTCCTTCGTATTTTTCACACACCTTGGCCAAGTCCCCTTAAAATATTCTTCTATAAGCACGCATGATCTTAAAATATATGGTTTTTTTACAGCCTTTCTGTGAAACTGTGCTACTGTTACTTTTAAAGTGCACGTTCCGCACCAAGTTCACTTCGTACTGTAGGCCGGCGGCAAGTTCGAATGTCACAATACATTCACCATGTCTCTTTATACACAAATTCACAATCTGATACAGTATTTCTCACCACTTGGGAACTATCTTTCTGGATCTCCCTCCGGCATACATCGTCACGTTCACACTTCGTCCTGCAACTGGAACACTACACGCATTAACACTGACAAACTTTTATGAAACAATTACATCCACACATTGAAAAATTCAAAGTCTGAAAAATAAGTTAGAACTGATTTTCAATTAGTTTGAATCAAGAAAGAGTAATATCGAGGAAGAAATGTAGAGGAAGAAATGGCTGGCTGCGGAAATAATGTCACGATAATAGAATCAACAGCCTAAATTAGCCTTAAACAACAAACATCCAAAACAACTATTGAGTGGTTGCAACTTTTTTTGTTATGGTTTTACGGATCGTCGACGACGAGGTTGTTACAGGCGGGAAGTACTGGAGACAGTGAAAAGTCAGGAATTCGGCCATGGCCTTTTGAAGGAACCATCCCGGTATTCACCTGCAGTGATTTCAGGAGACCATGGAAAACATAATCTGGATGGTCAGACGGAGATCCTCCACCACGCTACGTCGGAAAAACGCACCTAACAGCGACTGTGGCCTTTCCGAACCATAGCAGATTTCCACTATCCATAGTTTCCCGAAGTCACTCAGTTCATTACCGGGACTTCTCTTCGAAAGATCATAAGCGAATTCCTTTCCGTTCCCTGCCCCTCCCCTTCCTTCATTATTTCCTCACTCTAGTGACCTCGATATTCAATTCTTGGAAGTGATGAATCTTTCAAGGATTTATGCATAACAGAACAGTGCAATATTAAATGGGATCTGTACATAACAACAGTTGGTGGGAAAGCTAATTCTATACTGCGATTCGTATGTCGAATTCTGAAGAATTGTAACATTTGTGTAAAAACAAACAATACTCGTAGGGAGTATTGTTGTTCGCTATAGGATATCTGTCACATGTGATTTATAAGTGGTATCGAGAAAGAGAAAAGCCGCACAATTTTTGACCGCTTGCCATAGTCCTTACCGAATTGATGCGGAAATAAGGGTGGGATTTTTCTCATAAATTTATAGAACAATGAATTATATCATTAACACAGTGAAATACTTTGTAGTGATCAATTTTACAGGGGTTTAAAATTCATTTGTAGTTGTTGAAAAAAAATGAAAAATTAACAACATTCTATAATTTTTGAAGAGTCACATTAGAGCGACAAAATGTGTCTGTGGTTTAATATTGTACCTGAAAATTTATTAATCTTAATATTGATTATCGTGAAATATCTTAGCAGTGGATCGTGATAACGATTACAAGGAATTTATGAACTGAAAACACAAATTAATAAGTTGTCAAAAAAAAGTGACGCAGCATAAAACCCCGAATGCAATGACTATGATAGTGATGGAGCATACGCTCCGCTAGCAATTTCCTTACAATTATCCCCACGTCTACCGATCCCGTCGGCAGAACATACTCTGTCTGTAGAAGGTATAACTCGTGTTCCGTATGGTTAATTGTTTGTGAGGATATCTCAGCTATCGCCTAGGTATTTGACGCGTTGAGATGAAGCTTCACTGGCGGGTGATTCAGATGATTTCAGTGTTTCAGACAACTTGTTCAGTGTATACTTATCTACGAATGATAATTTTCCCAGGCCTTATCACCAACGACTGCCATAATTATCATCCCTTGCCTTCTGTCTTCTAAAGACTACTTACTCATTTCTAGTATCAGTCACTGACTGTGGTCTTCACTAACTTTCATATCCAACTTTATCATGCATTGTAAACACTTCATCCAGCTCCTGATTACAAGTAACATCCAGACACATGTCGATCACATACCACACCACTAAAATCAAGTAGAATCCTAACAAAGTTTTTATAATCCCTCTCCATTAGATGCGGGATTGTGAAACCTCTCCCTAATTAAAATGAGTTTATTATCAATGAAGAACTAAGACATTCAATCCTCATGCCTCCAACAAGCAGTTCTTCTTCCTCCTTCCAATCGAACGAAATCTGTATTTTTACCTGTGTACCTAATAATTTGACGGTTTTGTCATTTATATTTATTCCATGTTCGTACCCGACTAGATATCATGTACAGATCCACCTGGAGCAGTTCACAATCCTCTCTAATTTGAATCCTATTATGTCACGGTATGTAATATTTAAACACTCTAACTTCTGACTGTGAACCACCAACACAATAATAAATAACAGTGGGCCAAATACGGTGTGTCACTTAGGTTCACACTTTCACCTCTTTTGATACTGTAATTCTTGTTTCCTGATTGTCAATGCTATATACTGTATCAAAACAGTGGCAAACCTATGTACATAAAAATACTGAATTCGTAAAATTTGAAAAAAAGATTAAATATTATCTATTAATGTAATAAGCAAGCTGTCATGTATGACGTCACCTGTCACAACATGACGTCAATCTATGACGTCGCGCAATGACGTCACGCTTGGCGTCATTATTCTTGGTAGTGGACATTATTTAATAACATTTCCAAGCATCCGCGAATAAATTAACTGACAGAACACTGAAATAAAAGTATTTATTGCGTTTAAATCGACATAATAAGTATTAGTTGCTTAGATTTATTTAATATTCGTTTTATATAAAAGTATTCGATAAAATATTTGATCAGTAAGATAAAAGCTTTAATTTTCTCAATATTAGGGGTAATTTTGATAGATTGTTATTACAACTGGCACTTGACAGCAGAGGGCATAAGTAATTTAAAAAAATTAATAATTTAATTTGATTTCTTGATGTTCTGTTACTTATATCATAATTTTGTTTTTTAACGATAGTAGTTCCACACTGTTCGCGATTTAGACAACATAGACTACAATTAAAACTAATATTACGTGGAATGGCGTAAGTTGTTAAGATTTATTTTAATTTCCTTTGCTTTTACTGATATCATATTTCAGCTGCATGTAACTGTGTCAGCCATTCAAAGGTGTTAGAATCTAATTGAATCACGAATATAAAAAAGGAAGATGGAATAATCCGTAAAGATATTTGATTTAGTTTATATCGCGATGCATTATTACCACTAAAATACGATATAGTACATGTATTAATATGCATTTGATTGAAGTATTGTTTCTCGGGCGACAAGTTTAGTACGTGATTGGGTTGAAATGTAACCCGGACCAGGATAGCAACTAAAACCTTTTGTTATAGGGCAAGGCACTAAGAATTGCATTGAGATTTATTTTATAACAATTCTATTTATTCAAGTAATTGCTAATATATGTAATGCTAGAACGGCATATTAACTATCGGGTTTTTTTTCGTTTTTTTTTTTTACTGAAATCATTACTTGGTTTGAATGAAAGAAGTTCCAAACTGTTCGCAATCTATGCAACCTAAACCACAATTAAAACCAATATTCCGTGGCATAACGTAAGTTGTTAATATTTATTTTTAGCATCTTTCGTTTTCACTGGGGTCATTATTTCAGTCGGTTGTAAGTTGTGTCAAGCGTTAAAACATCGATCTTCATCATAGACAATAAGAACGATGTAAGAAACTGTGAAGATATTGTATCAAGTTTGTATCGCATGATGCATGATCGGAATCGATGCACGATGACATTGACATGCGATACAGGGAATGTATCAATTCGCATGTGAATGAAGCTTTGATTTTCTACCTGCTACATTGGCAAAGATTGTAGTTATCCTGAAACGCAATCTTTACCAAATTGACAAATGAATCTTTTTGCTACATCACAAGGGACGAGATATTACAGCACATTGAGCTTTATTTTATAACAATTCTATTTAGATAAAATACTAAAAAGAATTTAATTGCCAGAACACTCCGTTAAACCCGTCATTTTTGACGGGCTTTGTGGCTAGTTTAATCATAGTTTGATTTAGGATATAAATTAAACGTATGATGGACCAATTTTCACACTCAAGTACCAGCGATATTTCAAGATTTTTGCTATGCTTCCCGTAATCGAATTTTCATATTCATGTTGGAAAAGAGGATATTTAACTGCACTTTTGAAAATACATATGAAGTTACAAACATCGAGGAAATAATTTTTTAATTTAAGAAATTCGGTACATCGACACATGGTAATAACACAAAAAACTAGGGAAATATATCCGAGAAGTCTACATGGTCAGTTAAATATAACATAACAGTCCCAGTAACATCTAAGAAGAAATTCCTTGTACTAATAAAAATCTGGAGTGACGTAAGTAGCACTATTTCATTCAACTTGTGTTTTAATGTTCTGTAAATTTTAGGATATTCCGAAATTCAAAATTAGTACTACCAGGTCCATTACCACGACAGAAAAAGCAAAATCTGTATATCCAAATTAAAACTGCGCCAGGTGTGTAAGTGGTGACGCTTGGAGCTGTCAGTCGCGAGGATGCGGGTTCACATCATCGTTTGGCCTTCCAGATCTCGCTTTCCCGTGGTTCCCAGAAATAATTCCAAGCTAATATCGGGATAGTTGCTTCAAAAGTCCATGGCCGAAATCCTTACCAAAATCAATGCGAAAAATACTACAACAAACTGCTTAGTAGTTTGCTATTTACAAGTTCTAGGTTTAAAATAAAATATTGCTAAGACAATTAGAAAAGGCTAACGATGTTCTTTATAAATTACTCAGCGATGACGTAGGTCTGGACCTATCAGATAACTCGTAATGCGTGGCGATCAATTGGGCTTTACTTAGGACTGATGGACAGACAGTGGACAGAACTGATCATTCCAGGCCAAATGCCCAGTCGATGGATTGAAATGATCAGACCTTCTCTATTGATAGCCAAAGTTAAAGGGTAGCCATTATAGCGAGATGATCTGTAAGCTGCTGTACTAAGAATTTAATTTAAGGGGTTACCATTGGACGGAGTTTAATTATTCAGGTGTGGTCAGATTGACCACTAAGCCTTTTGGCCAACCTGGTAAGCTTATTGATAGTGGAAGTCTAAGAAACCGGATAGGTATTAAACGGTCTGATCAGCTTCACTAGATGTCAGACCTCCGGAATGCACCTAGTTCTGGCTGATCTTTTCAGCTGTACCGCAAAAAATAATGATATAAACTGATTAGTTTAATTGGCCCCAGCTGTTTGTTTCAGCTATATTTAAAGTAAAACGTGAAACAGCTACTTGACTTAGCCGGGCTATACGGCTACATAGGTAGTCAGACAAGGGCTAGACACTTGCCCGAGCTGGTTGTTTTAGTTCCTAACGAAGATATCAGATCCTTGCCAGGAATAAAGCTAGACTCAGAAAAATAATTCGCTGACCGTCAGTAATGAACACGAGATAAAATTTTAATAATTCGATCAAGTCAGAATATGTGAGTGATGAATGATGGGAAAATAATATTTAAAAACAAAATCACGGTAAAGTGAACCTTCTTTATTTGAGTGTTGATGGACAAAAATTTCATTTCTTTGTGAGAAGGGTAGGTACTTATAAAGTATAGATTACGACCTAAACTGAATTAGAGTGATTTCGATTATAATTGTAGCAATTATGTAATTTTGAGGTCATAATGACTAAATTTACCAAGCACTATTTTATTTATTTTTATATTGTTCAGTCTGCCAGTAAAGGCCCCTGCCAGGCAGACCTCACACACAACGCGCCTGCACGCCGGGATACATATACGACTCCAAACAGGCGCAGAGACATCAAAACAAACAAGGAAAACAAATAGAATCATCTAGAAGCTAAGTGGGACTATTTCTTACAGAGGTCGCCGTACTACCACACAACGGAATTCCTGCGCCAGGCCGCCTATATAAGCGTAGCCGGCCGCTCCACCGCCAGTTCCGGCCTGACCGCGGAACCAGCTTCAACTACAGAAGACCACCGGAAGTTCGCGAGAAGTAGAAGCCGTCTCTCTCTACCCCGGATCAGGACCAGGCTAAATTTCTCGACGGTCATCCGCTAACTGTACCACATTTGTTATTGTTTACCAGTGTTTTGTGTACATAGTAATAAACCTCAAGGAACCATTAAGTGTAGTTCACTTCAGTGGCGACAAGGTTGGGATAAGAACTCTCGACCATCATGGCTACGCCAGCAGCACCTACGGAATGGCAACAGTTCCTCAAGGACTTCTACATCAGTTCTTCGAATCTCAGAGACAACTGATTGCGGAAGTCAGGAATCTCCGCCAACCCACGGCCCCGCCTCCGTTCCCAGCATTCAACGACGACGTCGAAGAATGGGAGACCTACGAGAAGCGCATAAAACAACACTTCGCAATTCATCACATATCCAAAGAAGAAGACCAGCGTGCATATTTCCTTTCCTGGAACCAATCAAAGATGTATGTCTTGCTCACCAAACTTCAGCCACAAGACCCCGATACCCTCACCTTCACGACCATCTGTACGACACTGAATGCATACTACAGACGACCGGTACCATGTCCGTCGCGGCCCGCGTCGAATTCTATCAATGCCGGAAGAAGCCCGATCAGACGTATCGCCAGTGGGCGGCCGAACTCCAAGGCCTTAGCAGAAAATGTAAGTTTCAAACTCGTTGTTCCCACGAATCCTACGCCGACGACATGGTGCGTGATCACATCATACAGGCTGCACCAGATGCCGCACTCCGGCATGACGCCCTCAAGTTAGAGGACCCATCCCTGGAGCAGGTCATCGAACTTGCCTACAAATTCGAAATATCTACGGCCGCAGATCGCCGCCTGGAGTCCTGGGCGGATGTGGCCGCAATCCGAACCGACGTAGAGGACACACAGGACGTCGCCGCCATCCAGAGCTCCCAGTCGCGCTCCTCCCGACACCACAACCGGGGACCGCTTCCTCAGAAGGACATCGAACCGGCCCGTTCCGGCAGGGGCACCAAGTCTCGGCAGCAGCAGCGGATCCCGCAGCGCCGACGCCGCAGCCCGCTCCGCCTACCCTCCTGCCCCGCCTGTTATTCAGCACATGAGAGGGAAAATTGTCCGGATCGTTTGGGCTGAATGCTCACGTTGCGGCAAGGAAGGACACCTGGCGTCCGTCTGCCGCACCAACACCACCAATGCCAATCCCGGCTCTCGCCGCCCAGGGTCTTACCAAGACAGGTTGAGCGGCGCACCTATGGATATCAATCAGGTAGACACTTCCACAGCATCCAAACTTTTTATTGACGTTACGGTCAATGGCAAGCCCCTGCGCCTACAAGTCGACACAGGAGCAGCAGTCTCATTGCTTAATTATACTACTTATGTGCAAATTGGCTCGCCCCCCCTCTCGCCGGCCCCCAAGCGCCTCCTGACATACAACAAACAGGAAATAGCACTCCTGGGACAGTTCACAGCAAACGTCATGTATAAGTCTGTACATCGTTCATTCCCCTTTTTAGTAGTTAACAGTTCTCTCACAGCAGACTTATTTGGACTGGACGCTTTCCGCTTATTCGGATTTTCAATTGAGGATAACATACACCTCGTATCTCAGCATGTTCCTTTTCCTGAAGTGGACGCCCTTTGCACCGAGTTTCAGGACCTGTTCTCACCAGGCGTCGGCTGTTGCAAAGGACTTCGAAGCATCACTCCAACTCCGGCCGGACGTACGGCCTCGATACTTCCGGGCACGCCAGGTACCCGTATCGCTTCAACAACCACTTCAGGAAGAACTTCAACGTCTCCAAGACGAAGGGATCCTCCAGCCGGTGCGGTTCAGCCCCTGGGCCACGCCGTTGGTCATAGTTCAGAAGCCAGGACGCCGCTTACGTCTCTGTGGTGACTTTAAGACCACCGTCAACCCGCATCTGCTGGTAGACGACTATCCACTTCCGAGACCGGACGACCTCCTCCGTAAACTAGCAGGAGGTACCTACTTTACAAAAATTGGACCTGGCAGAAGCATACCTTCAAATCCCTTTGGATATCCAGGCCCGACAATACACAGTCATCAACACTCCCTCTGGCCTCTTCCAACTCAACCGGCTCATGTTCGGCTTGGCCAGTGCTCCAGCGATTTTTCAACGGTATCTCGAACAACTTCTCCAGGATATTCCGGGATGCATCAACTATCTCGACGACATAGTCGTCACGGGACCCTCCGCTGCCGAACACATGACCAACCTCCGCCTACTCTTCCTCCGCCTCCGTGCAGCAGGATTGAAATGCACCTTTCAAGTGTCAATTTTTTCAACAATCCATTTCCTACCTGGGTCACATCATCGCTCAGGAAGGCATCTCCCCAGCATTTTCCTATGTGGACGCTATTTCCAACTTACCTCGGCCTCAGGATCTACAACAGTTGAAATCTTTTTTAGGCAAGATTTCATACTACAGAAAATTTATACCCTCAGCAGCACAAGTGGCAGCACCCCTGTACCACCTCTGTCGCAAGAATGTTCCCGTTCCGTTGGACCCCAGCTTGCGAGACGCATTCCACACCCTTAAACAGCAGCTCAAGTCCGCAGCATGCCTCATGCCATACACTCCAAACCTCCCCTTGATACTTGCCACAG
>JARYHS010007087.1:0-60627 GCA_031002005.1 Vandiemenella viatica
GTAATCCTCTCAAATTACATATATCATGATGGATTCTTCCTGGGTAAAATATTCCGGAGGTAAAATAGTCCCCCAATCGGATCTCCGGGTGGGGACTGCTCAGGGAGGAGTCATCAGAATGAATAGAAACATTCTACGAGTCGGAGCGTGGAATGTTAGAAGTCTGAATAGGGCAGGTAGATTAGAAAACCTTAAAAGGGAGTTGGAACGACTTAAGTTAGATGTTGTTGGGATTAGCGAGATTAAATGGATGGACGCACAGGATTTCTGGTCTGGGGAACACAGGATAATTAGCATACAAGCTGTCGATGGAGTCACTGGTGTAGGATTTGTAATGAATAAGAGAGTAGGGAAACGAGTGAGTTATTATGAACAGTTTAGTGACAGGATTATTTTGATGAGGTTAGAAACTAAGCCCGTCCCAACCACGTTAGTACAAGTGTACATGCCAACGTCACAAGAAGATACGAAGAAATACATAAAATGTACACCGAAATCTAATAATCATGGGTGATTGGAATGCGATAGTGGGAAAAGGAAAAGATGGGAATACTGTACGACGTTTTGGTCTAGGAGAAAGAAATGAGCGAGGAAGCAGGTTGTTTGAATTTTTTGAAAGATGTAAGCTAGTAGTGGCGAACACGCTGTTTAAGAACCATGCAAGAGGAATATACACCTTGAAACGTCCTGGGATACAGGCAGATACCAGCTAGATTATGTCATGGTCAATCTACGATTCAGGAATCAAGTTCTAGATTGTAAAGCGTACCCAGTAGCAGACATAGACTCTGATCATAATGTGATAGTGATGAAGTGTAGACTGAAATTCAAGCGAATAAGAAAACAACATAAGAGGAACAGACTGAAAGTGAATAAACTGATAGATCTAGTACGAGAGAAAAATTTGCAGAAATGGTAGGCTTCATTACAAACCGAAATAATGAATGCTGGTAAAGAAACATTAGGCGTTAGGGAACAAGCTGCCCAAAAACCTAGGATCACAGAAAATGTTTTGTAACTGATGGATCAGAGGAGAAGGTACAAAAATGATCAGGATGCAATACAGGCAATTTAGAAATCAAATAAACAGGAAATGCAAAAGCTCATAAGAAAAATGGTTACAAGGAAAGTGTGAAGAAGTAGAAAAGGAAATGGTCGTATGTAAAGTAGATGTGGCATATAGGAAGATCAAAAAGAATTTTGGCAAGGGAAGCAATTCTGTCCTTAAGATTAATACTTGAAGAGCGGATCAAGAAAAACAAAGATATTTTTATGGCATTTGTTGATTAGAAAAAGCTTTTCATAATGTTACGTGGGACAAGATGTTCAAAATATTTAAAGAACAGATCTAAAGTATCGAGATCGAAGAATACCATATAAACTATAAAAGAAACAAGTGGCTGTAATAAAAGTAGAGAATCATGAGAGACAAGTATCAGTTAAAAAGGCCTTGATACAATGTTGTATTCTATCCCCGTTAATATTTATCTCGTATGTAGAAGAAGCAATAACGAAAGTAAAAGAAAAATTGCCATGTGGCATCAGTGATCTGAGAGAAAAAAAAATCGGTCAGCTTCGATTTGCTGATGTTAGAAGAGAGGGCTGAGGATATTGAGAAGTCACTGAATGACTTGAACAAAATACTGAACTAAGATTCTGGACTGAATATAAATCAAAGCAATACAAATGTGATGAAATTTAGCAAAAATGATATAAATCACAGTAGATTAAATATTAAAATAGGATCAGTTGCAATTGGAGAAGTAAGTAAATTCTGCCACTTGGTAAGCAAAATTACAACCGATGGCCGAAGCAATAATGATGGTAAAAACAGAATAGCACTAGCAAAAAGAGCCACCATGAGAAAGAGAAATCTTTTAATTTCAAATATTGATCTAGGAATTAGAAAAAAAATTAAAACTCTATGTGAGGAGCACAACACTTTAAGGTAGCGAAACATGGAATACCGGAAAGAAATAAAATTGAATCATTTGAAATGTGGTGCTAAAGTATATAAGAATGCTGAAAATTAAGTGGAGAGACAAAGTAAGAAATGAACGAGTTTTTTAAATGATGGGTGAAGAAAGAAATGTCTGAAAGAACTTACAGAATGAAGAGACAGGCTGGTGGGTCATATTTTGAGACATGCCGGGTTGGTTAAATTGCTGGTGGAGGGAACAGTCGAAGGTAAGAACAGCAGGAAGACAGAGATTAGATTAAATGAAGCAGATAATTTAGAACGTGGGTTGTAAGGGGTATGTAGAGATGAAGAGGTTAGCACAAGGTAGGAAGGGATGGAGGATTGCATCAAACCAGTCGGAATACTGTCTACAGAAAAAAAAAGGGTTGGTTAGTCGGATATCGCCGAAATGGCTTTTTCTATTATTTTTTTTTAATCACTCTGTTTTTGGGGAAGTTTGATCCCTTGATGAAATGGCAAAATAAAACGTTTTGCAGATGAAACATCAGAAGAATTAAACCTGCCAAATGGACAGTTTTATAGTAAATGTGTTTACTATTATTTTAAATACAGGAACCTTAACTATAAGGTATGCTGTCATAGACAACATGATGGAGACATTTTGTTTCTTATGGAACTGCATAAGCCTAGACGATTCTACACTATCAGAGCACGGAGAATACGTTGCATCTTTGTACAGTGCGGACGTTGATAAGAAGGATTTGAAAGAAGAAATTTTGCAATTAAAAACATTCACGTAGCTAATTTTGGAGCTAAGCCATTTTCCCCCTCGGCGCCTTCTTAATGCTGTCCATAAGTGTAATTTTAATAACACATTTCCTAATGTAATGGTAGCCTTACGTATTTTCTGCACTTTGTCTGTTATTGTTGCACAAGCAGAGCGGTCATTTAGCGTTGTTGCAAAAGTTAAGAATTGTTTGAGAAGTACAGCCAGGCAAGAGCGCCTTGTGGGATTAGCCAACTATAGCAATAGAATCAGAGTCAGCTCGCTCATTGGATTATACCGCAATAATAATAAAAAAAATGCAATCTAAAAAGCTAGAAAGGAAATCCTATTATATAAAACGCTAACGTGGCGTCTGCGTGCGTCGTCTATAGCTCCTACAGCTATTGGCTAAAGAACGACCAATCATCAACCACCTAATAGATTCGTATCACCATCTTGCTTTTCGTTTATTTACAGCTAGACGCAGAAATTCATTTAAGGAGAAGGAGATTCAACATTTACGCTATTTTATCTGGATCAGTTAGACACGGAAATGGAGAAGGAGATTCAATATTTACGCTATATTATCTGCATCAGTTATAAGGACTATGTTAAACCATAACCTAAGAATTTTCTTCGCAGACAGTAAGAAGCAATGAATTTTTTTAAAAACTAGGAGAAAATTACGCAATGCGAAATGTATTAGTCAAATAAATAACAGTTATCCGTTTTCGAAATTACAGTCCCCGTCATCTAAAGTGAAATGCATTTATTTTAAAATCCTAACCAAATATTCGGATAATCTAACCAGAGTAACGTATTCATATAACGAAAGATATCATTAAAGATGACTTATTCGTTTATCCTTATAAGCTTTTCCATAATAAATTCCTATTACCATTATATATAATACCCTTAGTTTTTGATACATGTGTTAGCTATTAAATGAGATTTAAGATAACCTTTTTATCAGATCAATTTATAAATGGCAATTCTACAACGATATTCTTGCTACCAAATAGTTGCGAGCAGAGATATCAGAGATTATTTACAGTTTTATGAATACGCAACCGCAAAGTCTCTGCTATTGGTAAATTCCAAATCTCATTCCGGTCTATGTTCTGATTAAAGATTATTTATTACTGTTTATTTCCATTTTGCATATTTTACTGAACACTTTCGTTAGTGGTATTTGTACACGTTTATCCGTTTTTGATGTTATACTTTCCGTCATTTAATGTAAAATAAAGTAAAGTAAATAAATCATTGGAGATCACGATTCCGCCAGCAATTGCCGTGGTAAAACGCAAGACTCCTCTAGAAATTCTTTCCGAAATACATTTAACTGTATTATGACGGTCCAGGCTGTAATACAACCTAATTCCTATTTGAAAATAATGGTACAGGCTGTATGACAACGGAATTACTGCTTAAAAATAATATTTCTTGCGACTGACTACAGCAGTTTTACTACACCATTACTGAATGTTGTTTTGCCGGAATCGCGATCTCCAGGAGACCTGATCGTTATTCATTTTTCCTTACAAGCTTTTCCTGAATAAACTCCTACTACCACCATAGGTGATACCCATCATTATTCATATGAGGGTAATAGAAGCTGTGATTTTCGAACGCAATATTAGTGGAGGTTGTGGTTAAGTTGACCAGAATCGCAACTGACACATTTTGTTACAGCATAATTCACTTTGAAATCAGTTTTACAAACCAATTAAACTGCTTTCATAAGCGCCATATAACTAAAGGTATTAATTAATGCGGGTGGAAGTAGTTCCATATTTAACGTGCTGAATTGTGCCTGGACCAGGAAGAAAACTTATATTACATGGATAGCAAAAGTTTTTGGGATTCCTAA
This sequence comes from Vandiemenella viatica, assembly GCA_031002005.1. Lineage (NCBI taxonomy): Eukaryota > Metazoa > Arthropoda > Insecta > Orthoptera > Morabidae > Vandiemenella > Vandiemenella viatica. The sequence continues at coordinate 4,561 of JARYHS010007087.1, forward strand.
CTTGATTTAATTTCATTGGTTCATTACTTCCGGCGTCACTAATTCAGTAGAATGGCTATGTGAACTGCAAATGAAATATGTATTACATTGCAAAATCAAGGCCATTAGCATTATGTAATATCAATACTGTATAATTAACCAACTAGAAATTGCGTTCAAACCGTCATTTTTGACGGGCTGGAAGCTAGTACAAGTATAATTTTGTAAAGTATAGAATTTATGTAATCTTAGAATATTAAAAAACTTTCCTAAACTAAGATATTACGTGTTTTTTTCCATTATAATATTCTGACTTTATCCAAAAAATTAATGTTTGAAGCAAAAATCTTCTCGGGACAGGCCCTTAAGGAAACTTATTCGGGGACCGAGAATCCTAGGGCCGGCTCTGTTTATTAAATCAATAAAACTTGCGATATGAGAATATGTTATCATAATGAGCTAAATATAAATTATTTCTCATTAATAATACTCCTAACAATTTAGTTGATAATTTATTTTAAAGAAATTAATGTATAAATTTTATCTAGTGATATAGTAAATCAGAATTTCCAGAGCAGCCTTCATACGCGCAACCAATTACTAGGCAATCCCTGCCAAGTTAAATATGACCTGGTATATCTACTTAAGTAAACTAAACTTAACATGATTTGTTAACTTTTTGCTAACATATCAATACCATCGTCCTTGATTATGATTCAATAATAATAATTCTTCTTCGACACACCACACCACGCCATACACAATTTTAAACGATAAAGACTGGTGTGGAGGAAAGACAAGAACCAGCAGACAGTCGGACAGGTGTTTATTTATGGTTTCAATTGAAGGCAGGCAATGGTAACTACAACATACATAACCTTGTCTTTTGACATAGCGTAATGAATTTTACGAATTCGTTCCGTTGTTGCCTTTGTCTTTAAGATGCCAGAAGGTAAAAAATGAGTTAATAGTATTTAGTATTTACAAGATACAAAGATTTCCTTTAGAAATCTATGTTTATTCAGCTTGGAAGCGATTATAGGCAAGGAAGAGGAAGAAACTTGTTTATGGAAATAGTCTGAAATGAAACCGTAGAGATTAAACACTTCTACACTCTTGACCAACAAAGGGCGTAATTTTAATAATAGTTTGAGAAATAGCGAGGACTACAGTATGAGAATTAATTTTACTACCGTGCCAAATTTAAGAAAATTCTGGAGAAGAAGTGAAAGAGTGAATGGAAAGCTGCGTTGAACGCCCCTCCTACGTGGTTTCTAACCTGTCAACTACTCGTTTCAAAAGTAGTATTACCGCTTACAGAGTTAGATTGTGATAATTTCAAGTTTTAATTTATGCATTTTATATAGACTTTTAACGTAAAAGTCTTACACTACTATTTCAATAGAGTTGCAATGAGGACGCTATTATACAGGTCAGATCATTTTCTGTGCAGTAAAACTATTGCGGAACTGAAAATTACGTCATATCTCTGTGACAAAATGGGAAGGCTTCCTGAAGGATAACTCTACCGACCCTCGGTGTGTTGGTATAAAGTACGGAACACGCGCCTCTCATAACGTGGTTAATGAATATGTTCAACACATAGTTGATTGTAACGTTAACATTAAGAAATGTACTATTAATATTGCAACAGAAACAAATGTAGTTTTTTGGAGATTTTACGTAAAACGATACCCAGATTGTATTAGATTTTACGGCAAAAATCTCTTTGGCTTAGTAGCAGATATCGATGAGTTATTAAAATTAATACCACCAGCAATCACACACAGGTCTATCAGTTTTTTAATTTCTGTAGGGCGACGCAAGAATGACTCATGCCGAGGTCAAGTTCGACGCTGTAAGTGCCTCCTAAGAGATACCTGCGACCTAAATAGGTTGATGGAAGAAGTATTTCATTGCACTCGTAATTTAAAGATTTTCGCATATTCCCTAATAAATTCAGACGCAAACTACCTCGTCTGTCTTCCAATCTATCCCAGCCCAATCTATGTATCAATTCTGTGACGCTTTGAAAAGGGCTGTAGCAACCAGTCACGAATCGAGAGTCCCTCCACTCCACCCTCTCCACTGAGTCAATCAGAACCTTGCGATACGGATCCCAAACCCCACAACAGTAATCTAGATGCGGACGCACTTGTGTTTTATACGTTATCTCCTTTGTATGAGGATTACAGTTCCTCAAAATAAGACCTATGAATCGCAATTTAGAATTAGCCTTGCTTACTACGTAAGTTATGTGCAAGTCCGATTTCATGTTTCTTTGTACTATCACCCCCAGATACTTCACGGAATCACCGTATCAACAGCTAAATTGTTTATTTTGTACTCGTTAGCAATCTGATTCTTTTTGTTACTTATTCGCATTGCCTTGCACTTTTTGCAATTAAGTGTAATCTGCCATTTACAGCACCAATCGGATATAGCATCTAAATCGTGCTGAACTTCTAAGCAATCGTCGGAGCACCATTTTTCCCTATAGATAACTGCATCGTCGGCAAACAATCGCATCCAGCATCTGACGTGGTCACCAAGATAGTTTATAAAAATTAATAAAAGAAGTGGTCCTATTACTCTTCCTTGAGGAACCCACAAAGTAGCATCTATCTTAGAAGAGGCTTGCCCGTCAACAACGACATACTGAGTTCGACCAGTTAGAAAATCAAGTATCCATTCGCAAATCTGACCCGGAATACCGTATGCTCGAATTTTCGCTAAAAGTCGGTTGTGTGGTACAGAATCAAAAGCTTTCTGAAAATCCAAGAAAATTGCATCAGCTTGTAAACTTGCATCGATAACGTTCATTAAGTCATGTGAAAATAGGGCCAATTATGTTTCAAACAATATCTTCTTCCGAAATCCGTGTTGATACGTACTATTTACCCCGAGAGTTTACCTAAGCATTTTGAACATTCACTCCCTCCAACAGTATATGAATTCTAAAGAAGTATGTCATAGTTTATGTACAGAATAATAAGATACTAAAGAAATCATCATGCAAAATATTGAAGCAAAGAAAACTGTATGGGTTCTTTTTACTTTTGCAGATGTTACGTACTTACAGGTCTATTATTCCCATACTATCATTTGCACCCAGTTGCGCCAGATAGGTGGTTGAATTCAATAATGGTCTGGTATGTTTTAAAATTAATTGAGGATAAACCGAAAAGGACAAAAGTATATGTAATTTGAATGAATTGATTTCATCATATATTCCTAGTGCGAGATTTAAATTAGTAGTTAAGAGAATTTTTCTAAAAAAATTTTCTTCAAGGAACAAACTGGAAATAATGCCCCAAAAAGATCATAAATAAAACTGTGTTCCGTGTAAATCGAACACTCAGCATATAATCAACTACATTAAATTCTAATTTACAACTTATAAAAATAGATTTTTCTTAAACGAAGAATTCACCACCACAAATGGTATTAGCAACACTAAACGTTTCGCATCTTATATCGCAGAACATTCCTTGCGAGATAACAGAAATGATTGAAACATGACGCTAAACGATTTTCAGGTTATTAACAGATTTACTTAATTTACTCCGGTGCCGGGCCATGTATATATTGTCTTAAGTTGTGGAATAAAATCCATATCGACTGCGTAGATTTTGTTTGATTCCTGGAAAAATTAGATGCAGCCAGCTACAAATTTATATACAAAAATCAATTGTTTCAACAGATAAGATTTTGAAATGTAACAGCATTTCATTAAATGGATAAAACTTGCTTAGAATAAAAATTCTCTGCCTCTGTTTCCCCGAAATCTAAATAAGTGACTAACATTCATTATGAAACATATTTCACCATTGAAAAATAATTTAAAAAGCTAAATTAAATATACTTTTAAAAATGTAGAGTGTGAAATCAGATAAAAAAACCTAACTTCAATCCAAGATGTAACAATAAATTGTCAGGAAAAGATACTAAAAATTTCCTTATACTTATGCCGTGCTCCTAGATCGTTTATGAAGTTTTGTTTGTTAATAGAATGGCTTGGAGAATAGAGACGTCATCACAAAAATGACGAAAATTATTCTAAATGACATACTTTAAATTTTGTCAAACTTCTCGAACAAGAACCTACGTAAAGAGACATAATACACTTCATTGGGTAATCTTCTTCTTATTACATTACTTACAGTCTGACAGACAATGTGTGCTATATACAAAACAATTTTATATTTTTTAGTTAGTTTGAAATGCTCTTCAGACCAGTTTCCCAGCTTACTGAGAGCGATAGATTCCGGTATTTTTTAGCGCCACGAATGCTGAATATATTTGTGTGCGGGTATTTCCGAGGGTATAATGCGTTTTTATTTACACTAGGCAGCCGCCGGTTATTGTGGGGCTCACGCCGCCACGGCAAGTTGATATACTGTACTATTAGGATTTCTAAGTTTCGACGACATCATGTGAACAGCACATTCCAATTTGTTTAACCAGTGCACATGAATGTAACACCACGCTAGATTGTTATTGTGGCATAATACAACAATCTACAGTACAGCTAAGACGTGGTGGATTGTCCCAACATGAACTTACTCTAAGTCTAGGGTGACAAGTAATTTAGTATCCTATGTTTAAGGTCAGTTTAACCTACAGTAAGTTATCGTGTAACTGCTTATACTAGTACTTTTGGCTACAACTTGTTATGTTAATGTCGGCTTCTGTATCAGTATACATACTGTCAGCATCGTTGATCGATAATATTGGGCTCAATGATGCAAACATATGGAGATGTTATACTTTGCACACCCTCATGATAGTATCGTGTGTATTTAAATTATAAATAAATATTGTTACTAGTCAATTTTTGTTGTAATAGTAATTTGAAACTCTTAATTCAAAAACATTTTACTACTGTGAGTGTTAGTGAGTGCTTTGTTCGTGTAAAAAAAATTAATATGTGATTTAATGCTGTAGTCTGTTCCGTGTTTATTTTCTGTGTACCGAGCCTGGTGATGTAATGGCTAGCGTTTTGTCTCGCATACGGGAGGACGGCGGTTCGAATCCCCGTCCGGGCATCCAGATTTGGGTTTTCCATGGTTTCCCCAAATCACTCCAGGTGAATGCCGGGATGCTTCCTTCAAAAGGCCATGGCCGAACTCCTTCCCATTCCTTGACCCCATCCTTTCCCGTCTCTAAAGACCTAGTTGTTATAGGAGACGTTAAGCAGTTAAAAAAAAAATTCTGTGTTTGTTTACATTTTTGAACGCCACGCTTAAGTTCAGATTTTTGTAATAGAGCGCAAATATGTTTATCTTATATTTTGGTATTCCTATTATCAGTAATCGTTTCCATAGGCGATGTTAAGTCTATCTAACTACTGATTTGTGGATTCTTTAGATAAAACTTACTTGTGAATTAATTTAGCAGTTTTTTGTAAGTTAAAGTGGTAAACATGTTCTCTCTCGCATCGTGTACTATGTTTTTGTTTGTTTCTTGTAATTATGAATGAGAAGTGTGGAAATTGCCGCAGATTAGTGAGGGCGAGAATTTTTCGCAATGAGTGTGAGAAGAATTCATTGTGGAGGGTATTGTAGCTGCGTCGAAAACGGGGAAATTGTTGAAGCTCTCCCATGGTTCTCTACAGACTGTTTCAAAAGTATGAAGATATTAGAACAGGAGGTAAGGATTAGTGCCCTTGAGGCTGAAGTGATAGACACTAGAATTAAGTTGAATAGGCTGCACAGGGAGGGAAGCAGAGATGGTTGGGAACTGGTAACAGGGAAAAGGCCACTTAGAACAAATAGTGGTTCTGATTCTTTTGTTTTTAGGGTGCAAAATAGGTTTTCCCTGTAGCCAGAATTAGACAGACATGAGCCTTCTGTAGCTGTAGTTGCAGGGAATACGCAGCAAACTTGTATAAAAAGCTGTGTAGTTAAGTTTGGTAAACAGAGGTTAGGGCAAAAGAAACTGTTGTTGGTAGGTAGTAGTCATGGAGGAGGTGTTCGTCCATTGGTGCAGGAAATATAAGGATCAGGTTTCAAGGACAAACCTAGTGTTAGTCTTGCTAAGGTAGAGAAGATATACGTTCTTTATGTAAGGATTTCACGCATCAGGATCATGTAGTGATAGTGGAAGGAGCGAGAAATAGTTTGGGCAGGGATGATAGTTCAAGTATCAGTGATGACTTGGAGAAAATAGCAGAAGCAACGTGCCTCACTCGAGTCAGTGTGACGTCAGTCTTGAGACGCTATGATCGGCCACAGATGAACTGTACTGTGGGGCGAGTGAATCTGGAACTGGAACGGTTTCTTATGTCTTATGTTGGCTCTGGCAGGGGCTTGGCACCAGTAGATGCTATTGAGATGTGGGGTAATACTAGGCACGGTTAACACCTCAATAGTAGAGGGATGGGGCTTCTTTCAGATCTGATAGCAAAACGATTAATTGGAGCAACAAATTCTCATGAAAGATTCCTGTTGATAATAGTGTTAGGGCAGCTCCTTTTTTAGATTCGGTTTCAAGTATTAGGCAGAGAGTTTTAAAAGAAATTAGTTTAAACAATAATGAGTTTTGTAATACCAAAATTAAAAATTGTGGAGAGATTAATTATTAGATCAGAATATCCGATGGTTATCAAATAAAGTAGATGAATTGCTAAACCACATAAATGAATTAAATGCTATCAATAGAATTGATTCTTTATCCTGAACACCGTACAACTACAGGAATAATTATGTTAAATGTAACTGACTTTAATTTAGTTTCTTATTATTGTAGAACAAACTTGGAGAAATGAGGAGTTGTCACTTATATTAGAAATGGTTATAGTTTTGAGGATATAAATATTAGCGAGTTTTGTCTTTATCAATTTTTGGAAAAATGTGCTACACGGATAAAATTGAATAAAGAAATGTTCATAGTTGTAACAGTATACAGAGCACCATCGGGAAACTTTTCTCTTTTTCTGAACCAATTTGAACTTGTAATCGCATTTTTAAGCAGAAAAGTAGTTAACATAGTCGTATGTGATGATTTTAATGGAGATTTTTTAAATAACTTACCCTGTAAAGTTATGTTGAAATCATTATTCAGTTCATTCAATTTAACTCAGGTAGTTAATTTACCAACTAGAATAGTGAATAATAGTCACTCAGCTATAGATGATACAATCAAGCCATCTTTCAATCGACTTTTAGATTGCCATGCCCAGTTATTAATAATCAACACTTCAATAGAAACTAGCTCCAAGAGAAATATTTTTAAACTTCAGCGTATAATAAATGATGAATCAGTTAACAGTGCACAAGGTATGAATGAAAAATACAACATTTTTAGTAGTATTGTATTAAATTACTTTGAAAGTGTCTTGCACTTAAAAAAGGGACGTGATTCTCGAAGAAAAAAAAAGATAAAAAAACCCATGGATAACTGTGGTCATTAGAACATTATGCATTTTTAAAAGGAAGTTATATATTGCCTCTAGGATCAGTCATAATTCTAATGTTAAAACACATTACATGCAGTACTGCAAAGTAATGAGAAAGGTTACTAAAGAATCTAAAAGTATGTACTACAAACAGAAAATTCAAGATTATGAAAATAAAATTAAGACAAAATTGGACATTCTAAAAAAGTAAATAGGAGAAAGTAATCAAACAAGTAACATTAATTTTATCATAGAAATAATTTATCTATTGCTGATATATTTAATAATCATTTTTTATCTGTTGCTGATAAATTGACTGCCAATAGCTCAGTGACACACAGGCTTCCAAGAAAAATAAAAAATTACCAGTTCTCCTAAGAAAAATACTCAACTGGTTCTGATGGGATTTCCAGTAGATTCATTAAACTGTGCTCTATAAAGTAATATACTAAGTTATCTGTTTAATATATCTTTACTTGGGGGTACCTATCCAGGAAGGCTTAAGTGTGCAGTACTTAAACCATACTATAAAAAGGTGGATAAGTCATCTGCATCAAATTACCACCCTATTTCATTACTAACAGCCTTCTCCGAAGTCTTTGAAGCAATGTACAATAGAGTCTATGAACACCTTAAAAATAATAAAATTCTAACTACATCACAATTTGATTTCCAAAAGGGTCATTCAATAGATCAGGCTATATTTGCATTCACTGACAATATTTTAGAAGGAATAAATGATAAATTAATTCCTGTGGGATTTTTTTGTGACTTATGAAAGGCATTTGACTGTGCATATCATAAGATTCTGATGCAGAAATTAATGTATTATGGAATCAAGGATATTGTTAATAAATGGCTTAATTCTTACCTTCTGAATAGAAAACAATGTCGATGGAGAATCTTAAGGCTGCCTTAAGTGGTCCACTGTTTTCTGGGTGAGAATTAATCAGGTGTGGAGTCCTCAGAGTTCTATATTGGGGGCCACTATTGTTTTTAATATATATAAATGATCTACCCTGTGTTGCATATAAAAACTCAAAATTAGTCCATTTTGCAGTTGACACAAACATAGGAATTAAAAACACTCCAGATTTATCTAAAGAATATATTTCATATTATGTCCTAACAAATGGTTTACAGCTAATGGCTTGTTTTTAAACATTGATAAAACTCAATAAATGAATTTCGGTGCATCACACAGATTAACACCAGATATACAAGTAGACATAAAATTTACAGGCCAGTCCATTCAAGAGGTAGAGTACGTGAAATTCCTAGGTTTGCATATCGATCATAGTTTAAATTGGAAGGTGCATGTATTCACTAAAGTGATTGGGTACAGCCAGATTTGCAATTTGTAAAATTTTAGCTATAGGTGATCCCTGTATAAGAGTTCTTTTTTTTTTTTTTCTCCTTAATGTCATACGGAATAATATTCTGGGGCAATTCTACCCATAGAGACAAAGTGTTCAGAGCCCAAAAGCGAATGTGGTTAGCAATAGAACTTCATGTTGAGAGCTGTTCAAGAAGTTAGGGATTTTAACATTGGTCGCTGAGAATATATACACATTAATTTCCTTTGTAGTAACAAATTTGAAATAATACTAAAATACACAACTACAACACTACAAGTAAAAATAATCTTCACACGATTACAAGTCGTTGTCATTTGTTCAAAACGTGGTCCGATATTCAGGGATACATATCTTCAATAAGCTCCCAATGTCTAGGAGATGATAAGAATAAATTCAGGAAAAATTTAAAGAATTTGTAATTGACAACTCCTTCTACTCAGTCGATGAATTTATATCTAAGGTATCTACAAAACAAACTGTCAGTGGTTTGTGTAAATGTAGTTGACACAATCTTCTTGTGTATGTATTATTTTGTTATTCAATTGTTTCTATGTAAATTGACAACTTACCACATCCCACAGAGCCAGTCTCTTATATTGGGATCAAAGGAAAATGAATGTATTGTATTGTGAAGTGTGTGGTGAGGTTTGTCTCTAGACAGCTATTATAATATAAAAATCCCTTTTCTTGTACATATAACACACATTTCTGTAGTATGTTGGAATAATGAATACATATGTAGATGGCAGTGTGCACGCAAGTTTACTTATAGTATTAGTTTTATCCATGATGTGTTGTTGCCGACGTCTGTGTCATATTTGTACTGTCTGTAGTTTCGATCGATATCATCTGTAGTTTTCGTGTATTCGGCGTGGGAAGGAGGGGGAGTGAAGTGTACACCACCTAGGCTGGTGATAAGTTATTTATTTTGCGTATGATGCTACTAGACATTTACACAATTGAATTACAATTATACTGTAATTAACAATCTAAATACACATCTGTATACATATAGTTACCGTAAAATGCCCGCAGCTTGTCACTGAGACAAGATCTCCAGTCGCAACCATTACAGTGTGACGTCGAGGCGCTCAAAACCAGGCCACCACTTCCGGCGTAGCCAAATTTAGGTCATCCAGACTACCAAAAAAGGCACGCAGTGGACTGTCCTGCACAATATGCGACACAGTTTGTGAAACCTCACCGCAGTCACAGTACGGAGAATTTGCCCAGCACCAGGTGAGAAGAGTTGAAGCAGTTCTTCCCGTAACACATCTAACCCGATTTAGTTTACACCAAATTGACAGTGGTAAGTCAAATCCTGGTAGTTTTGAACAGGGATTGGTAATTTCCACTATGCCCTGTGGGGTTGACGATGTCCATTCCGCTGTCCAGCTATCTATAGGGCTGAAGGGGTGACAACTAATTAATGGTTTAAAGGACAGTGTGCCTGGTTGCAAACCTGAGTTAATTGTCTTACTCAATAGTGTTCTCAATAACTACAGTAGATGTAGTCAGGGTATTTTATGGTGATTATGGGGGATCATGCTGTTACCATACTGTTTAGTTAAACTTGTGATGTTGCTAACCTCTGCATGATCTGATTTTAGCTTCAATATTTTAGTGTGACTGATGTACTACTCGAATTGTTAGAGGTCTTATTGGATAGGGAACAGAATGTATTTTATTTATGATTATAGTTCATCGGTCAGATGTCACGTGTTTCTGTATATTTGTTGAGGAATTCAATACAATTCGTATGCTACGATGCATTCACCTGTAATTAACATATGTAGCACACCTTGTAACCATGTCAACTGATAACGTCTTCTGTAGAGGGAAATTACATAATTTTTTATTATTATTATTTATTTAGCTTTTTCATGATTTTTGCCGATTTTTATAAAATTTGTTGTATTTGAAGTATTTTCATATTAGTTTATAACACTGTTCATTTTCTCACAAAACTATACATATCTTTGTTCCGTGTAAATGCTTGACACAATATTTCCGTGAATATTGTGTGTATGTTTATGCATGTATCCACTGCTGCAAGTATATGGTATATGTGTGGGTGACATTCTACCTACTTAAACCCACACTTCCTTCCGTGTCGCTGTGTTAATGTTGGTTTCTGTATCGGTATACATTCTGTCACCACTATTAGTCAACAATACTGATCTCTATGTGTAGTTGTCACCCTGCGAAAACCCCTGATAACAAGAGTAACACGATCGTAACATTATGTATGTGTTAACTTGCTGGTTTTCCTAGGAAATGCTCTGTAACCTAGTGATTTTTTTTTTTTTTTTTTAACCGAGTGTGGTGGTGTAACGGATAGCGTTCTGGCCTCGCATTGGGGATGGCGGCGGTTCGAATACCCGTCCGGGAATCTAGATTTGGGTTTTCCCAAATCACTCCAGGCAAATGCCGGGATGCTTCCTTAAAAATTCCATGGCCAAATTCCTTCCCATTCCTTGCCCCCATCCTTTCCCGTCTCTTAAGACCTAGCTGTTGAGAGACGTAAAGCAGTTTTAAAAAAAAGTTTTTTTTAAATATTTCAGATATGAATCTTAAAAGACATCCTTCAAAAAGAATGAATGGTGGTAACCTTGTAAATGAACTGGCTGCAAAAAGGTATGAGATACACATACTGCATGCCAGAGATGTTCAACATGGACATTCTGTGGCTTGTGTATGACCAAGGGCATTCAATTTTCTACCAAAGACGACCATCTCCATATGTTTCACTTTAAAAGCATAAGCAACTAGCGCAGACCACTGGTGTTTGTGTGTGATAGTAGCCTCGATTCTCCAGTCTAGTGCTATGGTGGTCGCGTGTCGTTAGCTGTGGAGGTGTGGGGGATATGTTGGTTGAAGTGAGGGCACTTTCCTATTTCGATCAATGTGGTTTAGATAATCTTTGGAATCCCCTAGAATGTACGAGAATATTCCTGGTTGTACCAAAAAATTCCAGAATATTCTCGAATTATGTTCTAAAATATGACACATTATTCAGCTTCTTCAGCTACTAACAAATATAAATAATTTATATAGAACATACTTAGTATGTCAACATAGGTACTTACACAGGAATTTCACTAGAGAGTGACTTATTTGGTAATATATGTTACTTACTACACTGGAAATATTTATGCTTCTGTATAAGAACATTGAAAAAGTCAAAATTCGTGTTAAACACGAACGAAGTCGTGACTCCAACTAGTTATTTTTAAAAGATTCGTATCATCGCCAGTTATGCTCTGTTTTATGTTTAATTTTTACAAATCTGGTTCCCGAATTCGCGAACCTTGAAAATATTGCCAGAAGTTTGTCCAGTGTGGTCTGATGTGGTATGGCTCACTCCACTTGCTGGGTTTCATGCTTCTGTTACTCACAATAGCAAGTCGTGCAGGCTGCCTACAGCATAATATATACACGCGCCAAATACACAATAGATGGTTTAGTGTTGTGTATGGTGCGAAACCTCCAATCTGCGTCGGGGAACATTAACAGTTAGCTGTGTGACAATCACTGATGAGAAACAGGTTGCAAGCAATATATATGATAGTGTTGATGCGCCATGCACCACCAAATAAATGTGGTCGTCAATGATTCTTCTTTGGGATAACACACACTGATATAATCTAGTTCACTTCGACCTAATTACTTCAAGATCTCTTTGCAACTCTGAGACAAGAGAAGTTAAGAGAAATCGCCTATGAATTTCTAGATCCTTACTTAGATTTCAAAACGATGCACATATCGTAAGATGGTGAAGGCAGGCCGCGAGGAAATTGTCTGCGTATATTTTCGCCTTTGATGATTGTATTGATTACCTCATTGTTGATGTGATACTGGACATAGCTGTTGAATTAATAATGTCTGAATATCGCAGTAATCGCAAATTTCACTACTAAAACAATTGAAGTTACACTTTGCGCGTACTAAATTCTGTATCTGAATACAGACACTAATTTTTTTGTGGGGAATTTTACCGCTTATCGTGCATTGATTTCAATTTGTATTTTAATAATATAATAACAATATTTAATCAAATTACCAAGACGTGCACCCTCTGGTGGCAATTTTCCTACACTCCCATCTTCCCCCTATCATGCACCCTCCTACATTTGGCCTCTGCTAATTTTAGCTTTAAATTCTTTCAGCGTTTGTGGTAAATTATTTATCATTTCTCTTGTTAACTTGTTCCAATTCTGACATTCTTACCCATAAGAGAGAATCCTCTTACAACCTTGTGCCTGATATCGAGTGCCAGATTGTGATCACGATCATCTTTTCCCTTCCATACATTACTTTCAATTCTTACAGAAATAAATTTCCATGCCTCATCACCAATATACGCCTTGTACAATTCCATGACTCTTTTCACCCTCCTCCTGTCTTCCAATGAATCCCGTTCCAGCTCTTTTATCATATCTATTACTTATTGCATTCTGCGGAAATTTACAGAAACGAATCTAGCAGGTGTTTTTTGCTCCCTCTACAATTCCTGTATTTGATACGCAAAAAGTGGGCCGCAATACTACACTACCATATACAAGCAATGGTCTGACCAACGTTTTGTAACACAATTCCTTTAGTTCTCTCTTACATCCCCTCAGCACTCCCTCCAATAAGTACAGAATTTTGAAACCTTTTCCTACTACTTGAACCATTTGTCCTGCCCAATTAAGTTAGTTATCAAATGTAATGCCAAGAAATTTACATTTCCAGTCTTCAACAATCAATTCTTTCGCCACCTTACAATCGTGATCAACCTTTATTTTATTTTTTTATTTGTGTATTTAATAAGCTGCCTCATATTATTTATCATATTAGTATTATATAGTACCTGATACTATGAAGAGGTCAACTATAAATCAAACACTTATAAATTTAATACTTGTCGTTTTATAAACGTTGTATGGTCTTGAAACTGTTTGCACTATGGAGAAAATACGAGAAGCAATAGTCACTTTGTGGTTTGAGTAATTTCGTGAGATCTGCTTACACCTACGAAAATTCTGTCTATTTATATGAAATTTTTAAATTATGTAAAGGTGTTAAAAACGGTGTAAATCAGTATTATTAAACGACGTAGTGTAATCGCATCTGATATTTGGTTACATAGAACTTCGTATTCCACATTAAACGTAACGTGTACTGTTCGATACCCTCGTTAAGAGGGTGCAGACACAGATGTTAGCATGTGTTTAAGAGATTCCAGCTATGCGCCTTTTGATTTCGCGAATTAATATGAAACAAAACAATAAATTTAGGCTTCTCTGTACTTTAAAATAAAAAAATATTCGTGCGTTCTTTATGGACTGATGATAGAGATTACTACCGACTGCGCAGTCCGCCACTGTAGTACCAGCCTAACCTAATGCGCTAAATGGAATCATGCAGTTTAACGTATAATCTCACGGAATCGTGTCTGATACACATATCATAATATTTTCCACAGGTGGAAGATGTTCTTTAGGAATCATTGGCCACTCTGGGAATCGAATCGGTGGCCTTTCGGTCCAAGATCATTCGGCTTAACGTTGAGCTATCAGTCTGAGAGCAATTGGTCGCTGGCTCGAGATCCTCGAAATCTCGGAAGCGACATTATCATTCATAACAGCACTCGAAAGGAAACACCAACCAAAAAATTTTGGGACGAAGCTCATAAATGTTACAGGCCTGAACAAAAGGAAAAGAAAATTATTATAGAGTACCCTTTTTACCAAGATATATCTCGTAACAATCTGTATATGCATCATATGCTGTCGTATGTGAGGTACATCACATACCACAAAAACCAGTAAACACGCAACATAACTCAAAATTTCAATGTTCTCAACTTTTTTGACTATAGGCAGAATTATTTCTTTGTGGAGTGCAAGCTGCTTCCATGTTAACGTACATTAATAAACAATCATCGGTTGTCCTCTTACAACTTACACAAATTTTTTTTGAGTACATCAGATGAGGAGGTATCTTAAGTCCCATAAGCCCCTCAAAATCAAATTATTAGTAGTCATGGTGAAGAATGTCACCCACACCGTGACGATATCGCCATAAGGCACACAGATACTTCGGACTGTGAACTCCACTTACATGTGCTTTCTTGTTGAAAATCGGTGTTCACGTTATACTCCAGAAAGGAAACTTGAGACTGAAAAAATAATTGCAGTATTTTCCTGACAGGATGAGTGATAGATGATTTCTTCACAGCTATATCTCGTACATGAATATATTTCCGATATATTAATGTACTTCCTTCCCACCTGAGTTAAACCGATGGTCATAGAGTCTTCAGCACAAGAATGGCTTTGAACCCGGCTGATTCATGACAGCTGTTCATCGATAGTGGAGTGACATATGACAGTAATATTAATTTCATGTGGTCTTTACAACATGGTGACGTACCGCCCCTATCGTAGCCTCTTAACCTATCCTGGTAATCCTGGCAGGCAGAAGGGACCAACAATTTGACGCAGAATCTAAATCATGGAAACGTTCTTGCATAATTCACAAATAAACAGCAAACCTTGCGACCATTTGATTTTAGTTACCGAATATCCAATTGGTGGTTGAGTCACATACAGATCTATATTATAACTGCTACAGCAGTACGTCTGGTGGGTGAGTGGTAACGCTCGGGACAGGCACTCAGGATTACGTGGTTTCAAATGTCTGGCCTGTCATTGGATTCCACTTTGTGGAGCCTGATGCAGCGTAACTGGGGATGGTCGTGAGTTTATTTCTGTGCCACCTAAAACCTCCATTTGTCATCTGCAGTCATTGCGGTGAAAGATTCGTCACTGGGAGTACAGCGAATGTTTGACAACCATCTCTTGTTTTAGCCCAGATGACACTTGCAGTTGCTTCATAAGACAAGTATAGCATACTCCCGTGATTGTTTTATAAAGACAGTTCACTACTTAAAGATCCTTCGACAGAAGCGTAGTTTACGGGAAATGAAAATGGGTTTATAACTCTAAACATAGCTTGATTAAGTTGTTACAGTAAACTTAAATCGTGTTCAGTAATTGTTCTGAGTAAAATATTATGGCAAAAGGGAAAGAAGAATTTAGAATCTATCAGTGACTTTTAAGTAGCTAATATAATAGTTGTATATCTAATTAACAGAAATACCTGTAGTGGAGAGTATGCTTATCGTGGAAGAGCTACTTTTTAGATAAACATTTTTGTAGCTTCTATCTAGCAGCTTTTGAAGATTATATATTATGTTTGGAGGAACAATGTTGCCTCATATGACATTTTAGTTTTTCCCGGCGTATTGTTAAGGCAACGTTATGCGTGGTTTTTACTTGGATGGGTGACCACTCAAGATACTGCCATGGATCTACTAAATGCCATCCAGTTGCTGAGCTACGGGATGCAGCCACGAGATGCAGAGATGAGAGAGACGTCATCTGTCTGAGCTAGGCTCATGTAGCGTCTAAAGTTCCAGACCTTTGGCCTCTGACTTTTGTCTGATAAAGGTTTTCGTAATGGCTGTCTAGTCAAGTCTTGTGGTAAGTTCTAATATGTTGTTTATTTTATTTTAATTTTATTTTTTGTCATGTCCTGTAACGGCGTGTTAGTGTCAGTATTGGTCGGTTGTATGTTGGATCGTATGGGTCTTGACCTAGGCATTGAATAGTCTCATAGGGAGAAGCTTGAGCTTTTGTGAAGAATTTTGTTGATTCGTCTTTTATACAGTCTGTCAGTGTTGGAATGCCTAGGTCGTTATGGAGTCGTATGTTGGTCATGTACCGAGGGGCATTTGCTATTAACCTAAGATATTTGTTCTGGATTATTTGCAGTTTTTTGAGGTTTCTGTCTGATGCCATGCTGTATACCTCCGAGCCATATAGGATTGCTGACCTTATTATAGCTTTGTAAATCTGTAGCTTAGTTTTAGTGTTGAGGCTGTCCCCCTTGAGGAGGGGGTACAGCTTGAATATACCGGCTTTGCCTATGTTGCATGCATTTTGAATGTGAGTTGTCTATTTAAGTTTTTTGTCAAAAGTAACACCTAAGAATTTGACTGTGTCGCTCCATGCTAGATCCTCTCCGTCTAGTGATACACCGTCAACCGGTGCTGATCTTTTGGTTGAGAACATTATTGCTTGGGATTTTCCTGTATTTATTTTGATTTTCCACTTATTACACCATTGTGTAATAAGTTCGAGGTGTTGTGTTAATTTTCTGGCGATGAATCTTTGGTTTCAGCTAGACCTGTATATTGCTGTATCATCTGCGAAAAGTGCAATTTCTCCGCCAAGCTGGTGGAGAATGTCATTTGTATAAATGCTGTACAAAATCGGGGCTATTACCGAACCTTGGGGTACGCCTGCTTCAATTGATTTGAAAGGGCTATTGGCTCCTTCGACCACAACGTAGAATTTCCTGTTGCGGAGATAACTGTCAATCATTTTGAGCAAGTGTCCAGGATAGTGATAGGTGTTCATTTTGTAGATAAGGTCGCCGTGCCAAACTTTGTCGAAGGCTTTTTCGATGTATAGCATAACAGTGCCTGTATGGTGTCCTATGGGACGTGCCCGACAGATCTTTTCAACCAGTCGGACGGCTTGGTGGGTGGTGCTATGACTTGCACGAAAGACGAACTGTTCAGGAATGATTATGTTTCGATCTTTGAGGAATTTTTGGATGGATGTGTTGATGAGTATTTCGAGGATTTTTCCAAGGATGTTGAGTAGGGAGATGGGTCTGTAGATTTGTGGAAATAGGAGGTTTTTATTGGGTTTAAGAAGGGTTATGACTTTTGCAGATTTCCATGCTGTTGGGAAGTATGCCAGCCAGAGCAGCCATTCGCGTTCTTCCTGAAACAAAAAAGAACAGTTTATGCTGGAGGTTGTTGTCTTTCGACATTTCCTCCACGGGGATTAGTGATGGGGTATAACATTACGTGGGGTTTGTCGTCACAGTTGGCTAGTCATTGTTGTCGTAATTGTTGGGGAGTCTTATGTCTAAACTGTCAGATCCAGTGGTCTTCTGTGTCGGCCGGGACGAATTTCGTACCGGCCAAGCACGCTGATCAACGGATTAGTGCTGGTTTCCGCCTTGTTGTAGAAGGCAGTGGCCAGCACTCGGAAACGGTCTCTTAGGGGCATGATGCCGGTGGCTTCATGAAGAGCCGCTGTCGGGAAACGGTGGGGGAAGTGAAGGGCACGTTTAAGTGCCCTGTTTTGGACTGCCTGCAGTCGTCGCAGGTGGGTGTGAGCGGCATATCCCCACACTGGGCAGGCGTACTCGAGGAGTGGCCTGACCAGGGTGAGATATATGCGCACTCCCAGGGACGGTGACAGTGCACTGTTCCTGTTTAGGAGTGGGTAAAGCTCGTTTAGCCTGGCGCTGGTCCTTCTACGCACATCGTTGATGTGCGTGCGCCAGGTGAGCTTGGAGTCCAGCATTACCCCGAGGTATCTCAGAGAGGTACTCCAGGGAATGTCGGATCCGTTCAGCCTCAGCAACTGGGCCGGTTCGCCGCCGTTGCGTGGGCCGTACTTCCTCGTGAAAACGATGGCCTGGGTTTTGGTAGGATTGACGTCAATGCGCCACCTCCTAGCCCAGGCCTCCGTCTTCTGGAGGACTCCTTGCAGTCGAGCGGTGGCAACGGCCTTACTCCTGCTACGAGTGATGTAAGCCGTGTCATCCGCGTATGTAGCTGTCTGTACACGGTCTGCCGTTGGTACGTCAGCCGTATACAGAGTGTACAGGATGGGGCCTAGGACGGACCCCTGGGGGACACCTGCAAGGATGTTTCTGATATCTGACTTGACTCCGTCCACCTTCACATGGAAGGGGCGGCCAAGCAGGTAGGACCGGATAAGCTTTACTAGTGGCCCCGAGAAGCCCTGCTGGTAAAGCTTCAGTAACAACCCAGAATGCCAGACTGAGTCAAAGGCACGCGCTACGTCCAAGGACACCATAGCGCAGTGTGGGCGAAGGAATGGATTGCTGTTTCCACAATGCGGAGCACCTGTTGGGTGGTCGAGTGTCCATTGCGGAAACCGAACTGGTGGTTTGGCTGGAGACTGCTATCTGAGATGAAGGATTGCTTCCTCTTCAGTAGCAGCCTCTCAAAGACTTTGCTGATCGACGGTAGGAGACTGATGGGCCTGTAACTCTGGGGGAGACAGGGGTTCTTCCCGCTCTTGTGGATAGCTACTATTTCAGCATGTTTCCACCGTTGCGGGAAGACCCCTGTCCGCAAGATGCGGTTGAAGATGTCTGCCAGAAACCCGTGGGCTTCAGGTAGCAGATTCCTCAGGCATCTGTTCCCGATCCCGTCGTGGCCAGGAGCCTTGTTTGGCCGGAGCCTTGCAAGACAGCTGGCCACTTCCTCAGGGGAGACGGGGTCTATCTCCTCGTCTCCGTCGTCAGCTTGGAGGAAAACGCGCAGACGGTCTTCGGTGTCTCTCAGGATCTGTTCATCTGCGTGCGTTTTGGAGGGACGGAAGTTGCGCTCCAATCCATCGGCCAAGGCATTTGCTTTGCCTTCAGGTCGATGGATGGGACCGTTTGTACCTTCCAGGGGGGGGATTCTCCGCTTCCGCCTTGTGAACCTACGGGGGGTAAGCGCCGAAAGTCGGGCGTCCCATAGTCGGTTCCTGTGGTGGGTCAGATCCGCTTTCAGTTGCTTCTGAAGGCGGGTTAGGAGTCTTCTGGTGTCAGGGCTGTGGGTCAGCTTGCACTCCCTTGCAACCCTGTTCTTGTGCCTGATGGCAGCAAGAAGGTGGGGCGGCAAGTGAAGTGTTGGGAGACTCCTTGAGTGAAGCGGGGTGGAGTCTGATATAGCCTCCTCCACCATTTCCTCGAAGGCCCTGATCGCCACATTCAGGTCCTCTACTCGCTGGTCAGCCAGTGAGGAGGACAGCGACCGCTTGAAGCTTCTCCAGTTGGTCTTACGGAGGTCATGGGAGGCTGGGCACGAGTCATACCATTCACCAGCGTCCACCTCCAATGTCACGGGACAGTGGTCGGAGGACAGCTGGTTTATGGTTCGACCAGTGACTAGGCCTGTCAATGCCCTGGTGACTACAATGTCTAGGACGTCCGGGTGTGCTCTACCTCTACCCGCAGGGTAGTGTGTCGGCTCATCCGGACCCCAGACCTGCATGTCTAGTGCATTGGCGAGCCTCCGTAATGTGATGCCTGCCACATTTCGGACCCTGCTGTTCCAGTCGGGGTGCTTCGCGTTGAAGTCACCTCCGAACAGAACCTTGCCCCTAATAGAGGCAAGTGCAGTGAAGTCCGCTTCCAGGGTGTTCCTGTTGTCCGCAGCCGCAAGCCTGCATGGGGGTCGGTAAACTGCCACCACTGTGAGTCTCCCCCCAGCGGTGGAGACCTCCACCCCAACAGCCTCGACAGTCTGCAGACCAGGAACCCTAGCTTGGCAGTGGGGGATTCCACTCCTGACATATATCGCAAAGCCTCCCCCTGCGGTTAGGCGGTCGCGACGATAGCAGAAGTAGTTTGCCACTGATGCTCGGAGTCCTGGCTTGAGGTGCGTCTCGCTAACTAGACACACATCAATCTCCTGCTCTTGCAGGAAATACCTGAACTCCAACATCTGTCCAACAATGCTGTTAGCATTCAATACGCAGAATTTCATGCTTCTAATGTTAGGCCGTCTATCCATTGTGGTTCGTGCTAGAGCTTGTGGTGGTGGTGGCCGGGGCCGTCCTCACTGAAGCGTGGACGGTGCTGATAAGCTAGTCCATCTTCAGGAATAGGGCTTGCACCGTCATCGTCAACGACTCCAGCATTGCGCAGAGCGCTTCTATGCTGTCGACCGGTGACGATGTGGCACCTGTCGGGGGGGGGGGAGCTTCGGGGTTCTGCTCGGCCACCTCCATCGGGACAGAGGTGGCAGCAGGGGTCGGGCTGCCCATTGCAGCTTGGGCGAAGGTCACATTCTCGATGCGGCGGTTTGCCGCATTTGAGAAAGTTTTCTTCGCTTGCTGCTTCTTCTGAGCAGGGTTTCCTCCTTTTTTGGGGGGATTCCTCTGCTGGGGGGGGGGGGCTTCTGCTGGGCGGGTTTGGGGGGTTGGGGCTTTCTGCTGGGCGGGTTTGCGGGGTTGGGGCTTCTGCTGGGCGGGTTTGGAGGGCTTCTGCTGGGTGGGTTTTCGGTGCTTCTGCTGCGGGAGCTTTTCCTGGGCAGGAGTAGTACCCTGGGCAGCAGGGGGCCCCCGAGCTTGAGTCCCGGTCTGGGGCTGGACATTTTGCTGGCGTCCTTTATCCGCTAGGGACTGGACGCCACGCATACGGTCACGGGCCCGCTTGAACGATGGACAGCCCTTGTAGCTCGCTACATGGGCGCCACCACAGTTACTGCACTTAGCAGTGGATCTGTCCTTCTGGACCGTGCAGAGTTTCGAATCGTGTGCTCCCGCACACTTTACACAAACCGGGGCCATCTTGCAGTGACGTGCAACATGACCGTAGGCTTGGCAGTTGAAACACTGCTGTGGTCCAGGGGACGAGCGGGGGGTCTCTGCTTTCACCATGAGGTGGCAGATACTCTCGACACGGAAAAGCTCTCTGTTCTGTGCTGTGTCAGGGTCAACCACAAGAAACAGAGGCATCTCCGCGCCGGTGCCAGGACGTTTTAGCTGGGCTACAGACTTCACGTCGTAGCCCATAGCTATCAGTTCCTCTTTGAGGTCCTTCACTGGGAAGGACCTCGGGAGTCCACGAATCACCACCTTCACGGTTTTCACCGTTCCGGTGGGAAACGTGTAATAAGGAGTTCGATGCTCCTCCAGCATCGTCCTCACGCGGGTGAAATCGTCCACCGTGGTGAATGTGAACTTGATCCGGTCACCCCCAGCCGTCTTGGCCTGGAACGGATACTTCACGACCGATTTCACCCACTCGTGGAGCTTGGTATAGCTCTCGCTATACTCCACGACGATAGGCGGGAGGTTGGCTCTCACGGTCTTCGGAGCTGACGGGGCCGATGTCTGGTTGATGTCCATCCTCTCCGAAGCCAGTGAGGGGGGAGGGGTTGTCCTGACTACGGGAGCTGGCTCGGAGACAGTCTGCTGCACTATCGGGCCAGAGGTTTGTGGCCGGTAGCACAAGTGCTCCTCGGCCTCAACCTCCCTCGACAGGCAAGCATACCTGTTATCGAGGACCAGCTTCTCGGGTGACAAGGAGGGAGGAGTCCTGCAGGTGCGCCTGGCACGTGCGTAGTCACCAGTGACAAAGCCGTGGCTTGTGCTGGAGACTGGCGCATCTTCCAGCGGCGGGAAGTGGCGGTGGAGAGGGGAGGATTTCCAGAGGCGGCCTTTTTTCCCTTGCGGGATGAAAGACGTGCAACCGGGATACTACAGACCCTGTGGTTGCCTCGGGGGTCCTCTTTAGGCTGCTTCACCTTGCCAGCCTGTAGTGGAGAGGGGACCCTCTTGGTACCACGGTCGTCGGAGTTTTCCGCAGTCTCGGGTTAGGTTGCAGGTGGGGCCTCAGGTTGAGGAGTTTCGTTGTTCGTGGGCTGTGGAGCCGTAGGTGTTAGAGAGTCCATCTCGTCCACCAGCACTTCCAGCGCACTAACAACGGGTGCGGAAAGGATGGGGGGAATCCCTTGAAGGAGAGGGTGTCGGGCGAATCGTCAGTCATTTTCGTCTGTCTAGCTAGGGGTTGCCGCTTTAGGGTGATTTGTGGTCACCGTTAGGTTGCCCTCACCCAGAAGTGGCCCTAATCACACACGCGCTGGTTACTGCACAAGTGCAGTGCCCTGGCACGGTGGTCTAACTACTCCTTGGAGGACAGGGGAGGATGCCCCTCAAAACAAGGTTGTACTGCGCGGGACTAGTCTGACAACTTTGCTTTTTCTAAAATAGTCCACGCAGTACAACGGGCGAAGATAGTCTTGTCCGGGTAGTCAGTACCTTGGTGAAGCTCGGAGGCCTCAACCAAAGGTTGGAGAGCGCGGCAGGCGAACCTCGCGCTGCGCCTCTCCGAGCGCGACTGCGCTACGCTGCACACAGAACAGCCAGTAACTGCCATAGCTTCAAATGGCAGCGTCGTTGGAGTGTGTTGTCTTTCGACATTTACTCCTCCTGCAGATGATGGGGTAGATCTTCGCGGTCGATGTTATCCTCGCGGTGGCTTCTTGTTGTCTTCACGAGCTGTCGGCAGCTAGGGTATAGCGGCTGAGCAGGTGGTGGGGGCGACGAGTTGCGTCAGCAGCTCGACGACCCTGAGAAGCTGTGGCCCCCATCCAGCCCCATCAGCACCGTGTCCACAGCATCTGTGGGGACGGCGGGACGGGTTGTCTGGGGGGGGGGGGGTCGCGGCAGTGGAGCCCGTTCTCGCGGATGGTCCTTGGCCCTGTTGTACCCGCTAGCCTTGGCAGCGGGCTTGTCGGTCTGACAGTTTGCTTTTTTATTTTCAGGGAAGGAATCCGACTGGTGGCTCTTCTTCTTCTTTCTCTTCTCGTCCTGCTGCAACCGCTTGCGGCTTGGGCAAGCTCGGTGGCACGCCGCGTGGGGGCCCCCGCAGTTGCAGCAGGTGGGGTCATCCTTTGGCCTGGGACAGGCCGCAGCTTGATGTTCACCACCGCAGCGCACGCACCTAAGCTCGTAGGCGCAGTGCTTTGCGTAGTGGTTGAAACGCTGGCATTTATAGCACTGTTGGACGTCAGCGTTGAGTGCAGATCTGCTGCACTGGGTTCTGGCTGTCCTGGTCGCTGGTGGTGCAGTCTCCGCGGGTGGCGGTGGCGCTGCTTCCTCGGTGGGCACAGACCGAACGCACTTCCGCTTGGCAGTGCATTGGCTGGCGTTATGGTTGGACCCTTAGCAGTTGGAACACTGAGCTATTTCTAGCGTCAGCGGCTCCCTGTCAGGGGTCTTGGTCTGCGTGGCGGTAGTCCTGGTGGTCGCCTCGTCAACTTGCGCCCTAGGGGTCGTAAGCAACCGAGGGTCACAACAGTAGTGTTTGACTTCTTCTTCTTGTAGCATCACGATGATTGCATAGAAGTCATGTATGCAGTTTGTGTATATGATGAGTCCCGCAGTCGTCGGGTGCGCAAACACCGGCAGAATCGCTCTGCGCTGCATGCGCTCGAGTAGCGGGACGAAACCATCGTCCGTGAGTGCGAGGAGTACTCTGGTAGGACCCTCCTCCAGCAGATGGTCTGACGTGTCCATCTTGTTGGAGTCCTCTCGCGGCGTAGTCGGCAAGCTGGTTGCCTCCTGGCTAGCTGCAGGCTTCTTCTTGCTCCGTCCCATTTCTTGTAGATTCGCGGCGACGGCTCAATACGAGGCCCGGCAGCTGGTGTATAACAGGCTATGTGCCCTCGCTGGCTGCTAGCAAAATTTTAGCCATTCGCCGTCTTCAGGAAGTCCTCCAGGTAACGGAGAGCTGGGCCCGGAGATGGAGAATTGATATTAACCCAGCAAAGACACAGGCAATAATCATCAGCAAGAGACTTGGGCCCCGTCGGCAACGGCAACCGGACCCTGTTCTTCACCTTCATGGTAACGATATACCCTGGTCAGCTACTGCACGCTATCTAGGAGTGTTGCTAGACAGGAGACTCACCTGGCAAGCCCATATTAATGATATCCGCAGGAAAGCAAGCATGAGGCTTCACAGCCTATACTCGCTGCTTAACAAAAACAATAATCTAGCCCCAAGTACTGGCATTAAGATATACACCACTCTTGTAAGACCAATTATTGAATACGCCTGTCCAGTGTGGGCATACGCTGCCGACAGTCATATACTCAGATTACAAACAATACAAAACAGGGCACTGAAGAGAGCCCTACATCTTCCAAACAGTTTTCCAACCTATGCACTCCATGAAGCCACTGGAGTTCCATATCTTCACGACAGGTTCAAACAACTAGCCGAAATATTCTACAAAAGTACTCATAGAAGCAAGAACCCTGAAGTCCACAACATCGGTCGCTATGATACAACAATTGATCGTCACAAAAGACCACTAAATTTAATCAAATAATTGACACCACCGTGAAGCCACCCCAACAGTGAAGATTTACACCACCCATATACTTTTGGAGGCAATGTCTACGGACAATATCCTCCACCTCCACCTGCCCTCTAAGAAAAGGCAGTAATTGGTGCTGCGCTGCTGCTGCTGGCTGCTAGCAGCCGAATGCGCTACGCTACGCTGCTCCGCGCTACCGCCTTAAGTACCCTGGCGGCGCGGCACGAACTACGGCGACTGGACCCGAGCGGCTGCTCGGCTCGGCTTGATCGGCTGGCCTCGGCAGCTAGCTGGCTTCTCGGCACTGGTTGGTCCTCTCGCAGGCGATGTTCCCTCTCTGACGGCAGGCGATGAACTCCCGCAGTGGTGGGAAGTATGCAACCAAACTGGTTTGACCCCGTCTATGGCCGTGTGCATCGCCGACCAATCAAAGAGCAGCGTGAAGCTTCCCTTGACAAAAGGCTGTTTATAGGAGCCAGGACTGGCTCGCGAGTCACTTAGAGTCATTCTGAACCGTGCGTTCCTACCGATAACTTCCTTGTTCTAATACTTACTTCCTTGTTCTCGTTAACGTTTGTTTCCGTGTTGTTCCGCTGGGGAGTTTCCTTGCTGTTCGAGGTAGCTCCTCAGAATTTCCTTTCCTTTTGTTTTTCCTTTTTGTTTTGCTGGCGTATGCTAGCAACCGTGAGGCCTGTTGTTGGGAGCGCGACTCTCTGTCGGTGGTCCGTCGGCTGGGGCTGTCCACTCCGATCGTCAGGAAGCAGGGTACTACTCTGCGCAGTAACCGTCGTTCGTCGGGCCTTAGGGCCGTTCCGGGTGGAGCACAACAACCGTCCAAGCGGCACCTGAAGAGCTGATGGAAGGTACAGATTTCAACACCGGTGACGAGTCCTTGGAGGCTGGTGCCTTCAACGTCGCCCCACCTGCATTTGGAAACCAGCAAGCGTACAGAAGAAATTTTCCAGCCTTGGATAATAGGTATGTCTCTGACAATTCTGGCAGCGTTGTATCAACATCTATAGCTACAACCTCGTCATCACCGGCAACTAACTTGCCACCAATTCTTCAAAATGTCATGGGGATAAACAAAGATGTGGACCGCATGATAACGAACAGCCTTAAGAAGCGAGGCAGTAAAGAGTCTGGTCCAGCAGTTTCTATAGGCTCAAAAATAAGGAGGCAATCGGTGAAGACCAAACCTGCCCCATCACAAAGCAAGGTCAAGCATAGCAAAAGGCCTGAAAAGTTACAACTACCTAGATCAGTTACATCAGCCAAGTCATCTATGCTTAAAGAAGCTATAAAAACCACCACCACTGTCTTACAAGCACCTGCGGAGGATGACTTCCAAATCGCCAGAAAAAACGGTCCGGCCCGCACAGAGGGGATCCCTGCAGGAAGCACCGATGGAGTTTGTCTAACCCATACAGCGCCCTAACGGCAGATATGGAACAAGATCAACCACAACAGCAGCAGCAGCCGCCACAACAGCAGCAGCCGCCACAACAGCAGCAGCCGCCACAACAACAACAGCAGCAGCAGCTGCACACCCAAAGGCAACAACTTCCGCCCATAGTGGTGCAATACAATAATTCATACAAAGAACTCCACCAACTGGTGAAAGGGATCTTGGAAGGCCACCCATTCCAAGCTAAATCTGCAGGCGGCGATAAAGTCAAGCTGACCTTTAACACAACCGAGGAGTACCTCAAAGTCACTGCGGCACTACAGAGGAAGGGGATTGCATACTATACCTTTCCCTCTGCCGCCGAAAAGCAGCTAAAGGCAGTCCTCCGAGGTATCCCGATAAACATACCGTCTGCCGACATCAAGGAGGAACTGGAGGACCAGGGCTTCGACATACGCACCGTCGTGCAACTGAAGCGACCCGGGGACCGGACCTGATGCCTCTGTTTCTGGTAGTCCTCCCAGACAGGCCACAAAATAAAAAGATTTTTTCACTGGAGTCCCTGATGTCGCTGCGGATTACAGTCGAGAAATTAAGATCTCCTAACGGCCCAACGCAGTGCTTTAACTGTCAGGCACTAGGACACGTAGCCCGGCACTGTAACATGCCGTCGGTCTGTGTCAAGTGCGCGGGACCCCATCTATCCAACGACTGCACGCTGAAGAAGGGAGTCGACACCCCAAAATGCACCAATTGCCAGGGGCAGCACGTAGCTAGCTACAAGGGCTGTCCTGCCTTTAAACGTGCCCGGGACAGGCTGCGCGGGAACACAACCGAGCAGGCTGACTCATCCCGCAAGAAGCGTGATACACGTAAGAGAGAGAATCTCGGCGAAAACCGAGCACCCCGTGAAGGAGCACAGAATGCTACAACAAACCAAAACCAGGTGCAACAAACCGAGAAGCCTGCACCACCCAAGGCAGCCAAACCACCACCAAAAGCCGCCAAAAGGCAGCTACCGGAAGAAGGCGTGCAAACCCCAAGGAAGAAAGCCACAAACAAAAATCCAGCCAGCGGCAATTCCTCCTCTTCCTATGCAGCAGCAACAAAAAGTGGGGCCCAGCAAGTGCTGGACGAGACCAGGTCCCAGGCCACAACAGTCCAGAGCCAGAACAGGCAAGACTGCCACCACTGCCACCAGCCAAGTCCACACCCTGAGGCGACCAACAACGGTGGTGCGATGGAGTACTTACTCAACGCCATCGGGGCTTTGACAAATCTGATGACCACCCTGATCGCTAAATTTGACGCACTAGCCGCAGACTTTAAAGCTGCAGTAAGGAGGGACCACGGCCCCATTCAACCAGAAACTCTCGAAAACAACAACGGACCGAGTTCACATTGAAAACTTATCTCTATGTATATGGAACGCCTGTGGCATATTCCAACAAATGGGTGAGTTTAGGCAATTCTTACGGGAGGAAAACGTGGACATCTGCCTGGTTGCCGAGACGCACCTGAAGCCCGGTTTAAGAGCCTCAGTAGCCAATTACAACTGCTACAGATCCGACAGACCCACCGCTGGTGGGGGAGTAGCCATCTACATCAAACATGGTCTCCCACACCACGACATCATGCTTCAACCCACGCTCCAACTAGAAGCACGAGCAATCGAGATAGCAACAACCATAGGACCTATCACTGTCGTTGCAGCCTATAGGCCACCACGGAGACTTTTCGTAGAGGACGACTTCCTCCAAATACTTAACCTCAGGGGCAAGCTTCTCATTGGTGGGGACCTAATTGCGAAGCACCCTGAGTGGAATTCCCGCGTAAGAAACCCTGCTGGCACACGACTCCAGCGTCTCTGCCTGCGTCACAACTTGCAAGCTTGGGGTCCGGACAAGCCCACGCACCACCCGTGGAGCGGCAGTCGACCAGACGTTCTAGACATTGTCATCACCAAGGGTATCACAGGCTTCATCGCTGCCAATACAGTGAACAAATTATCATCCGATCATTCGCCGGTGGTTGTCAACATGGATGTCGGAACGTGGCACAAACTCCCTTCCAACTATCTCAACCTCAGCAAAACGGATTGGGACAGTTTCAGAGAAACTATCAGAGTCTCCTTACAAAACAGCCAACCACTCAACTCAGAGACGGAGCTAAAGCAGTTCTCCACCACTGTTGTACAGGCAGCCAAGAATGCCACTCCACCACCTGGCACCAAACAGCAGCCCCGTTCGTTACCTCCACAAATACTGGCTCAGATCAGGCACAAAAACGGTGTGGCGAGGGAATGGAAGATGACTCGCCAACCTGCTACCAGGCTCCTTCTCAACCGCCTCCAACGTGAACTTAAAGCAGCCATTACGGAACACCGTAACAGAGAATGGTCAGCCAGACTAGCCTCCCTGAATATACGAGATGGCAGCCTTTGGAACGAGACTCGGCGCTTCACCAAACGCCGAGCTCGCATCCCCCCACTACATGGGGAAAGAGGCTTGGTCTTCACCGACGAAGAGAAAGCGCAAGCACTCGCTGACCACTTCGAGCGTCAGTTCCGCCCTGCTGATGACCACGACCAAGACCACACAGCGGAAGTCAGACGGAGGCTGACGACATTCCTGGCAGCTGAAGACGACTACCACATAGAGGAAGCCACAGAAGATGAAATCAGACAAATCATCAACCGCCTCCCACCAAGAAAGGCTCCAGGTGTAGACCAGCTTGCAAACCAGATGTTGAAGAACCTACCGCAAGTGGCCATCTACCATCTAACACAGCTGTTCAACAACATCTTCCGAACACAACGGTTCCCAAGATGCTGGAAGCTTGCGGTCGTGATCGGGGTGCACAAACCTGGCAAGGACAGCACGTTTCCACAACACTACCGGCCGATCAGTTTATTGCCAGCCCTGAGCAAGGTGTTCGAAAGACTCTTGCTCAGGAGAATGAACGTCCACATCAGAAACGAAAGTATCATGCCCGACTTCCAATTCGGTTTTCAACAAGGCCGCTCTACCACTCAGCAAATCATGCGGATTGTGGAACGTGCTACAACCGCCTTTAACCACAAGGGACACTGTCCACTAGTACTACTGGACGTGGCGAGAGCCTTTGACGCCGTCTGGAACGAGAGTCTTCTGTATAAACTTTTCCAACAGGGATTCCCCACCCCTTTTGGGAAGTTGATAAAGAGCTACCTATGTGGTAGATCGTTCAGGGTGCGAGTTGGTGATAAGATGTCCTCAAGGCGCCCAATCAATGCTGGTGTCCCACAGGGATCTGTGCTGGGACCAATACTATATAACCTCTTTACTGCTGACGTCCCTGCTCCTGCTACCGTTCGCACAGCGTTGTACGCTAATGACACAGGCTTCTTCGTAGCTCACAGGAACAGGGCAATCGCCCTAAGAAGACTGCAAGACGTATTACAACAAACCATCGCGTGGGCCAGAAGGTGGCGTATCACCATAAACGCCAATAAAACGCAAGCTATTATGCTGAAAAGGCGCCGGGGGAAGCGCCCCCGTCAGCAAAACCTACCCCCGAACCTCACCTTCGATGGGGAGAGCATACCATGGTCGCAATCAGTTAAATATCTGGGAGTGACCTTAGACTGCAAACTGACCTGGACTCGTCACATAGAGGAACTACGAAACCGAGTAGCTGCCTGGCTTCACCAACTCTATCCGGTACTCAACTGGAACAGCACGCTGAGCCCCAGCACAGGAGTCAACATATACTGCAGCCTGGTCCGACCACTAATGGAGTACGCGTGCCCGGTGTGGGGGTACGCGGCCAAGACACGGCTGGCCAGACTGTAGACCAGGCTGCGACGAGCACTGCACGTCCCACCCAGGTTCCCGACTGCTGACCTGCACACCGCCGCAGGAATCCCGATGCTTAAAGACAGGATAAGGACCTTAACCGAATCCTTCTATAGGCAGGCAAGAAAATCGAACAACGAACAACCCATTAATAGCTAACCTCGGCTACTACAACACCGCTTTTGATAAGCAGAAACGGCCACTGTCAATATTTCAATAAACAAGACAACAATCTTGAGCAAACAGAACTGACAAACCAAAAACAATGACAGACCAAACAGTAAACTGAAGGAAATGTCAATAGACAAACCCTTCACCACAACTGCTAGGAAAAGATCCAGCAGAAAATAGCTCTCTGGCTCGCGAGGATTGCAGTTGCCGAAACGTTGTTAAAAGATCTAAATAAATCCATTAACTGGGAGAAAACCCGAGAGTTATTTATTTCAATGTTGCCTCAGTTGAAAACTATAAAAAAATGGCAAGTTTTGTATTATATTATGGTGAAAAAATACTCCTTTAAGCGCCTTTTAGTTGGTTCAAGTATCCTCCGTGCTGGAGATATTTGAGACGGGCAGAAATTGGAATTTTATAAATCACTAGCTGTTACCCGCGATTTCGTATGCGTTGACATAGAATTTGATTACTATAATTGGATATAGGAAGTTGAAAGTTACCTTAGATATGTCCCAAACAAAACTGATGACGGGAACTCCATCGATATACCACTCTACCGTCGAACATGTCTCATAACTAAAACTGTTATTCATATCGGAAAGAATTATCCTATTTTATTCCTAATGATAAAAGAATTTCCTTGTCATCGGTATACCCATATAGTCGTCAAAACGTAAAAAAAGACAGAAACTTCCTTTCGCATAGATATAGTATTATTAGTTTAGATTACACCAAAACTGCTTGTGGAACCAGTATACCCTTAATAAAGTAAACGCTTAAGGCACTATTCTATCGCCGAAGATTTGTCATAGCATGGTATCCTTACTACAAAATTCTTGGCTTGGCTCAAACTATGAAAACAATGTATAAAAATTGTTTGCTCCAAGTAGGGTTTGAACGCAAAGCACCACTGGAGTTTTAATGAGAGGCAAGCACCTTACCACTACACTTACTCTCTAAGGTTAGGCATTACATAGACGTACAGATATAATGCGTTTTTTCAGATAATTTTCATAATTTAATGAATATATGTACTTATCTATACAGAATATGGTATCCCACGTCCATCCTAATGTCAAATAGCATCTCCTTGTCAAATTTAATCACGACTGGAGTATCCGTTAAGCCCAAGAAACGTAACAAACAGGCAGACAGACAGAGTTACTTTCGCAATTAGAATATTAGTAAAGATTTTTTAAAAAAAAGAAGAATAGAACTTCACGACCTACGTAGGCTAAATCGGTAAACTGATGAGAGAGCACAAGACTTATGAGAGAGCAGCAGACTGATGAGAGAGCAGCTGACTGATTAGAGAATGGCAGGCAGAAGTTTTATCAAGTGTTCCTAGTGGCCTTGGCCTTAGCCTTGGCAAGGAGGTCACCATAATTCATGGGTATTTTTTGGGAGGCAGAGGGGATGGTAGCCTTCACAGCAAAGCCTGTTGTGGACAGCCTTGGCGCGGTGGGTGTGAAAGGTGCTGGAAGTGGCTGACGGGACAATAAGCTGCGACATTCGGGTTCGTACCATACATTCTATTCGTTAAAATATTTAAATAGATCAGGACAACCTCGATTCTTTTTTCATTTGCCTTAGTTAGGAGCCAGCTTAATGCATTTTTGGTCTTTCGCTGTAGTGAGTTCTACGATGTTCTCGCAAATGTTAAAAGTTTAATGTGCTCGCATTTCGAAAACGAACGGGCACGCTTCACATATGGACTATATGCCACTACCCAGTCCTTAAGTTTCCCAACACAATGTCTGTGTGATCTTTGGCTGATGGCTGGAGGCCATCCGTCAAATGATGCTTACCTAGCTTTTTTCGTTCTGTATTTTTGGCAAATCAGGCCGCAGCTGATTAGTACTTCAACGTTGTCCCGGGTAGGAACATTTTCTTGTCAACTGCGTGGCGAAGTTTGTTCTGCACAAGAGTTTAGCATTGCCAAAAGGACCGCAATTGTAGTAGGCTATGGTGCGAGGCACAATGTTTGCTCCATACTACTGTTACTATATTACTACTGTAAGGACATACCGAAGCCCACTGCTAATGTTTCCACATGTCCCCGCAAAGCGTTGACCTCTCCTTCCCAGCTGTCAATTTCCACGCTACAGAAAAACACACTTTGCAACGTTTCTTTCCTTATATGCGAATCCCGCGCCAGCCAAATTGCTCTTTTCGACGAAAGGCACTTGGCTGATTTCAAACGTTATTATTCAGTGTGCTTCAGAACTAAACATCTAACAGTAGTTTCTGTTGCGCAGGATAACAGCGAATTTATTCTGCAGTTGCTCGCCACTGATTTTCATTTGAAGATTTTGCATGTTAAGAAGATCTTTCAATGCTTCAATATGGATAATACTGGGGAACACAAAATTTTCATGGACGTCCAACCTGTCGCATAGCACTCAAGGAACTGACTTTCGCACGACTAGCTCTGAACCGAACAAAGCAGAGACAATGTTGACCTCTACCGAGGACTTTTATCACTCATCAAAGACATATTACTGACACCACAATTTTGGTTTTCCTTAAATCAATCCATGTGAATTGCAGGATGTTTACCTTTAAAAAATCCATTGTAGGATTCTTTACCTTCCATGTAATTACAATGAACTTGAAGTTAGTAGTGGTTTCTGTATACCGAACTCAGGATACAAATGACTTTCAGAAAGACGGTTGTGGCCGATTTCAATCATCGTTATAAACGAAACAGATCAGAAACATTGTCTCTATTTATCATTAAAGATAAGATGTTTGCCTACTTCTTCAGATCAATTCACTAAGCTTCACCATTTAGATCAATAGTCGATCGTAGAATATGGATTCCAATCCTCACCAGGACGTACAGATTTAGTTTTTCATAGATTCGCTTTAAGTGAATGCCAGAAGAGTTACGTCAAAAAGTCGTCTTTTGAATTCCTTATAGATGATGATTATTATTATTATTATTATTATTACCGTATGTCATGTACCACAAAAGACATGTCAAGCAGATAACTAAATCTATAGATTCAAGTTATCTTCTGGCAGCTGGTCCAGCTTTATGCAGTGTTAGAAAGCCTCCAGATAATCTTCTTGCTGGTAATCAATCACAATGTGGTCAGCAGTTTGGATATCACCACAATCACACAACGCATCTTCACGGAGACTCCACTTATGCTTGGTTGCATTGCACACTCCGTGACCTGTGGAAAATCTGTTTAATTGAAACCAAAGACGCATAGGCATGTCAAACCCCGGAACACAGATTGTCGGATCTTTTATACGCCCACAGTTGTGTGGACTGATGGCTTCCCAATCCTTTCTCCACTCTTTATACAAGTTAAAGTTGTTATATCCGAGACTGGCGGCTTCCATGTAGGCAGGTCTCCTCGATTTAAACGTGTCTGAGGAAGATGGTTATCATGTGGCGGAATCATTTTGTCTTCCTCCGCACTTTCCAATTCTTTAAGGAACATGGATTTTAGCTGAAGTCACGAATCTCTTGATTTTCCAGAAAGTCCACATGGTGACTGAGCATCAGTTTGGACAGGACTTCGCATTTCTCTGTAGATAATCCCTCTACGTTAAAATGGCACACACAGAGGGTGTTGCCTAAGCCGTGAAGAGGGCTCTTTATTTTAATGCTCATGTTTCACTTTGTACGCCTTTTGCGAGAGATAGCCTAATTGCGATTGCAATTAGTTTCCAAAGGCACCTGCTATCGAAAGCGTAATAACTGCACTCGTGGAGGTCTCTCGCATTCCCCATTCCTTATAGGTGGTTTATGATGATAGGAAGCCGAGGCGGGTTGGCGAGCGGTAATAATTTGGCCACACATTCCCGAGGATGCAAATTCAAATCACCGTCCAACCATATAGATTTCTGTTTTTGCATATTTTCCTGGAATCACTACAGGCGATTGCCCATTACACACTGTGTCAAAATATGGGAGAAATAGGGGGAAAAAATTTACACAACACTTGATGGGAACCACATATGTCTTAGTCTGGAGTTGAACCGATAACATCGGCAACGCAGAGAAGGTGTGCTACCATTACGCTGCCGAGGTTTTGATGAGTATACTAAACGCAAGGCCCCGGTGCAGTAACGCTATTATTATTTTAGATCTAAAAAGTACGAAAGAATTTGTCTTTCCTGAGCCTGACTGATTTTAGCTACTACTAATTAAACTGATCCTTACCAAGATATTTACATTTTATTATCTTCAACCAGAAATAACTCCTCCACCTTTTAATTGTACAAACGCTTAAAGTTTTCATTGCCTAAGCCTGTTCCTTCCACCGTGCAACTTCATAAAAAATTCTAAGAAACCGAAAAATTACTTTGTCTTCATTTTTGATGTGAAAATAGTGATAATTATCATTATGCTCTCTACAAGCTGTGAATAGACTGGAAACTTGTAGCCTATCAAAGACTGTGAGTTCGAATCCCAGACCGGTTACACCGGTCTTGGTTTTCGGTGGTTTCCCGAAATATCTCCAGGCGAATGTCTGGACAGTTCATTAAACCTGGTTCGGCAGAATTCCTTCCCAATCAGAGCTCCGCCTTAAAATTATTTACATTCTGAAACTAACGGACTTCTTCATATCTTGGTCGATGTTTTTCTAATTATCTTCCCGGTTTGGATTACTGTCGTGAAGTTGGTGGCAAAGAAAATCGGAGTCCATAGCTAGGGGCCAACGAGCTTTTTATATCGAATTAAACCTATAAATATAACATATTGTCCATAGTAAAATCTTTACACAGGGTAATTCATGCACTGTAAACGAGTATTGGAAAGAAAGAATCAGCAATATACAATGACAGAGCCTATAAGTAGTTGGGTAGGTGCATTGGAGATAGTGGGCCTTGAAACCAGCGCTCTAGATCAGCGGTCGGCAACCTTTTAGCAGGCAAGGGCCACAAGGTGGCAAAACAAAGTAAAGGCGGGGCCGCACATACACAGTAAAAATGCGAAAACTCAGTTTTCAAATTTTATTAATACAAATGAGGATACAAATGAAGACAAGTTACAAAATTGATCTACATACTAAATTCAGTGTGACGTTTGAAGTTGCAGTTGACTGGCTATGTTTTGTATGTCAGTTTTCGTATTAGAAGTTGAAATATGTAATATATCTCTCAAATGCTCATCTGTGAGACAAGAAGCGAATTTATTTTTTCGATAATTGACAATTGAAAATGTTTGTTTGCATAAATAAGTGCTTCCAAAAATTGAAATAAACTGCTGGGCAAACTTTTTCACTGCGACAAAATCAGATGGCAAGCTACCATAAAATTTGACCAAATCATTCATCTCGTAAAAGGCGATTTTTAGACTCTCATTGGATTGAAGTTCAATCACATTCATTTGTAAATTACTGGTTACATCCTCAACATCGTATGAAAAAAGGTTATCAAAAATCTTCAGTTTGTTCGAAACCTTCTCTAAATCACGAAATCTGTCACTGAATTGACCTTGTAACTCCATTAAAATGTCGTTCATTTTTTCACTATCCCAATTAAAATCAATGCCAGCTTCCTCGACAGCCTTTAGAAAGTTCTGAAAGAGCACCGCAGTTATGGCGGTGTCCCGATCTTCCTCTCGGACCTTGAAAATCCGAGAGAGGGCCACGTCGAGAAAAAAAAAGGCCATCCTGATCTGTGTTTTCCATGGTTTCCCCAGATCGCTCCAGGCGAATGCTGGGATGGTTCCTCACAATAGCCCAAGGGTGCCACCTGCCATATCCCTTAAATCCCTTCCAAACCATTACCTTTCCTGATAGGTGCAATGCACCCTCCGCCAAACACTTTTAGTGAATCGCGGAGTAATAGTAACAGTAAGTGGTCTAATTTTTGTTCATCAATATGTTTTATGAAGAGCCGGTTTTTAGTTTGGAACGCCTTTACGTCTGTATGCATATCAGATATTAGTTTGCTTTTCCCTTGAAGCTTGACATTCAGCGTACTTAATTCATGAGATAAATCTGTCAAAAATCCAAGATCTATTAACCATTACAGATTTAACGTTGTGATTCATAAAAGTGTTGATTTCTTTTCTGAGATCGAAAATCTTTTCAGCACTGCACCTCTACTTAACCATCTTACTTCTGAATAATAAAGGACATCTTGATTATCTGCTTCCATTTCGGATAGAAACTTTCAGAATAGACGATGTGTCAACCCATTATTTCTGATATAGTTTACAGTGGATACCACGATGTCCATTACTTTTCTCCGTGAAACGACTCTGGAACATAACGCTTCTTGGTGGATAATACTCGTACAATGAAAAAATAACGGGATTTCACATCCTATCTATGCCAATTTTGTTTTAATTCTACCCACCAGGCCCTTGTTTTGCCCACTCATGTTTCTACCTCTGTCAGTTGTTAGACTTACCAATTTTTCCCACGCCAATTGCATTGACGTCATTGCCTGTTCTAAGTGACAAAACAAATCTTCCCCCATATTCGTTCCCTTCAAATTATACAACTGTAAAAGTTCCTCACACACGTTGAAGTACTTGTCAATTCCACGAACAAATATTAGAAGCTGGGCAGTATCTGACACATCATTACTTTCATCAGTAGCTAAGGAGAACCAGTTCAAATTGTTGTGCTTTTTCCCGAAGTTTTTCGCATAAATTAGCGCCCAAATCTTCAGTGCGCCGGATACAAGTTCTGGCAGATAAGCTAATATTTTCAAATTTCTTTTTTTGATCTGGGCATACCTCTTTAGCCATAGATAAGGCACATTGTTTTATTAAATCGCTGTCGGTAAACGGTCGCCCAGACTTGGCAAGTATTTCCGCCACCTTTAAACTCGCACGTATATTTGACTCGTTACTTTCAATTGGCACCTTAAAAACACTTTGTAGGTTCTTGAATTAAGATTTGAGTGGGTTTATTTTGTTTTCCCGGGAATTACTAACTAGGCACCAAAAGTTTGCTTTATGCTCGGTATATTCTTTTTCTATAGCAAGGGTTTTTTGACATTTTAAACATAGCGGCTTTCCATTGCAATTAATGAAAAAGTATAAATCTGTCCATACATCGTTAAACACTCTATTTTTTCAATTAACCTCCTCTTTTTTGTAGACATCAGTAAAATGTATAACCAACAATGGCAAATACACGCTGTAAGAATAAAAGCCATGTGAAAACATGTCACTTAATTTCGCTGGTATGAACTATCAATATCTCACACTTACCTAACTGTAAACAAAATAGTAGGTACTCGTAGATCACAGAACAATAACTAAATGGTAGGTACAGGGCCGCGGCGGCGGGCGGCGTGCACACATGAAATAACTTCTCTCACTCAATGACAGCCAGCGCCTCAAGGACGGCAGGCGAGCGAGAGAAGATTGTTGCCAACGCTGACCTATTGTTTCAATCATAGGAGAGAGTGGGGGAATCTTTCCTGCTCTCGCTTGTTCTGCTCTGTTCGCGTGGTTCATTCGCTGCGCTGTTAGATCGCGTTCACTCTTTTATGGATTTATATTTTATTATTTTATAATATGGGCTTTCGATATGATTTTTATAAGACGGCCACGGGCCGCATGCGGCCCGCGGGCCGTGCGTTGCCGACCGCTGCTCTAGATCATACTTGTTGTGTAATGGTTATTAAAAATTGCCCTCAACAATGGTTGAAGGTATGACCCCAGTGTCCGCGATACGAACCCGTCCTGTCCTACATGTCTGTACTTGATGTGAAACTCTAGTCGGATTCGAAGTGAAGTCTCCTGATATTGCGTGCCAGCAGCGGGTTATGAACCCTGGGCTCAAGAACAATGAGTTAATGTATTTGTATTGTGATGGTACAATTTTTGTAAGAATATAGCTTTGAACGAAATGCGGTACAATGCCTTTTTTTCTTAAGTGAATATCCATAAACAGAACGTACACTTTTACGTGTTCAAAATAAACGAAAGCCAATGATTTCTATGAATTAATTGAAAAAGTTTATTCTAGTGCTTTGCGATACACAATTCATTTGGTCTTTCATTATCTAAAAAAACAGATCCATGGTTTTTATACGGTTTTGATTGTACCGAACACACCTATGTTTAAAAACAGGATGGTGTGGTAGATCGATAGTTAATTATCTGAATTTCAGACGTTTGTGGTATGGTGTCAGATTCAAATTCCGATTTAAGCAAGAATTTTTAAGAGTTGTATACGATCAATTGCGTAGTATCACTTCGTCGGTAGGATATGATCAACCTTCGATTTGTGAACTTAATGTTTATTTTTATTCTTTACATTAAAACAAAGAAAAAACTAGAGTTTACAGCTTTTCTCGGCTGCTGGATTTGAAAGTTCTAATGTTTTATTATATTTGATCAGATTGCACTAAAAATCTTCCATCAGCATCCGCATTAATAGATTTCCCTACCGACACAAAAACGGAACAGCTGCTTGTATAAATTAGTATTAAGAGGGGAGAAGGGAAATAGCTACTTAAGTCTTGTAAACTAAATGTAAACATCATTTTTTTTATTATTTATTTTAAAACATCTTTGCGCAAAATTCTTTTAGGATTGGATAAACTCTGTAGATTTTTAATTTTCAAGTTTCAGTTTCTTGGTCAGCAACTGTCCAGACGGAAACAGTCCAACGCCGTTTGCAGGAAACGTTAAGGGCTCTCAGAATACCACGCATATACCTAACCACTTTGGTTATTTTCCCTCCCCCTTTCGAGATATTTTCAAGAAGACTTAAAGGTTGCAAGTGTGAATTTTGCTTAAGAAATAATGGCGGGTTTCTGAAAAACAAACATAGGAAATACTTTTCTCATCGTTTTGAAGTAAACGTGAGCACAGTTCCATCGAAATCAAATACAAATAGAAGATTTGTATACAGAAAATTTGTAAGAATCAAGGGGGTCAACCAATAAGTAACCAGACCAGTATGTATTTTAAGTATAGGTAAGCTAAAAACAGTTTGATGTAGAATCTGATCCACAGAAAGTTCGGACGGCACACAGATGATCAAATGAGACTACAAATTCCTGCTTCCAATTGGATTTGAAACCACGGCCTAAGACAGAAACTTTGGTGAATAATCGAGTTAACTATTAAGTTAATGACAATTTTGTTTTGAAGCATTTGTGTGGAAAGTTCTACCAATGTTGGATTAAAAATAGTGGATTTGTATGAACAACTTTGGCAAAAATAAAAGTAAGGGCGATAGGGTAAGGAGAAGAGTGCTTACTTTTTGCAAATTAACTGTCGACCGATTATAATAATAATAATTATTATTATTTTGCTACTGTTAGTCTTTCGACTGATGCAATCCTCCATCCCTTCCTAACTTTCGCCAGCATCTTCATATCTGTATACCCTTTTCAACCCACATCCTCAGTTATTAATTCATATATTCTAATCTCTATCTTCGTCTACAGTTCTTACCTTCGACTGTTCCCTCCACCAGCTATTTAACCAATCAAAAATATGACCTACCAGCCTGTCTTTTCTTTCTGTAAGCTTCTTCCACTATCTTGTTTCCTCACTCATCATTTCCAAAACTCGTTCATTTCTTAGTTTGTCTGTCCACTTAATTTTCAGCATTCTTCTGTGGCACCACATTTCAAATGCTTCAATTTTCTTTCTTTCCGGTGTTGCTAATGTCCATGTTTCGCTACCATAAAGTTCTGAGCTCCACACATAGTTAAAAAGTTCTTTCTAATTCATGGATCAATATTTTAAACTAATAGATATCTATTTTTCACGAAGGCTCTTTTTGTTTTCCGTGATTCAGAGCGACATTAAAATGTTTGAATTGTTGACACAGTTACATGTTGCTGAAATAATATCGTCTGTAATATTGCACTGTGAAAGCAAAGGAAAGTAAATGAATGTTATAAACATTGTAGCGAATCACCAGAGGGGGGGGGAAGATATTATTAATTACTTCTTAATATTTTACGCTATACAGGGTACTATAATTGAATATCAAAATATAAATTATTGAAATGATAATTGGATGATTCTGGGATTTGAAAACTGTCACAAAAGGACATTTTAATAAAGATTTTTACAATGGCATATACAAATCTGAGCGTATTTAAAATTACGTTAATAAACAAGAGGTTGTGCAATTTTCTAAGCAAAGCTCAGACCAACAATGAACCCTTTAAATACAAGCAAACAAGTAAAGTTGTACTTTAAAAATCTCACAATTATTCTAATGCAAAGTATTTTACCAGTTATGATGATAGCACACAGTAATGAATTTTAATGGGTTGCGACGCCACGAATGATTATCTGTCATTCGACAGTTACACAGTCTAGCTCAGTGGTTTTATCAGATCAGAGCAAGGATCTTTATCTCAGATGCGCTTAAGGGTAAAGTTACAATGGAGTTGCAGGCTGAATGTCTTCGTAGAAACACATTATCGTTCTTCATCCACAGCAGGTAGCGCTGAGCGGAGTTGACCTCCTGGTCGATCGTCGTAACTGGCCACGCCAGCAGTACGTGGCAAGTCGCAAGTTAGAAGTGTGCCTCAGATGGTCTCCAGAACACAAGTCAGCCCAGCACACATGGACCCAAAGTCACCAGTGACTCGTCTGGGCTCCGGAATGGACGTGATCTTGGCTGCCCTCCCGACTGGAAAGAAGCAAGGAAGTCCCTCGTCTTTTTTTCTGCCGCCACGGAGGTAAACTCTAACTCCGCCTCTTGTGGCTCGAAGACGACATAGAACATAAAATTCCCCGAATCTTAGTACTATGTTCCCTGTGATTGGCTGACCATCTGATTCTGTCCCATCTCTTGGCCACGTTAAGTTTCGGCAATCCTCGAGAGCCGATGTCTCCTTCGGGAGGAAGGAATTCTGTTTACGGCCTGCCCGACAGAAATCCCTAATCCTCTAACCGTTCTGCCAAAAAGGCGCCAGCCAGACTGCCCTTCACTGAAGCGTCAACTCCTTGCCTTTCACCCTTTCACCCGTATCTTTCGAACATACAGTGGACATCCCAAGAAATGGAAAAATATTCTAATCTTTTACTTTATATACAATAAAAAGTGATATGTAACGTGGAGCTTAGCGAATCGTTACATAATAAGGTGCCAGCCAGACTGCCCTTCACTGAAGCGTCAAATCCTTGCCTTTCACCCTTTCACCCGCATCTTTCGAACATACAGTGGACATCCCAAGAAATGGAAAAAATATTCTAATCCTTTACTTTATATACAATAAAAAGTGATATGTAACGGGGAGCTTAGCGAATCGTTACATAATGTCCCACTGTTTATGAAAATTATTATGACATAATCATTTTATTTTGAGTTTTGTGATTCTACTTTAGTTGAGACCAAAACATAATAACTTAGCACTTTCACAATTACCACAGTTTTTAAATGAGATCCCAAAATCACCACGATTCTCGATTTGTGAATTGAATTTTAATGGGCTTTCTTACATCTTTTGGCCGTCTTAGAATTCCTTTACCCACTGCAACACATGAATTCAGATAGCCATCCTTCATACAAACATATATTAAACACAATAATAACATATACATGAGAATATAAATTACACATAGACTTATTTACATAAAGGCCTAAAATAAAAAAATACAATTTTATGAAACCTTAATATCTACAATATACGCAGGACATTGTCAGAGAAACTGAAGCAAGTGCGTGATTTACACAAAATTTTAGGAAGCTAATTGATCATATTTTAATAAAAATATAATTTTTTTTTAAATTAATTTTTTCCCTTCAGGATTTTATAGTCAAAAATTCATAGTAGCTACGAATGTAGAAATATGCCAAATCATATGTTTAGTATTAACTCAAGCTATGGATTTGACTTTAAAATCAAGGATGATTGACCTGATAGTTTCACCCCGTTTCTTGCATTTGACTGTATAACACAATAAAATTTGGTCAAAATTTTCCGCGATGCTAACTTGATCTGATAAACAAGTAATGAAAGCTTTGGCCAATTTCTCACCAATGTATCCGCATAATCATCTGATTTAGCGTTCCATCCTTTTGCGAAACCAATTGTTAAACATTAATATACACCACTCTAATTACTAAACTTAGAGCAAAATCAAAATATTTATACACCTGACAAAATAATAAGACAAAAAGTTATGTACATTAGCTAAATGTGATCCAGCTTAAACATATTGCACAAACAAGCTTGTATATTCTGACACAGAGATATTTTAAAACATCTTTAAGATCTCAAGCTATCCACCATTTATTTCAATATTTGTCACGCCTGCACTTATCGTGGGTATCCATGAGTTTTACCTAACAAGGGTGCAACAAAAATAAAAACCAACAAACATTTCGCTATCAAAATCTGCAACAACTTTACGTTAAACAGGCACAAAAATCTGAATTTTGAAGATTCGTCCCGTACATATAAAAACTCACCGTTTCCTCACCAATTCGCAACCAAAAATATTAATTTTTTCCGCTCTCGTCCTCACTTAATACAATGAAGCAACGAAGTAAAATTTTGTTTCCCCCCTGTAAATGTAACCATTACTTACGATCCCTTCGAAATTCCGTGATAACAAAATAACTAACTTAATCTCTCAGGCAAAGTTCATACGTTAGGGCATTTATACGGCACTTTCGCCACTCTTTACAAACGTATAACTAGAAGTAAAAGTTCAAATGGTAACTTTTACCATGTTCCAACAATAGACGATGAGGTATCTTTTGACCACACGCTACAAAAATTTCTGCCAATAGAAAGACATTAAATGTAACTCGCGCAGAAGCTCAGACGTTGCATACAATTCATTCGTTTGCACCACAGATCGCAAAATTATTTTCTGCATGGCACATTACATTTCTTGGAAACTATTTCTTTTAACCTCGTCATTTGATGGTAGTGACAGTTTAGACTTGAGGCGAAACGTGAAAATCTTCCTTCACACCATATGCTCATGATTGCATAATATTTAGGCGGTGTGGTAAATTTTAAGATTACGGGAATTACGTAAAGCTTTCTTTCCGATGGTGTCAATTAATGCGAGATAGTCAGAAAAACTTAAAAGTCTCACGCGGATTCATGTAAAGCAGGGGTCCCCAAAGTGGTCGGTATCGACCCCTGGGGGTCGATAAGAGTTCTCCGGGGGTCGATTAATACCCGGGGGTCGAAAGGGGGTTGATTGATAATAAAGAGGATTAGTTAAATGGTCTAGGAAAAAAATGGGAATATTCCAACAAAAACCCAAAATAACTGACTACCCGCGTTATAATTTGAGTTTTACCGAAGCCTGCGTCGCTTTAGGTATGTGTTAAGGAGAAAACATAATGGAGCGGAGAGCATAGCAACGACGAGAGCGAAGAACAAAGCAGCGAAAAGAAATTAACCAATTGGATTGTTGCGGTGACTCATACTGGGGCGCAAAGCGTTGAGGTAATAATGCAGCAAAGCTTAGCGTTCAAACTGTTTGATTTCGCCGCTTTA
Organism: Vandiemenella viatica; assembly: GCA_031002005.1. NCBI lineage: Eukaryota > Metazoa > Arthropoda > Insecta > Orthoptera > Morabidae > Vandiemenella > Vandiemenella viatica. Next base: position 48,122 of record JARYHS010007087.1, read on the forward strand.
TTCTTCACTCGCCTTGCTGGTTTGCTAGTGGTTGTTCCTGTGAGAAACGAATGTAGACCAATTTACGAATTGTTTCTCTTCTAAGGTCCGTCTTTGGGATAAGAAAGAAGTTCAACATCACAATTATTTTATTTTAGCTAAGCTACGTGATGAACTCAACAAGTATTAAAACTTTATTTTTTATTTACTTCGGGTATTTAAGCATTTTATATTCCGGAGGACGCTGGTTCGAATCCCCGTCCAGGCATCCGGATTTGGGTTTTCCATGGTTTCCCCAAATCACTCAAGGCTAATGCCGGGATGCTTCCTCCAAAAAGCCATAGCCGAATTCCTTCCAGTTCCTTGTCTGCAGTTCCATCCCACCTCTAATGACCGCGCTGTCGACGAGACGTAAAGCCCCAGGGGGGGGGGGGGGGAGAACGCTGCTGGTTCATTATACACAAATTGCACTGTTAAACTCTAGTAAGGTTTCCACTCTATGTATTGTATATATAAATGTAGATTTTGTAGTTTACATAGAAGATATCGTAATATACCGAAAAACCATTAAACTTAGATACTTCTTTTTATCTTTTTCCTATCTAATTCTATTGAATAGGTTACTTTTACATGTAATTATTATTCCCTGAAGTCTAGATATCTATTGCTAGCAAAAAGTAGCAACAATGTACTCTGAGAAAGAACAGGAAGTTCTTTATAGCTCGTGCGTCTCTTACTGCTACTGTTTTGTTGTGCTGCGATCGTATCGTGTTGTTCATATTATAAATCTGAGTTTAATGCATACAATGTCGTCTACCAGTGCTAAGAAGAAATGCAGACAATATTCACACGAGTATTTGAAATATGGTTTTGTGCCATCTTCTGCTAATGAAACTATTCCTATGTGCTTGTTATGTGAAAAAAAAAAAAACTTTCAGCAATGATGCTATGAAGCCGGCGAAAATGAAAGACCACTTGGAAAGGATCCATTCTGATAAGAAAATCAAAGATATTGAGTATTTCAAAATGCTAAAAGAGAAATTGAGAGATCGGCCAAATTTAAGTACATATTTGAAGTCATCTGCTAACGCCGATAGTGAAGGAGGACTGAGGACATCCTACAGCATCTCTCTTAACATAGCAAAGGAAGGCAAACCGTACACTATTGGTGAAGAGATTATAGTACCAGCTATAAAAGATGTAATTTAAAATGTTATGAAGAAAGACTCTCAACTATTTTTAAAGTGCATACCATTGAGTGCAAATACTGTGCAGCTACGTATAGAGGAAATGGCCGATGATGTGGAAAGATCTTTGACCTCTGAGCTCCAGCATTGTATGTTTGCAATTCAACTTGACGAATCAACTTTCGGAAGTTCAATCTTCTCATGGCTTATGTTAGGTTCTATAGTCCATTCCTGAATGATACTGTTGATGAATTTTCTGTTTGCTAAATATCTTCAAACTGATTCAAAAGGTGAGACAATTTTTTTATGTTTGCAAGATTATTTGAAACAAGCACAACATTCCTTTCTGGAATATTACTGCAGTAGCTAATGACGGTGTACCTGCTATGGTAGGCCGTTATAGGAGGATTTTTCGTCTTTCTGAAGGAAAAAGGTTCCTAATGTACGTACCGTTCACTGTGTCCTACACAGGCAGCATCTTGTAACCAAAAAATTGAGTGGCGAGCTGCATGATACTCTAAAAGTGTGCATTACGTCAATTAATAAAATTAAAGCTCATCCTTTCAATTCCCGACTGTTTGCGAAGTTATGTGAAGAAAATGATGAACCTTTCAATCAATTACTTTTGCACACTGAGGTAAGGTGGTTGTCAAGAGGTGATAGTTTGCAGAGGCTTGGTTGACTTGTACGACTCGTCTGCAGAGTTCTTAAGAATGTGGATCCATTACTATGTGACGAGTTAAAACAGTGCAAGAACCATCTTGTTCTATTTGGCAGATCTTTATTCGAAATTTAACGAAGTACAGAAGCGTTTGCAAGGAAAAAATGTTACAATTGTTCAAGCTCGAACAATTATAATGGCCTTTCAACTAAATATGGACCTGTTAAAAATCTTCACTGGCACGTAAAGATTTTAAATATTTTTCAAACTTTCGACTACTACAAGAAAATGAAGAGATACCCGACCGTGATTTGGAGATATATATTAAACATCTCGATAAATTAAGAGAAGACTTCAAAGCACGTTTTCGAAGACTTGGAGAACATGCATGTTCCTGAATGGTTTGGCTTCTCCATTTGATGTTAAAATTGATAATGATGGTAATGAACGTGGGTTAGACGATGAACTGATTGAAATATGCGTAGATCTGGAAGCTAAAGCGTTGTTTAAAAATAAAAAACCTCAGCGAAATTTTGGAGCAATAGCAATATTGCTACAAAGTACAAAATACCGCAAGCTCAGAGCAGAAGCCGAACCTTTCTCACTTATATTCCCAACTTCATACATGGTTGAAGCTGGCTTTAGCCACGCGAACGCTATTTTGACAATACAGAGAAACAGACTGAACTTTGAAAACCGTGGTGATTTGCGACTAAAACTTACCAATTTTCAACCGAACCTCAGTAATTTTGATGCTGCCCTTCAGACCCATCCATCTCAGTAATATCAGCTACTTTATAAAAGGTATGGTTAACATATTTTAATGTATTCAATAGTAGTCGTAAAATGGCAGATGTTTTTTCATCGAATATAATTTATTTAAATTTTCAATGATTATTTTGTGTTTTACATTTTATGACACTTACGGCTTTAGGCTAGTTTCCATCTATCTATAATTCTGTTATTATTTTTTACGATTATAATAAACAGTGTAAAATATCTAATTTTTTTTTGTTAGTGTTGTTGGGTGGATTTTTTAAGGTGTGGGCACTATAATATTATCTTTGGGTTGTTATGCAAGTCTCCTTATCGCTTAGCATCAAAATGCTAAAATGATTGTAGGAATGCCGCCCCTTGCAACATTATTTTGCAGCTCCCATTTTTGCCGTCTGACCCCAAGTGTCACCGCCTCGTTTGTCGGCCAAACACATTGTTGTCACCCGCCCCGATTGTTGATCAAACTCATTGCTGTCGCCACCCCGGCGCCCAGTGTACCTGTACAGCTAAAAAAACGATTTCTGCTACTTAAATCGCCGCCCTTCAAACATGATTTTGCCGCCCCCTTGACGTTGGCACCCCGGTGTTACACCCCCCCCCCCCCAGAACCGGCAATGGTTTTTATTAAACGTTTAATCTGGGGGTCGATGAGAAGACAAATGTTCTATGAGGGGGTCGACGTGATAAAAAGTTTGGGGACCCCTGATGTAAAGTTAGGAAATGTTGGTTCAGCATCTAGTTTCCGAATGCGGAATTTATTTTAACTAGCTTTTTCTTCTATAAATGAAAGGTTTCGCGTTGGTACTTTCTTCCTTTCTCAGCATTTAGCATCACCTACACTTTATTAATTTTTAATTCAACTTAATAGAAATTATATCACATTACAATATTTTTTAAGATTCCATAATCGGCAACATTAAATTTCAGCTATTTCATCGCCGCATTTGCAAGCTTGATAATCATGATTAGAAATGATTATTCAGTGACTTTTAATGCGTCCATGTATTTTCTTTTGGAAACCTATTCTGTTTCCAAAATACACAGCTTTGCCGTATTCGACAGAATTTTGCAGGACGTGAAAGCTTTCGCCTGCAGTAGCCTCAGAGCATAGACCCTCGGTCCTGCTACCTGTTGGGTTTCTTGGAAATTCCATTGTGTTCCGCCACAAACGTTTGCTAATGGGAACAGCTGATAGTAGCGACATTCCTGACCAGCTATTTAAACTGTTATTCATGGTTTCGATCTGGTTAGCCTGCAAGTTTACTGTACTCATTGACGAGTCACAGCTTAACTTCTGAAAACTGTCTACAGAAAAATATCTTAATCCTTGCATTTGCAAGTAATATTTTTCTGATCGGAAGGAACTAAAAACCTGTGTAGCACTTCTTGTTAAATCACAGATGGATAAGTCCCACGCGATGCTTATTGCCTGCGAATTTTTAGAATAATCTCGATTTTACTGAACATTGACACATTAACGGACACTCTTCTTGCTTTAATGAAAGCCCTGTAGTGATGATCCTTCGACTCGTGCCCGAAAAATGTTTTACGTTTCACTGACCGCTGTCGCTTTACTACCGATACGGTACCCGTTATACAGCTGAGATTATTTATCTCAGAAATTTTCGCTTTCAAAATATAAATTTCTTTCACTAGACACTGAGTCGAGACTTTGTCAACTGATTCACTGGCAATCTGGAATTCGATAAGCTGAGACACTTCCTCAAACTGATCGCAGTGATCACACTCCGATTATATTGTGGTTTGCTCGCGAATAATTGGCAAGTTGTCGTCACTGAGCGTGCGATCTACCTCTTGTGTTTGCAAATCATTTTTGACTTCGGATAAATCACGACGTCAGATTTTCTATTCGCATCTCCGCTATCATTACTTTTCTCTGTTTGCTGAGGAGAGATCGATAATCTGCCCTCAATGACGTGGACTAGATGGTCTTGGTGCCTGTCAAGTGCGTCGATTTTGCCTGACAAATGTGCCTTCATGTCGTCTTGAGATTTTTGAAACTGTGACTTAATGTCGTCTTGCGATTTTGAAACTGTGACTTCATGTCCTCTATGTTTTCTTGTGATTTCATTAAGAATGCCATAATATCCGTTAGTTGTAGTGTGCTTTCAATTTGAGCTGGTGCTGTGTTTTCTGTTGCATGTGTATTTCTAGCATTGGACTGTGCTGAGGCACTTTCGCCAGGGACATCTGGAAAATTTTCCGTCTCTGTCTCACCAATACAAATGGTAGAATGCGAGCTGTACCCCGCTTCGGAAGTTAAATCAACACTTGCAACCCTCTGAGTTTCCGCAATAGTGCCCGGATTAACTGCGTCGGAAATCGTTTCATTCATGATCTCCTGGGAGTCTGAATTTACATTTAAATTTTCCATTATGACAGCCCCAGATCTAAGCTTCATGAACGACCTATACTATCAAACCCGAAGTCCCACAAAATCGAAAGTCTCAAGAAAAAAATCACACAAAATCTCCATACAAAACACAGGGAAAAATAGAAATACCAGCAATTCTCGCGGTTCAATAAAACAATACGAAACTCCCCCAAATTCAGCAAATGTTGCACCACATATCAAACAAAAATTTCAAAAGACAGACAGATCACAAAAATCAATATCAACGCTGTAATGGATACACATAGCAAGTGCATGCGGACAGAACCTTTGCACAAATTATACATAAAAATTAAGCACAAACATGAGCACATAAGAACACATAAATTTTCAAAAGAAACCAAACACAAAACACATGTAATAAATGCAACATCAAAATAAAGTTATGCACTATCTATTTTCTACAAGAATAATAAAACTGCCAAAAGCCATTTGCAACACTCCATGAAACTTATTCAAAATTCTGGGCTTCAATACATGATTTACTCGTGCCCCAACGTTTGGGTTCGCCAATTGTAGCGTATCACCAGGGGGGGGGGGGAGAATTATTAATTAATTCTTAATATTTTACGCTATACGGGGTACTATAATTGAATATCAAAATGTAAATTATTGAAATGAGAATTGGATGATTCTGGGATTTGAAAACTGTCACAAAAGGACATTTTAATAAAGATTTTTACAATGGCATATACAAATCTGAGCGTATTTACCATTACGTTAATAAACAAGAGGTTGTGCAATTTTCTAAGCAACGCTCGGACTACAATGAGCCCTTTAAATGCAAGCAAACATGTATAGTTGTACTTTAAAAATCTCACAATTATTCTAATGCAAAGTATGTTACCAGTTATGATGATAGCAAACAGTAATGAATTTTAATGGGTTGGGACGCCACGAATGATTAACCTGTCATTCGACAGTTACACATTCTAGCTCAGTGGTTTTATCAGATCAGAGCAAGGATCTTTATCTCAGATGCGCTTAAGGGTACAGTTTTCAATGGAGTTGCAGGCTGAATGGCTTCGTAGAAACACATTACCGTTCTTCATCCACGGCAGGTAGCGCTGAGCAGAGATGACCACCTGGTCGATCGTCGTAACTGGCCACGCAAGCAGTACGCGGCAAGTCGCAAGTTAGAAGTGCGCCTCAGATGGTCTCCAGGACACAAGTCAGGCCCAGTACACATGGACCCAAAGTCACCAGTGACTCGTCTGGGCTCCGGAATGGACGTGATCTTGGCTGCCCTCCCGACTGGAAAGAAGCAAGGAAGTCCCTCGTCTTTTTTTCTGCCGCCACGGAGGTATACTCTAACTCCGCCTCTTGTGGCTAGAAGACGACATAGAACATAAAATTCCCCGAATCTTAGTACTATGTTCCCTGTGATTGGCTGACTATCTGATTCTGTCCCTTCTCTTGGTCACGTTAAGTTTCGGCAATCCTCGAGAGCCGATGTCTCCTTCGGGAGGAAGGAATTCTGTTTACGGCCTGCCCGACAGAAATCCCTAATCCTCTTACCATTCTGCAAAAAAGGCGCCAGCCAGACTGCCCTTCACTGAAGCGTCAAATCCTTGCCTTTCACCCTTTCACGCGCATCTTTCGAACATACAGTGGACATCCCAAGAAATGGAAAAAATATTCTACTCCTTTGCTTTATATACAATAAAAGTCATACTATTACGGGGAGCTTAGCGAATCGTTACAACATACATTATGCCACATAAGATTTGCTTTAATTGTAGTGTAGGCAGCGCCAATCACGATCAGTATGCAACTATTTCCGTTCAAACGAGTTAATAATTTCTATAATAGGTCACAGTTTAAATTATTTTGAAAAAAAAAAAACTACATTATTCATGCCCCAGCTGTATCGTCAAATGACAGTTGTAATTCTGACCATAGGACGTAACAATCTTTAGCTAACATTGATGCTCAAAATTTTTATTTTACATTTCTATGGACAAATAATTTAAGGAATACATCTATGTATCAAAAAAATATTATGTAAAATAAGCATCTAATGACTGATATGTACGCAATACAAACTTTTATTTAGGTGATCTGTCACTTTATTTATTCGCGGATACTTGGAAACGTTATTAATAAAATGCATAGCCAAGAACAATAGCGTAAATCGTTACGTCATTGCGCGACTTCATAGAGTGACGTCATGGCGTGAAAGATAACGTCCTTAGATGCCCAGAGTTGCTTATTATAATATTAGAATTACACTGGGTCTTGCTTACAATTATAAGAATTATAGTTGCTGTTACAAATTTTTAATATATTAGATATATTTATATGCACATATTTATACAACAAGTGTTGCTTATTGTTTATTTGTTATACACAGTACCTCCTGCTCACAATTTAATTTAATAATTGACATTTCCAAGAGCTAAGCTTGAATTCCTTCTCTGGCTACTATTTAGAATCGTGTTCTTCCATTTTTTTTTTAACATTTAACCTATTCAGTTTGATAGTATTTCTATTGTTAATGCTCATTGGCGTTTCTATGCATATTTCCGTTGTAGAAGCATGAGAGGTATGCGAGAATCCAGCAGTACAATGGTGTTTTATAGTTTTGTAATTGATTTACTTCAATATTTAAATTTTTACTAAAGTGTCACAGCATTAAACTGTACTACAATATACAGTTTATTTTTAAATTTCTCATTGTTCCAATGGCACATTACCTAACTTTTTTACAAGTTTTATTACAGAAATATTTCATTCCTTTTCACACTAGCGCGCTAATACATTACTTACATGTTGTTCTGAAATCCTGAAACATTTTTCGTTTATTACGGTACATTCATAACCTTAATTCCACTTTTTGGAAATTTGTTTAGCCTTCGTGCTGGTAGTTTCATTGAAGTATTCCAGTTATTCTTAAAGTATCCTATTATTCAATTAGTTGCAGTCAGTGGCTCATCCAGGATTTTGTTTTGGGGGGGGGGGCTAGGATTTGGTTTGGGGGGGTCATTGACTCGGGGGAGGAGGGGTTCGCCGACAGAAATCTCATTATTCCACATTAGTAGGAGGAGGAAGAGTCCAAGGAAGAAACCGGGAAAACCCATGACGTCACGAAGTGAGGCAGCCAATCAGCGCTCAAGGTCGTATGACGTCACAAGATGGTGGATCGTTAGTTCCTTGACCGGCCGCCCAGATGGTAGCACCGGGCGTGCTTGCGCATACGTTAGTTCCTTGACCGGCCGCTAGGGAGCAGCATCTCCCAAGGGCTTAATTTCTTTGGGCGCAGACATTCCACACCGCCCACCCAAGCCCTGAGGCAATGGCTATTTCTGTTCTGGAATGCGGACGTCAGACAAGGTTGTATCGTGGCGACAAAACTATGGATTAGTCTATCACGTTAGTTCCTAGTGGCCATCGTGTGTTGCGTATACCAATTCCACCCTTTACCGACTAACTTAAATATAATTAAAGTCTTAGTTTAATGGACCAATTGGTTTAAGTAGACAATGGACGATTAGTTCATCCATTTAATCGGGAAATCGTGTATGATGGTCTCCATGATGTCACGAATCCACTTCCTCTAAGATGTATACTGTTTGATACAGATGTCAAGCTAGCTAAAGAAATGGGTGCTGACGTCACTGCCGGAGTATAAAGGCCATCACACCAGCCAGCTAGCCCTCAGTTCCCGGTCGGCGATCGTCACGTCCAGTTCACTATGGCTAGTGAGGTTCTTCTGTTTTCAACATGCTACAAGTTAAACAGCAGTGACACCAAGCATATCACTGTTGGTTTGTCACCTAAACTGGAATTTAATCCAGTAGTTGTACTCGAAAAAGTTGGGTACAATAAAGTCACTCTCACACATGATGAGTGGGATGTACTGAGACAGATGGTCTATACAATTGGTGGCTTTTTCAACAACACTGAGCATCTTCAAACGAGTGTTTCGCTCGGCAACCACTCCATCTCTTCCCGAACAGTAGCCGGAGCGAAAACTATATGGTATTACAACAATGCTGTGCCTGCCTATGGTGTGTTTCTTGGCGAATCAACATAGGACAACATGGTCGACGCCCTGCCAGCAGTGACCGGCGCCATCAACACCATGAAGCCCTGGAGTTATCAAGTTACTAAGTACTACAACGAGTTTGTGAATACGTTATCAGTGAAAGTGATTCGTGACTTCCCCCGTTGTTCTGTGAATGGCCTGATAGATTTACATTTTGATAGTGTACATGTCAATGAAGTGTGATACAGCCCCTGTTCAACACTAATCTATGAACGTTTAAAGTTAGAAATTAAAGCATATAAAAAACTGTTAGTGTATGACTATGTTAAACGCAAAGTTGAGCAAGATTTAAAAGGAACTGATGTATTTAGCAGAGGCGGTGATGACGTATGCGGTAATAATTAGTGTCCCTCAGTCCGCTGCAATGGTCGTCCAGTAATGTTCTTCGCGTCTGTGTACCAGCTGAACGCCGGAGATTCCAAGCGGCTGACTTTCGTTTGTCACCGCAACGTGATTTCGAGCCTGTTGTGGTACTTGAGAGGGTGGGCTACAAACAAAATCACCCTTTCATACCGAAGAATGGGACGTCCTCGCCATGGAGTCGGACGCAGTCTCCCAAAATGCTCACCGGCAGCGGCCAGACCAGCATCCCTCGGTGAGCATGTGTATCCTGCCTGACGGTGTCGGGGGTGAAAATGTTATGTTTTCACAACAGCACTGATCCTACCAGCGGCATTTTCCTCGCCAAGTCTACATGGCAGAACCTCATCGACGTGCAGCCTGCAGTGACCGCATCCTTGTCCGCCAGGAAAAAGTGGAGCTACAACGCATCAGTTTACTACAAGGTATTTGTGAATGAGTTGGCGGATAAAGTGATGAGTGACTACTACAAATGTACGGCTTCGGTGACAAAGTTAATCGATGTACACATCGGCGGCGTTCACCCTAGTCATGTGTCTTACAGTTCTACAATTGACTATATGCAACTAAAAAATGAAATCATTGCATACAAAAATTTAATTGTACTTGATGATGTCAAAAAAATTGTAACCAGAGAATTTCAATGTGAGTAAATAAAATCATTTACCAGATTTTTCTTTTATCATTTCACCTATCCTAATTAAATAATAAGATAGTATAAACATTTATTTTTAAAAAATCTTTTTTATTTCGCCCACCAATTGGCGATTAAAAATACATTTTCAATTGCACACATATTATTACAAAATATATGTAAGTTACAAAGTTTTCTCAAATTATTTTTCTTGAGTTCTCGCAGTGGTGGACATCCTAAATCTTCTATATTGTAGCATACTTTCTTCCTGATGATTTTCTGTAACCATCGAGCCTTCTCCAGTCCTTTAACGTAAATGATTGAATCATCCTCATTGGTTATTGCATGTAGTATAGAGCACATCTTGCTGAAGGAAACGCCATCAGAATCCCAAGGTATTCCATGGTAATTATGTGTTAGCCATCTAACTGATGGTTCATTACCTCCACGCGATGGTGATGATACAGAAATACAATGTGTAGAGATAATTTTGTCAGACCGTGTTACACACACAGCAACTTCTTTGAAAATAAACCCACCATCCTTCTTCGTGAAGCCCTGTGCGTCCAGGAAGATGGTCGGCATGGTAATGGTTGACAAGACTCTCTGCTACTTGATTTTATGTCAGCTTACGCACGACACTTGTTAGAGGTACGTATTCTACAACACGATCGTGCAAGATCAGCAGTATGCAGCGGTGTAAGCAGGAAAATTCTCACTGCTATCAAACTCGACACGAATGTCAACAGGCCCCGTTTTAACAGACTCGTTTTGATGTGAACAGTCAATTACGGCGATAGGTGCAGTTTCTATAAATTCTTCACGTTTTAGTAGCGGTAAAGGATGGTCTCGTTCGTAGTAAGACTGTAGGAATCTTAATATGAGATAAAAGTCTTCTCGTATCAGACACAACAGACCTGATGATGGCGGCAGTGAAAGTCGCCGAAAGCTCGACAGTAGAAAATGTGATTCGCCGGCAAACCCGAGAAGAGTTTATATTGTTGGAATCTTGCATACATATCACACAACAACGTGGTTCGGTTTTTCTTAAAGTCCAAATTCATGTTCTCATATGGATACGCCACATCATTTAGGAACACCTTGACATTGGTAAGATTGCAGTCGTCAAAGATGGCTGCACTTAATTCCGCATTCCGTTTCCTGTTTGTTTGAAATCCCAGAACCACGAACCTAGGTTTCTCCAATTGTGTTGATGTTTTCAAAGACCAAATTTGAGTCTTGCTGATTGGAAGCAACGGATACTCAAACAGATCTCAGTTTCTGAAATTAATGCGAAGTGGTTTCCCACTGTCTACAATCTTAAGCAGCGCTAGCTTTTCTCTTTCACCTATTTGCAAATGAGGCATCACCCATGCCAGTTTGCTGATGGTGAATTTACTTTCCTGAGGATTTGGATTGGCTTGTACATATGAATTTGTATCGTCCCTAGCTCGAATAAATATTAGTTCTTGTTTTATATTTGCAAGTATCTTTTTAAAGTCTTCGCAAAAACCCAAGAGCATACGCAGTGGTATACATACATCAAAGTAACCATTTCCAGGAGCGCGTTGCCCCATCCCGCATTGATCAACACGCCCATTTGTGGGGGGCTTGCAGAAATAAGCGTTTTCAATGTGCTTGTGATACCAACATTTCTATTTCGGTCAATTTCAGTTCCATTAAGTTCATATCGAATTTCCTCAAACAGAAAGTGAATGCATTGGATGTGATAGTTGAATTTGTAGCTCCTGAACCATCTGACTTGATGAATCTTCCTTCCATATGCAAGTAGCTTTCGCATGGTAGTGTATATGTATCTTGGTTTTGAATCGGTATTCGGATTTCATCATTGTTATTAAATGTGGCTGGCGTATGCGGCTGGTGACTCAAATATTGTTTGCGCGTCACCAACTCGTCAAACTCCACACTCGAAGTTATGACTAGCACATCATCCATGACTTTTAACTGTATAGCCTAACGACTGTAGGAAGAGGACATTCTCAGGTGTTAATCGTTTCACTGTTGGTTCACACTGACAGCATTGCGTGGGTGACGCTTCTTGTTATAACGAGCGCCCTTCTTTTTATATGTAGTCTGAGAGTGATGTCTCTCCTCTAAAATCCACTAAATTACCGTCTTGATCGACAACTCTAACGTTGATATTACTGAGAGTTTTTACTGTGATGGTAGATATATGACATTAGCGGGTACTTCCACAATCTTGTACCCTGGGGGACTGTTGGAAAAAACTCGTGTAGTGTATATCCCAGCTTATCGTTGACGTAATTTCCTGTACATATGCTGCACTCAATTCTTATAGCGTTAATTTTGAAGATCTGCACAGTGTAGTCTGATGTATGAAATGCAGGCTTTAACACTCGTTTCGAAAATCCGAGCAGAGATCCAATTGAGTTTGGTTTAGAGAAGTCAATTTCCACAGGTGTTTC
>JARYHS010007090.1:0-15443 GCA_031002005.1 Vandiemenella viatica
TGCTTTAATTTCTTATAAGCTTCTGCACATTCTGAACCACTACTATTCTCAGTATATTTTCTTTTTTGCAGATACTCTTGCAACAGATCTGCATGAACTTTCCTCTAAAAGAGAAAATATATAGTTTAATAACACAGACACATGCATGGAGCAAAAAGCAAGAGGTTTTTACCCAACTATGGAACTGCTTTTAGGATTTTTTTTTTTTTAATGAAACATTATTTGAACTATTCTATGGGTTCGAGATTGTTAAACTATTAAGTTTTCATTTCACTAGATATAAAGAAACTTTAATGATTCTAATGGAAAAATCCATCAGTAACTATAGGTAACTTTTGAACATATATTGCATACTGCAGACACATTCATGTCACTTCCACCTTCTTGTGTAATATCTTTAAAACAATGCTTTAAAATAGGTGGTCTGTTTATCTTATCCTTGAAAATATATTAAAAATTAGCACACATTATGTTAGTAACAGAAGGAATTACAGGTAATGGATCACACTGATTCAAGCATATTACCCATTGAGATCTATTACTTACGTCGTATAAATAATGGAATGCAATTAACAAAATATACTAGCACTTTTATTAACTTCATTTTTTACTTAAATTAACCATTATATGTACAAGAAATTCTTGTCTTTATGATGCCATAACATAAAAAACATGAAAATAGCATTTAGAATTTACAAAATGCAAAGATACCAAAACAAAAGTATCTAAACACTAGATACAAAATAAAGGTTAAGAAAAGTATTTAAGACACTATAAAAATTTGTATCTGTATTTCAAGTACTTCTATCTCTATGATATCTCTGCAAATGACAGGTTTCTTAAAATTTATTCACCATACAACAGATACCTGCTATCATGGCTCAGATATGGAAAAAGCAGTTGATCTTTGTATTAAATATGGTTGCAATTTAAAATACGTTAACTTTTTTCTTTTTAGTGACCCATCACCTGAGAGATAAATCACTTGCTTTCAAAGATTAAGGTCACTGGTATCGTACAAAATTTTTACAAACTTCTATCTTTACTTTTACCTGTGTCTAATTTTGTTTATGTAAAGAAAGCTGTAATTGCTGTGTTTAAGATTCCAGAAGAATGGAACTGGTCATCTTATCTCTGACAAAATAGCTGAATATGACTCCCAAAGTATCCAGGCATCTTAAGCAGTTTGGGAGTATATCATGTTTTCTTTCGAATCTATTGCTATGACTTGTGGTAAAAATTTTATGATGGTTAGCTTCCCAAATTATACAGTTTATGGTCAAAAGTATTCAGCTCTAATGTGGAATTGAAAGCTAAATTTTATGACAGGGTAACCCTCCAGCATATAAAGTGGTGTGAGGTATTGTGTTGCAAATAGAGAAGTACTGAAAGCAGAAAGGGTCAGTGAGGAGAGCTTAGCAACTGTAACTGTGTATTCATCATTAGATGTCACCTGAGTAACAGACCCAATTCGGGGCCTTTCAACAATTCTAAAGCTGCCCAAGTAAACAGCTGGTGACATGATTGGTGGAAACATGAAGGAACAGCCACAACTAACCCACGAGTAGGTAGACCTCATTTAATGATGGATAAGGACCGTCCAGCATTGAAGAGGGTGGTTGCAAAATATCACTCGAGTTCCAAAATATTACCAGGAGTCCAGCAAGCACAATGATTGTTCGTTTGAGTTAAAGAGAATGGGGTACACAAGTTGAACTGCTGCCCATAAGCCAAGCATTTTTGTAGTCAATGCTAAGCGATGCTTGAAGAAGTGTAAAGAGTGATTCCAATGAACAGTGTATGACTACGAAATGAGAAATCTGAAGTGATGAATCGTGCAATACCCTGTGGAAATCCAATGGAAGGGTTTTGTTTTGGTGAATAACCTGGAGAACATTACCTGCCATCAAGCATACTGCCAACAGTGAAGTACGGTGGAGGTGGTGTTATGGTATGGGAGTATTTTCTGGGTTAGAATGTTGTTTCCATACTGCACTTTAAAAAAAAATCCTTTAAATGAACAAGGAAATTAAGATATTTTAAACCACTGAATACTGTGTATAGAGAACCAGTTCAGAGACAATGATTGTTTCTGTCGACCAACCAATTCATTCTGTCAAAGCTGCATCTGTGAGGCAATTGTTTGGCGACAGTAACATTCCTGAAATGTACTGGCCTGCCCAAAGTCCAAACCTGGACCTAGTCGAACACATTTGAGAAAAGTTAGAACATTGAATTCGCTCCAGCAACATCATGACCTTCTTTGGTTTCAGCTCTTGCGAAAGAATGGGCTGCCGCCATTTCTCCGGGAATTCAAACATCTCATTGAAAGTCTCCCTAGTGGAGTTACACCGGTCACAAAGGAAAATGGTAGACCCACCCCATATCAATGTACAGTAATAGGGAATGTGACATAGGTAAAGTGCAGACTTCTGATTAGATAATGTATTGTAAGATGATGCAATATCTCTTCACTGGTGTTAAACAAATTACACATGATCTTGTTCGAAAAGATTTCTTTGGATCAATCTCAAATCTGCAAATGATCCATCTCAGTTCATTTTTTGTTCGGGCATTTATTTCTTCTTTTGCTACATTTTAAACAGGTGCCTGTTCCAGCTACATACATCATCTTCTTTTGCATCCCACCATTCATTTGTATTTCGATTTTTAAGATGGCTTCTTTACTGCTGTCTATACTGTGGATATTATCATTTTTGAATATATTTTAAGGTCTTGTCTTACTTCATCAATTCCTATATTGTCTAGTTTCAGCATAAACTTCATTTTGGCTTGCTGTAATCTTGAGTTATTGTAGCAATAAGGCAGTACAGGCACTGCCACTGAACTGTGAAATTTTAACAAAATATATTTCCTAGTTTAATTTTTAGTATATGGTGCTATAATATGTATTAAAATCAATGTCATTCATCAGATTTGAACCATGCTTTATAGACTGGACATCATTTTCTGCGATATTAAGGTGTTCCTAGTTCTCTCTTTCTGAGTATGTCATTTTTTAGTTTGCTGATGGAGTAGTCTCATGCTTCTTGATGTTGTTTTCTGGTGAAGCATTTCACGTCATTCAGGCAACATTTATATTTGTCTCTATCTTTGTCACTTAGGTATGATATTAATTCCTCTGCTATTGCTTTTCCTAGCTCTCCATTCCAAATTCTTACGTCCTTCCATTTTCTGATCTTTCTTTTCTTCCACATGTACTCTCATTCCTCTTACACACTGTTACCTAGTAGATAAGTAATTGTTAAATCTCGAATGGTAGAGCTTTCTAATGCTTTCATCTTCCAAAAGGTATACTTTTAACGCTCCTTCCATGTTAATGTATTATTTGCATGTAAATGTTCCAATGTGCTTAAAAAAAAAAAAAAAAAAAAACGTCGCTAAGTAGTGATCTGAACATACATCCTTACTCCTACACACACATTTCTTGGGCTAGGGATGATAGTTTTTGCTAACCATTATAATCTATGAGAGACTGGGAACCTCTGGAACTTATTATTTGTAAACTAGCGGAGTTCCCGGCATTGCCCAGTATAGTTGGCATAGATTTACTCGTACCCTATTTTTATTCACACAGTGAAAAACATTTGTACAAAGTTTCATAAAATTCACACCAACATTTTTTTGGAATTAAGGCAAAGCTAGATTCACCCGTCCCTACCAAGAAATGGGGTGGTTTGAAGTTTATTTGCATGAACACTATTTTCATTCGTCCGAAAAGATTCATGTATATCAAGCTATGTTAATTTGGTTAAGAAATTGCACTACTACATTACTGAACAATGCTAGATTATGTTAGAAACTCACATTTGATTCAATTGCGAAGTGAATGGATATACTTTTTGTTCGAAATGCCAGATACTTTAAGTCCGCAGAATCAGCCTTTTATACAAATATCAAAAGTGAATTCAGAATAATATTATCGTAAACAGAAGACTAATGCTGGTGGCCAAAGACAGAGATCATTCTTAAAGAAAATCTCTTTTAAGGCTATCTATGGCGTTTAAAAATTGAATATCCCAAATTAAAGGAAAGAACAAGTTTTGTTTAGTGTGCAAAATAGTTATTATTGTAAAGTTATCTTATTGCTTTCATTAAAGGCTATGGTCAGAGATATTTAGTTGTGTGTTTAGTGCAAAGTATGGGACATTTAATCCTTCCATCTTTGGGATTTGTCATACATTTAGAATTTCATTTAATACTCCTGCCTTATTTAGCATTTAAACATAAGACATGCCAAACAACTCTGAATTAAGATTCTAAGCTTTAAAACGGTGAAAACCCCATCTAAATCTGCTCCGTAGTTTCTGAGTTTTTATAAGACCAATATATCCGGTTTTTGTTTTATAGATATAGATATTCTTGTGTCTGAAAAATGTATTGGTCACTTTTAATTTGTTACAGGTAATGAACTGTCTTAACTTCATGCTATTTTCATTTAATGATGGTTTACTAAAGCTGCCTACAGCCTTGGGAATAATTAACTTTCCTACTTTTGAGTTCAGATCACATCTTATCGTCATGATGTCTGATCTGTTGCTGCTGAAGATTTTCATAAAAATGTTGTAGTATCTTCCTTTCTACCTTCTTTGGGAGCATAAACACCCATCACAGACAGATGTTCCCCCATCTAGCCTCAATCTTAATATTATAATTCTTTCATTTATGTAAGAATAGCTCTCCACCTAGGATAATTATCAAATGCCCGACAAATTTTCAATGCCAGTACAGGATTACATACTTTGGTCTGTACTAGAACAGATCATAATGTAATAATCAAGATCTTAAGCACAGCTTAGTTTTTTCTTTGTTTCTATTTTGACTGCAACACTTGGTTAAAAGTCCATCACTTAGATCTTTCTCTTTTGTGTTTATGCCACACACACACACACACACACACACACACACACACACACACACACACACACACACAAGTGGAAACTTGAAATCTGACCAGCTATTTTCTCATATGAAGTTTGAGTATAAATATTTTTCCCGTGTACTAGGGTAAAAATGTATAGCTAAGTAATTAGATGATGTGGCTGGCATTTCGAAGCTTTCAGATCTGTCCGATTTCCTGTTGTGTGTTTCTCCCTTTACAATTCGGTGTCATTGAAATAGTTTGTACAGGTTATGGAGCATGTTAGCAAATTTTAGTGGAATAACTGGATGGTGAAGTTTGTGGTAGGAGGTCGGTTGACAAGTGATCAAATGCATCAGTGAATTGATGTACTAAATTAAAACAAATTGCTTCTAATGATGAAAGTTTTTGGCAAGATTCACTACCAGATATTTCATCTATACATACAGCTACGAGACAGAAAAAAAGCAATACACATGCTGCAATCAGAGCCTTTAAACATCGTGGCATGTAATCAAAAGAGAGCTTGGATATGCTGCTGGGAAACACACTGCAATGCAGTTGTAGGTGCGTCCACAAAGCATTGACAGTGGTTGCAGAACGACCAGAATGAACTAGTTTGCAGACGACTATATTCCAAATTAATGATGGGTGACATGCCAGGTGAACATGCAGGCCAGGGAAGCAGTGGCACCCATTGTTCTTTGAACAAGGCTTGCATATTACAAACCACATGTGGCCGAGCCTTGTTCTGCTGAAATATGGCAAATGCAGCTGCCAGCAGTAGAGGCACTTCCTTGAGCTATAAAATCTTCCAGACATTGGATTGCATGTTCTTGCCAACAGATCCTGCCAGCAGCCAATCAGGAAAGAGGATGACAATCTATGGTCAATCAGAAATGAGATGATGTAGTGTGTCAACGGTACAGCATATAAGGAGGTTTCCCACTTACTGGCGGTAGTCATTTGACAATGGTGACAGAGTATTTGATAGCCGAAACATTGTATTTTATCACCATGCTCTTTTGGCTAATTTTCTGAGACACTTTAATTCAAATACAATGCCAAGAAAGAATTGAATCAACTTTTCCTTAGCTTCTAAGAAACTAATATGGCACTCACTATTTATGCTGTTTTTTTTAATCTGCTAAACGTCTCTCTAACAGCGAGGTCTTTAGAGACAGGAAAGGATGGGGGGCAAGGAATGGGAAGGAATTCGGCCATGGCCTTTTGAAGGAAGCACCCCGGCATTTGCCTGGAGTGATTTGGGAAACCTTGGAAAACCCAAATCTGGATGCCTGGACGGGGATTCGAACCGCCGTCCTCCCGAATGCGAGGCCAGAACGCTAGCCGTTTACACCTCCACGCTCGGTTTATGCTGTTGCTGTGTTGTCTTGTTTGTCATGAATCCCAGTTCATTAGTAATGAAAACTCTATGAAATTAGCTTAAAGCATATAAAATGGTCCAAAAAATCTTGTACTTTTTACTTCAAACAAAAAATAGCTATAAACTCATATGCTATATTTTTCATTTACATGTACCAATAGTATGCTTCTGCTGAACAGTATTATTGACAGTTTCAGAATGTTATGATCTGCTAATATTAAATTCAATGGCCTATTTCAATTTTCAATGGAAAACATAATTAAAAAGTGTCATTATGAATTTGTACCAACTAAGGATAGGCTTCCAGATTCCCTAGGTGGTTAAGTGCCTATTTTACAGAAAAAGATGGGGATTTGAGGATTTTTTGTGGGACCGAATCCCATGAAAAATCCTCGAATGCCATCACAGAGGCAGGAGAGATGTAGGAAGATCTCCAGGAAGATGGACTGAGACTGTAACTGACCAGCTGACATAACACTGGATACGAAGAAAGAAAGCAGAAACAAGCCCACTTTCTACAGAATTAATACACAATCTTGTTGTTGATAATATTTCCATCTGTTGAAGATGCCTCTCAAAAACATCCTTCAATCTTGATTTTTTGACTCTACTTTTTCTTACCATAGGTAATTTCTTCTCTGCATTTTAATTTTTGCTGAAGTTTGTAATTCTTATTCAGTCATTTTCACACTATGCATCTACCTTTCCAGAAAACTTCTTTTCACACTAAAGGCCCTCTGCCTCTAATCTGGAACACATCTTGCTCACTTTATTAGCAAGTGAACATTTTATCAATGAGGAATTCAGTTGCTTACATGAGTGCTGATATATATAATTCTAAGAGGCCACATTATTTTATGACTGAATTGGCTGATGATAATATTTGACATGCTAGTCAGCTATGGTAAATGATTGTTTATTTCTGCCTTCATTTCTATAACACTGCTAAAGAACAAGTTGTTTCTCCTCAAATTTATTTTGATTGTTAGAATACACAGCTTCTCCTACATAGCTCCCTACTTTGTGCCATTCAAAGGTAGTCTAAGGAGAATTATTTAGTGGTTGCCCAGGTGACATTTTGTGCTAGCCAGAATGTGATCATCTCATAATAAATCATTATTATCATTAATTTATTACTGGATGTTCATAAAATGCCTCTGCCCCCACCCCATGACCAAATAAAAATAAAGAAATGCCATAATTAGAGAAAGCTACATAAATGCAGAGTTGGTTCCCTTACTTCATGGAAATCTCACCTGGTGTAATAGAACTCCATTGCCAGATCATTCCAATGTTTGTCATCAGGAGGCACAACTGATTTTACTGCACAAGGACCAGTGCCACCCCCAAGATTCACAGGAAAATACCACTCCATACTGTCCTCGCCCAATTTCTGTTCCAAGCTGTGGCATTCCTGTAACAAAATTACAGACATAAACCAAGGGCATAAAGAGGATGCAGAACTAAGAAACAATTTTTTGTCATTAAGCAACCTTCACTTATTTTATATAATGCTGGATAAAAGGTAACAGTTAGCAATATTAAATCATAACTACCCTTACAAGGTTGATAATTGAAGGCTACTGTCATATGAAAGATACTGATGGCATGGAATTTCTTTAGCTATATTACTTAAATAAAAATACAGACTGGTGGATGCTGTATTAGAAATTGTAATAAGAGGGCCATCCGGGAAGTAGTACCTATATGCACCAAGTGAAGTGCTGGCCTTTCAAGTAACCATCATTCAACATCAACTAGTTTAGGTAAAATGTTTAAACAACTGAGAAGTACACCAAGTGTGAAATGAGTACTGTTAGTCAATCCCTTAAAGCAAGAATGGAGTTTTGCTCATTGATTACATATCTCAAGGAGCCACTATTAACAGCATATTACAAAACTTTACACAAATTGAGGCAAACAATTCAAAATTGGTGGAGAGGTATGCGAATAGGTGGTGTCATGCTTTTCCGTGACAATGCCATACCTCACACTGCTGTGAAAATGCTCACTTTCTAAACAGTTTACATGAAAAATTTACAACCACACCCCCTACAGCTTAGATCTGGTTCCTTCTGATTTCACGCTTTTTTTTACAAAATTTTAATACTTTTTGAGCGGAACATGTTTTCAAAGTGATGAAGACCTGAAAGAGGGATTCACTCTTTTTCTTAGTGAAGGGACAACAGATGAACTTGATGCAAGGATACAAAACTGTCGTGTGGAGAAAAGTGATGGAGGAAAAATCTTGGAATGACCGCCAGTCTTGGAAGAGAATGTGCAGGATGACCAGCAAAAGCGGAAACGTCTAATGATGATGGAGATACAAAAACTCACCCCACAGTATGATCATTGTTTGAATTTACATGTTGATTATGTATAATTAGGTTTATTTAAAATAAGAAGTTTCTTTTAAAAACACTTACTTGTTGTTTTTTAATTATTAAATGGGTACTACTTAATGGAAGGCCCTTGTACTTGCGACAAAAAAATATTCTACCTCTGTCAGTTTGAGATCAAGGAATGATACAGAAGGTGATTTGTAAAAATGTTGCTTGGGGTATGCACAAGTTTCTCACTTAAGCTGTGAATGTGGATGAAAATGTTTATTTATCTGATATCTAAATGAAAGTTTATGCAAGCTTATACACTGTCAAACTGTTTAATATCCAACTATAACAGATAACATTCAGGTATAGCACAGAAATGAAAAGTCACTGTTGATAATTAAACAATATAAGTTCTAAAGTTAGGCTGAAATAGATCACACATTTTTTTGCAGCAATAATTGAATACTAAATCAGACCTCGAAACACATTTGAAGACCGAAAGTCAAGTCACAGCATTCACTCTTGCAATCTAAAATTGAATTGCAACCCCATTAAGAGCTATCTGAGGAGAACTGGTCAACACTTTTAAAAATGTCTAAGATGCATTTGGTTACAAAAAGCTTATCATCGAACATCCTAATTCTCTGAAAATCGTTCCAAGTTCAACGCTGTGCTATGCTGTGTGGCATATGTTTCACCGCACATCTTTGAATCTTTGTGACGCGACTGAGTGGCTAACACATGGTGAATGGCTAAGAGGCAAGAAAATTGTGATTTTTATATACTCTCTGGATTACTGGTGGTTTCTCATGGTAAACTCCCTTTCTCCTGTGAATCTTAAAAGTACCCTGTTGTCAAGATATACTATTTTTATTCCAATTCTTCTGAAACTTTACTGCATTATAGTATGATTTATTACAAGTTATGATAATTTTTTTCTTAAGCTTATGCATTAAGTTGTTATTAATCTATGAATAAAGATGACTATTATAGTTATTTCTCTAAAACTATTTGATTTTTCGCAACAGTTCATACATCACCAGATTGCTTTTAATTTTCTCTGTAACTTGAAATATGTCTTGGTTCTGTAGCTATCTTTATTTGGTTGCAGTTTTTAATTTTCTTATGAGCAGATGGCAAGTGGATTTTCAAATTCTATTAACTTCTTAAATAAAATTTTGCATTATTATAAACCTAATACAAAAAGGTTTGTTTTTAACTGAACTCTCAGTGGAAATGAATGTGGAAATTTTCTATACACTTTTTATGACTTTTATTTGACATACTATTATGATATCGGCTCAATTCTGACTTGAAACGTCCTTTATTCTTACAATTATGTTATTATCGAATTACTGTAATAGAGGCTACATACTAACCCTCCTTTATTGGTTTTTGAAAGTTTACTCATTCATAACAAAGGGAGGATGAAGTAGTGAATCAGAATGTTTAATTTTCATAAATAAACAATGAAGAATTTCTCACATGGAGACAAAGCAAATTAAACAGGTGGACAGTGTGAATAAAGAATTAAAAAAGAATGTCAGAAGAGGAAATAAGCAGTTTATATACAGAATCCACACAATGTAAAAATAAGGAACTATGATTGACAGGACTTACAACACATGATCAAAATAAAATAATGCTAATGTTCCAAGAAATAAAAATTCCCAAAAAAGATAAATAACATTTATTTTTAGATAAATGTATTTCTTAAGACTTAATGACTCATCAACATTGAGGTCATTGGAGATGGAAAAAGATTTAGGACATAGAGCAGTTAGGAATTTGGTCATAGATTTCTTAAGAAATTAAGGAACATTCCTGGCATCTTCTAAATTTCAGTAAATCATTAAAAACAGAAATCTAGGTGGTTGGACCATCATCTCAAATGCCACGCCTAAGTGTAGGCAAATGTAACATGGCAATGCTTGAAGAAATAAAGAAGATATAAGCCATGAGAATGAAGGGATAATGATACCATCTTATCTTGCACTGGAGCAGAGGTGATGTTTAGTGATTACCATATGCTAATAGGATAGTTACCGAAGTTTGAGTTATGCTGTAATGTGGCGGTCACTTAAATGGATCTTTGCTGCCCAAACAGTTAATTAAAAATTAAAGGAGTAATTAGAGGCAAGTCTTCTTCCATCCTTTACAAAAGGAGATCAAAATAATTCCAAATTAATGTTTTTAACAGTTACATCAAAGGATTCAAAAGTGAGAGGAATTACCCTATTAATCAGCCACCCCATAAACCTTCACAAGAGATAACAGAATTCAAACAAGTACATAATTTAAAACAATCAGGGGGCTTTTGAACCTTGCAGTCTCACAATTTAAAAACACTTAGATCAATAGCAACACAATGAAGCTATAAAGGTAATCTGACAGACTGCCCAACCAATATAGCTCATTAATACATTCATACATCCTAGATTGTAGAAGTACTTAAAAATAGTGGCAAGATTATAGGAATTTAACCTGAAGAGAAAAGTCTTTGGGCAATCGAAGATATAATTAGCCATACATTAGAATTAACTGTGGTAAATGCTCTCTCTAAGCACAACTGAAGCTGACCTTTTGTACCGTATCTTATGATCAAATGAAACTGAATATTACTGAATATATTCAGTTAAGTCATGTTGTTATTTTTGTGGTAAGAAGGCATGAGTTCAAACATCTTACTCGATCATTCGGAGGTGTTTAAGGAGATTGTTGCATCAGCCTTTATGCTTAAATTAGGCTGAATTATTTGGCAGCAGTTTGGAAGCATCAGATCACAAAAGCTTGAGGACTGCTGGTAGAGATGGAAGGCAATATATAATAAGTAAAAGTCAAGATGTGCACTCCTTATATACCAACTTCAGCAAGACCTTTGACATGGTTGACCACGATATTCTGGTTGAAGAATTAAGTTGTTATGGGGTACAATTTAAAACCTTGGATTCGCTTTGTTAGTATTTATCTGACATGCATCTACAAGTATGTGTCAATGGTCATTTGTCGAATGAGTACATCGTTACCTCTGGTGTACCACAAGGTTCCCGTCTAGGACCTATTCCTTTTAGCATATTCACAAATGACATTGGTGAAAAATTTATATCCAAGTATCTACTGGTGATGATGATATGA
The DNA here is from genome assembly GCA_031002005.1 of Vandiemenella viatica. Taxonomy (NCBI): domain Eukaryota; kingdom Metazoa; phylum Arthropoda; class Insecta; order Orthoptera; family Morabidae; genus Vandiemenella; species Vandiemenella viatica. Next base: position 11,735 of record JARYHS010007090.1, read on the forward strand.
AGATCTTTACACCAAAATGCAGTAATCATGACACTGATATTCTGCAATGAGATATTTCCGAACTAGATGCGTGATGTCAGAAAAATAAAATACGACAGAAAAAAAAGGAGCCATCATGGTGTTTTCTCGACATCACAACCAGTTTCCTGTTAACTACTTATCATGTGGTGAAAGTGTTCAGATAGTCAACTTTATAAAAGACCTGGGAGTGATAGTTGATGATAGACTTACTTTCTCTGATCATTTCAACTACATAAATCTGTAAGCACATCTTGTCCTGGGATTTATATGTAAGTCTAGGAAAGAATTAAAAAATGTTAACACACTATTCAGACTTTTCTCTGCCCTTGTCAAACCAATGCTGGAATATGGTACTATTATCTGTTCACCATTTATAGATCAACAAATTAGCAGAATCAAAAAGGTTCAACATAAGTTCTGTAAGTTCCTGTTACACTACCTTCATGATTAAAACACAAATGTGTGAGTATTATAACATTGATAGCCTACATAATCGGAGGCAATTGACGGACCTATTTTTCTTCTGCGAAGTTGTTAATGGGCTTATTGATTCATCAGAAATACTGGAGCAATTTGGATTCAATTGCTCTAGGGTACATCTTTGAAAAAGATTATTGCTGGATGCTGTGAAACCTAATAAAAACCTCATTGCTTTATGGCCATATTATAGAACAGTAAATCTGGTCAATCTACATGCAACAAATAACTTCTTTGGAGGGTCTCACTCAGCACTAACCTCTAACATTTAAATACTTCTATGAGTTATACAATAATATACATATATTATATGTAAATGTTAATTATTATTTTTATGTACAATGCAAATCGGCATATAATGAATAAATAAGTTTATGTGGTCTTAATAAATTAGTGACAGTGTTTCCTACTGGCTCTATAAACCACCTACTGCAATCCTACAGGGTACAGGGAACCTGTAATTTTACAAGGAATCTGAACCACAGAGCATTCTAATGTATTTCACATCAACAAAGCAATGCTTTGCCAGATATGGTCAGTTTTAAGGTCCACAAAAATTCTGGGTGAAAACAGGATTCAAACTGGGTATCTCTTGATGCCAATTCATTTGCCTTAATCAACTGAACCACCAGATCACTGTAGATGGAAAGTGACAATACCCAATGGTAACTTGGTAAATAAGTAACATTTGAATTCACATAAAGATAACAGTAAAGCTCATTCATGTTTTGGATGCTCATCAGCAAATAATCACCTGAATCTGAAAGAAATTCTCATACAGAAATTGTAGTTTGAATCTAAAAACAATTTTTCAGTCACTTTTAGGACTTTTCAACATTTGTGTTACTAACCCCTTGCCCTATGATTTAAGGTTCAACAACGTGTTCCCAAAATGTAAACAGAACTGCAGAGCCTACAAGCCATTCCACAGCTTGGCAAATCTGTCTGAAATTGTACCAACTGCACATAACTTGCATGGGGCATCGTACCTATTAGAAAAATATAATTAGGGAAAAGTTAATGTAATAAATTACAAATATAAAAGTGAAAAATTTAAAGCAAACAAATGATTAAAACTAAATGATATATTAAATTGAACAACAAAGTTAATAATAAAAGTAATATCATCACAGAAGATTTATTATATTGAAATAAGGACTAAATCAATAACATTCAAGTCCAATTTCTAAATAAATTCTCACTACACACAATTAGCATTTTTACATAACTTAACAAAAAATTAATAACTATCAACCATGTGATATTTTGTGAAACATATTGGTACATGTAAAGGAACTTTGGATCTTTTGCACTCCCACATTGTTTCATTACATTTTTTTATTTTTCGTACAAAATTTACAGACTTCGATGGTTTTGGGTCAATATGCTTAGGAAAATGACCCTAATATTTTGCGTGCAGTCTCTCTGGTAATTCTCTGCATGATAATCATCCTCGTTCTTTATAGTGCGGTTTTGGTCTAATCTTTAGTAGAGATTCGTCAATTTCTATCCTGTATTCTACATAGCTCAGTTTTATTTATTTATTTTGTAGAACACAATGTACTAGTTAAAAAAGTATAATATCGAACATATAAAAGAAATTTTTTCGATATCCTTTCAGATATTCTCTCATGATTGGAAAGCACGATAGTGTCTGTTCTAGAAAATCAATTCCAATATTACCATTGTTGTACTCAATGACATATTTTGGTTTCGTTGAATTGATTTGTGCCTTATGCAGTGATTTCTACTACTTTGTGTTTTGTAGACATAAGATACACATCTCGTTTGTCTTTCCATTTTAAAGCCAGTATTCCATAACTGCTTCTCAATCTATATTCTCCCCCCTTTTAGCCTTGCTATACAGAAATCTTTTGACATGTTCTTCCTATTAGAATGTACTGTGCCAATTATATTAATTTGATTATGGTGTCATAAATAATTTTGGTGAAGAGTATCAATTATCTATGTATAATGTGTGTCCTATGTGTAACATTGACTGTAATAGCTCTTTGACCACAATTTCAGAAGTGCTATCATCACAATTTAAGTTATCAAGGTCTGTATATACTTTAAAATTGTAACAATAACCGGAATCTGACACACACAATTTGTAAAATTTAGTGACAAATCTTGCCCTTTTTGATGGAATTAAATTGTCTGCACGACATGTGTCCCTTATATTTCATGAGCAATTCATCAATAGAAATGTCTTGTTTCACTGTATATACATCTTTAAATTTTTCATTAAAAAAAAAACAATCAACTTAATTTATCTATACCGTCACCCATATGATTGTTAGCAAAGGATAGGATAGGGGGGGGGGGGAGGGTACAGATACCCATCACTTACCACAGATGAAGGCAGGAGAGCGAGACAAACATGTAAAAACACAAAAACATAAACACAAATGCACAATATTTCGGCATGAGCCTTGGTCATATGAGGCGCAAGACATCTGGCAGGGGGAAAGATTTGGTCACATCCCTACCTGCCACTCATGTGGCAGGTCGGGATGTGATCACATCTTTCCCCCTGCCAGATATCTTGCCTCTCACATGACTATGGCTTATGCCAAAATATTGTGCATTTGTGTTTATGTTTTTGTGTTTTTATGTGTTTGTCTCGCCCTCCTACCTTCATCTGTGGTAAGTGACGGGCATCTGTTTTTTTCCCCCTATCTTATCTTATTTTCAGTGCCTCACGGCAGTTTCTTTGTTTCCATTATCCATATTATTATTAGCAAAATGTAAACATCTGGTAATCTGCAGAAATCTTTTTAGCAGAATTTTTTTAAATATAGGTGTTTTTATAATGGCCCTCTTAAATCAACTGATTTGAATTGTTGGTTTTTTCACCTGAGCCATTATTATGGATAATGCGTAGTATATTTTAATTTCATTACAATCCACAGGAAACTAGTTCTTGTCAACTGTTCATATTTTGTTTGGATTAGTTTTTATTTGTTCTGCATATTGATTAGCCTCTGTTACAATATTTTCCCAGAACACATTACCAAATATTATATTAAATATGTTTAATTAATTTTTACTTGCTCCAAACTAACATAAGGTTGTTATTTTTATAAACCCAGATTTTTTTTTTACTTCTTCCCAAATCCAGTGCTCTGGTAGTTGATGATTCATGCCATCTTCATCATTGGTATCATCCATTATAACTACGCGCTTCCAAATTTTTCATTCAGACTGT
>JARYHS010007092.1:0-25002 GCA_031002005.1 Vandiemenella viatica
ACCTGACTCCTTCCTAGTAACGGTTGATGTGACCTATATACAAATATTCCCCACTGTCGTGGACCCAGCACAATGGAACACTTTCTAGACCAGCAACCACCCAATAGCCTCCCCACCAGATCCTTCTTGATAACCCTGAACAACAACCTTTCTTCATTCAATGGCAAAATTTACCACCAAGTCAGCTGCACTGTCATGGGCACTCATATGGCTCCCTTATACGCTAACCTCTAACTCAGCCACCTGGAACAGTCATTCCTAGCTGGATCCCAGCTGAAACCCCTTTTGTGGGTCAGATTCATCGATGAAATTTTCATAATCTGGACCCTCGGGGAAGACAACCTACTCAGTTTCCTCAATAAACTCAATACTGCCAGCACTCTGAAATTTATGTGGTCTTACTCCCACACACATGCCACTTTCCTGGATGTCAGCCTATCCCTCACGAATGGCTACATCAACTCATCTGTCCATATCAAACCCTCCAACCTACAACAGTACCGTCATTACGATAGCTGCCACCCTCACCACATCAAACATTCCCTCCCCTATAGCCTTGGCATTTGGGGGAGTCACATATGTTCCAACGAACAGGCCCTCCAACAGTATTTTAATTTAATTTAATTGCAATGGAACACACGCTCTGGTGGCAATTTCCCTACTCAACAACTTCCCCCTATCCTGCACACACCTACATTTGCCTTCTACAAATTTTAATTTTAAATTCTTTTAATGTTTTCGGTAAGTTGTTCATCATTCCCCTTGGTAACTCATTCCAATCCATGACACCCTTACCTAAAAAAGACAATCTTCCCACACCCTTGTGCCTGAAATCAAGTGCCAGCTTGTGGTCATGGTCATCTTTTCCCTTCCATGAACTACTTTTCATACCTACTGCAATATCTTTCCATGCCTCATCGCCAGTATATGCTAGCAACATCTCTGAAGGCCTGATTTCCCATAATTAACTACCAGACTTAGTTCACAAACAAGTTTCACGTGCAATATCACAAACCACTCAACCCTCCAAAACTAACCATAGCCCCATTTTGATCACCCGGTATTTCCTGGGTTTGGAATCCATCAACAAAGTCCTGCAACAAGGGTATGACTTCCTCCAAGCCTGTCCAGAGATAAGAAACCCCTTCCAAAAATCCTCTCTCACCCACCCAGAACCTGCTACAGCAGACCTGCGTACCTCTACCAACTCTTGGTCCATAAACACGGAGCCACCCAGTCTATAAGACAGCCCCAAGGGTCGTTTCCTTGGAACATATCCTGCTGCAAATTATGCAGTATGCACCCACCATCTTTACCAACCCTGTAACTGGGGAAAGCTTCCCCATCACAGGACTTGCCACTTGCGTATCCTCCCACTTGATATATCATCTCACCTGCACCCAGTCTCTTATATTGATCTGACAACAAACCCATTGGCCATCAGAATGAATGGACATAGGCAATCGGTATTCACCCAGAACCCTGACCACCCTGTATCTAATCATACTACCACTCATGGCACCAACAATCTTAACAAGTTTCACAGTCCGTGCTATCAGAATCCTCTAGGACTAAAGCAGCATTTCGAAACTCAGAAGGTGGGAACTGACTTACCAGTACTAACTGGGCACCAGACAGCCACCAGAACTAAATTGAAGATAGCACCAATTTCCCTTCCACCCATCCCCCTCACCTCCTACCCTTTCCCACAGAACCATCGCTCAGCAGAGCCTATCTTTTTAGTTTGTAAATGAATGAGGAAGGATGTCTTGGGGAGGCTGCCAGGAGTTCTGTTTTTCAATTAGGGCAATCAGAGTTTTCCCTAACAACACGACCCCCTCTGAACTTCGTAGATGGGAACTAGCCTATCAGAATATCCTTGACACCAGACATCCTCCTGGCCTCAATCTCCAATAAACTCTGCCCACCAGACCCAGCACTTATTATCTTTACCATTTTTTGTATTTCTGTATTTACTATTATCCATGCTATTTACATTTATTTTACTTTTCACTTATAGTTATATATATATATATCTCCCCATCCAGTTATTATTCACCTCTTTCAATAATAACATCTCGTCATCAGTATCGATTATCGATCCAATATTTGAGCTTACTCTCCCCCCTCCCCCCCTTTTCCACCTAAACTACCATCTGCGCCTGAGACGCCATTCACCAGTTGGCTGCCTATGTGTACACATGTGTCGCTGCCTGGTGCTTCACCTTCTGCACGTTTAAGGCTGCTGTAGGCCGAAATATTGCGCATCTCTTGTGTTTGTTTTTTGTTCGTCGTCCCAGCCACCTTCATCTGTGGTAAATGTTGAGTCATATTTCCCTATCCTTCCTTATATATATACATATATATATTAGGAAACAAAGGCACTGAAAGGGGATATATTAAACAGGCTGCCAGCCGCCAGCATGCAGCCTACTCCTACTGATGAAGAGCCATGGGCTCGAAAATTATATTCTATGTGTGTTCGTGTGTTTTTTTCATGTACCAACACCGCAGGAATCCTTATATATATAAGCTCAACTACTGCACTGAGTGGAATCTGTTTTAAGTGGCGACAAGACTTCAGCCATGGCATATGCCCTTATGCCATCCTACTGTAATGGCATTCGTTGATAGAATAGTACCAGCTCTTTCTAAGGCATTTGACAGAATACATCATAAAATGGTTTGAAATAAGTTTAAAACTATTGGAGTGGATGAAAAAGTGATTTGCTGGATAGAGGAATTCTTAAAAGGCTGGAATCAAAGTGTTAGAGTAGCAAATACACTATAAAAAGAAGTGGAAGTGAATAAGGTTGTAGTACCACATGGAAGTGAATAACAACCATTACTAATCATCATTCTAATGAATGATTGTGTTAATATTTTAGAGTCAAAATATTTGTTATTTGCAGATAAAAAATTTATACTTAACCAAATCTCAAACACTCTGATAAAGTTTCCACATGTCTTCACCCAGATAGATGGGTCAAGCCTAAGGGAGCATTATTAGTCACTCCTTGCATAATTCACTTTTGTAATAAACATTAAAGGGTGGGCATTTCCTGCAACATTAACTATTGTAGCATGTGTTACAAGTTCTACACATTCTCACGATATCTTTTAGCTGACTGGCATTGTCCTTTTTTTATAAAATTAATTTTTAGGTCTCAAGGAATGGACATACCTTAAACAAACATCCAGATTATACATTTAATGAGGTTTACATGTATAGCAAATCAAAACCTCTTTGAACTTTTCATAAAAAAAATGTTTTAAGTTATTTCCATTAAACAAACTTATTGGTTTGGGTGCCCTGATAGAAAGTGAATTATGCTGGAGGATAAAACCCACAAATCAATCTTGTGAGGCATATCAATTCACATTACTGGTTTCAGATATAGGTTGGTTGTGTTTTTACAGCAAATTCATGTGCCAGGCATTTGGTTTAGTCCGTGATGGAGTAAGCCTGTGAAATATTTTGCTGCTTTTAAAAATATAAGCTGACAACTCTTTGTCCATGTGAGGGGTCAAAAATTGACTTAAAAATGTCTGCAACCATCTTTGTACTCCTTATGAATTCAGGAACCAATGGCTTCTTAAGCTGGTATTTAAATGTGTTTTTCTCATTGATGCTCCCCTCCCCATGATTTAATTCATTGCCTTTTCCTCCATGACAGCACACAAGTTCCTAGGCATGTTCTTTTTATACTACTTCAGCATTTTATAACAAAACAATCACTTTCTCTAACAACAAAGTTTCATAATGGAAGGAAAGACAGGCTGTCTGATGTTCCTTTTGTGAAAAGACAGTAAATTGTGGATATATGTCTTTATTTGAGAAAAGATGATTAAAATGCGTTCAAAAAGATAAAATTCTTAAATTTTAGACTTTTGGAAGTCATTTTCAGTCAGTTTTTGGGATTTTTCTACAATTTTAAAAGGTTTTTTTTATATAATGATTTCAGAATTCAGGAAAAGGAAAAAAAACAAGAATGGCGACAAGAGGTGTGTCTGGAAATTGCCACCTCAACATGAAATACATCATGAAAAAATTAATAATAATAAGTAAGTAATAAGTAGTTACTGTTCACCTAGTTTGTATGAAAGGAGAGGAAAAGAAGGAAGATTGGTTTAGACTGACTCCAAGAAAATAACTAGTAACTAGAACATATTGGTTTCCCACTGCCTGCTACTTACATTTAAATGAGTTTAATGAGTTTAATCAATTTCATAAACCATCTTATTGCTTTTTCCTCTGTTGGCTCCACCATAAATACTGTGATCATATTCACTACAACTGGAGATAATGGGAAACTCACCTGCAGCATGTCCCTTCTCAGCTATAAGTTATTAAGTATTTTCTTCTCAGGCCCGCCGCTAGCTGTTTGAGTGCCCGCGCCCGCGTGCAATACCGATTATGCCGCCCCCTGTCTAACTACAGCCAGTGGTGGATTTAGGAAATTTCCGAACCAGGTCAGAAAACTGTGAGATTGCTGCCCCCATTGTTGCCAAAAAAAAGGTCGCCTGTTACATACTACGCTGCAAATTTCGTCACGGTGACTGTCGATCACTCGTTTTACCGCCCCCTCTCGATGTGCCGCCCGCGTGCGGTGCACGCCTTGCACGCCCGCTTACGGCGGCCCTGTTTCTTCTCTTTTTAATTAAAAGATTGTACATCATACTCAATCCTGTACTCAGCTGTATCTTCTACCTATAATATCTTTTTGATAACTAATGTAGTACATTAATAATAAGAATAATTTATTTCTAAAAAGGAAAAAAACTATTTTTTTTAAATTTATAAACCTCCAAGAGGTCTTGGAAGATAACAAAAATATAATTATGAATACTGTTCATCAGATAACTACTTCCTTCATCTACAAATGATTAAAAAAAAGTAATTTTACAGAAGACAATGTTTCTACAGGGAAACAGTTCTCATTCATTTTTAGTGAGATTTTTTATTTTTATTTTAAGTAATACCATAATTTCTAAATGCAGCAATGTGGCCTCTTTACCCAAATGTTATTTAATATATCTATATAATTACATTTCTTTCCTTATCAGGTTGTTACTTCCATATGTCCAGCAAATGGTAGACCAATTGCTGAAGTACAACAAGGAAACATAAAAGATTATGAAGACTGCATTGAAGCATCCAAGAAGGCGTGGCAAGTGTGGTCTGATATTCCAGCACCTAAAAGAGGTGAAGTTGTTCGCCAGATTGGCGAGGCACTCAGAAAGAAACTTGTGCCATTGGGGAAACTGGTTTCACTTGAAATGGGTAAGTTTTTTATTTTTTAACTCTAAAATTAGCATTTTTTTTTCTAATCCAAAATTTCAAAACACAGAAGATTAATAATCGAGTCAAATCTGTTTTTCTGTGGCTGTCAACAAGCTATAAATCTGAAAACAAAGAAATACAACTTTAAATTGAAACGTAAATATGGAAAGAGAGCGTAATGAAATAGTGAGGAACCATCATGTGTAATGAGACACAAACAAAAAAATTAATCAAAGACATATTTTTTGGCCTACATTCAGTCAGCAGTACAATATGGAATACACACGGTGAAAGTCAAGGAGAAACTAATAACTAATTTCTTCATAGTGTTTGACTGTGGACATCGTAGGGGAGGTAGGAAAATTCAAATCAATGATGCCAATATGAAAGAAAGGAAAATAAATGAAGTCAAAATCTGAGGAGAATATACCTGCATTTTTTATTTATAATATACGTACATCAGAAAAGAGAGAGGAATAATCACTTACAGCTGCTTCTACAGCTTACTTCTGTCACTTGTGGTAAGCTGTAGTTCTTCTCTCTTTTCCTTGTCTATATTTGCTAATAAACTCCTTTATTTCCTGACATATGTTATTATCTATATATACAGAATTACAAATTGGAATAGGGAAAATGAACCACTGCTTACCTTAGATGATGTCTGGCTGAACGTAAGAAACATTGCAATTTTTGGAACTTAACCCATCATCAGCAAGTAGATCATTAAGGCCCATTCACACTAGCGGTCAGCTCAGCTCAGGTCAAAAATTGCTATACACGTAATCCAATGGAAGCGGTCTACTCAGGTCAGGGCAAGGCAAGTCAAACTGAAGATCACGCCGCCATCGATCAACAACGGTCAAGACCTGAGCTGAGCTGACTGCTAGTGTGAACGTGCAACAGTCAGGTTAGATCAGATCAAATGGACTATGAACGTCTGAAAACTATGCTTGTAAGCAATAAAAAAAGAGTAATAAATAAAAAATAAATATTTTAATGGTATGATATTTCTGTTTATTATAAAGTCGGCAAACTTTAATATAAATTCAAATAATATTACACATTTTAGTAAAGCCAAAAAACAGATCCTTATTTCTGATTTTAAAAAAATATTGTGAATTTATTTCCTGAATCAAAGGCTTTTGCACTCAAACAAAGAACTTGTAAAATAGGGTTTCTCTCATTCATCCTGAAATTCACTTTCTACATGGCATGAAATTTTATCCTTTCGTAAATAATTGTGCAAAATACATGTTGCTAATATTATCAATTAATCCTGGAGCAGAATTATTTTTTTCTAAAATAAATTCGAAAACTTTGAGCCCTAAAATATCAAAAGCATTTCCACCACTCGTCTCACAAGGCATAGCCGATATTTATTCTTTTTTCTCTTGTCTGTTTGCACTTGAAACTCTGGATGCATTCAGAACCATCATCTTTTTGATCTTGACATACTTTTAGGCTCTTAATCAAAAATCATTTGAATTAATTGAAGTTGGGGTAGTTAACTGTATTGTTCACTTTGAGCAAGTGAAATGGAATGGTCTCGTCTGTGACTTGATCTGACCTGATCTGAGCTAACATGACCACTATTGTCAATGCTATCCTGGAACATGAGTTGACTCAACTTGAGCTGAGCTCAGCTGAACACTAGTGTGAATGGGCTCTTACAGAGGATGGGTGCTACAGAAGCTGTTTTGAATATATATATATATATATATATATATATATATAATGACAATGAGCAGGAAAATGCTTTAAGGCAATAAAACTAAGGAAAGATAGCGAAATATGACCCAAAACTTACCACATATGTAGGTGGCTGGGAAAGTTGAACATAAAAAATAACAAACACAAGAATTGCGCAATATTTTGGTGGTTAGCCTTATTCTTGCAAAAGTAAGATACCAGGGGGAGCCAGACGTGCACCAACGATGGCTGTCTGGTGGATATCATGGTTGGCATAGATGGTAGTACAGGAGAGGGGGAAGCGCAAATTCTAAATCGATAATCAAACATGCTGAAGGTATATTAGTTTGAAAGTGGTAGATCAACATAATAACTGAGTGATGATATATGAGAAGGAGGCAAACAAAATGTAATAATTACCAGTGGCATAGCTAGCTTGGGTGACACCCAGGGCGGATATGGATGGTGTCACCCCTTGAAAACTTAAATTCAAAGTTAAATAAAATATAATATCTTGTAAGTGCAAAATATGATATTAATAAAACACAATTAAATAAACATTTATTGTTATTCAAAAATAATAGTGAATAATATTGTAATATCAAACAACATTTAAAACATACACAAATAAACTAAAAACAATTGCTTTCACAATTTTTTTCATTTCATTTCATTTATTCACCATATGATACATTTTCATGTATATTGGTGTCATCATTTTAAATTTTAATACATAATGTGTACAATTTGGATATTCAACTATAAATGTAAGGCATATAGAAATATACATAAGATTTGTACAATTTATCTGTAACTACTCTTTTAATAGACACAGCTGTTTTAGATAATTTGACTACTTTAAATAGTCTTCTACGGAGTAATAAGCATTTTCTACTAGATACATTTTTAGCCTTTTCTTAAAAAGATCTGGGTTCTTTTCTCCCTTAATTTCTACTGGCAGTTTGTTATACAATTTCACTCCCTTGTGGAAAAAACTATTTAGAGTTAGGTTTTAATTTCCTGTCTATGTGTAGATCATTTTTTGACCTTGTGGAATATGTATGGACGGAACTATTTGTGGTGAAGTCTTGTAAGTTCTTTTTATATAGATTATTAAATTGAAGATATAACAGGATGGAACAGTCAGGATGCCTTATTTTCTAAATATGTCCTTACAATGGGTTCTCCTTGAAGTTTTTGCTATTATCCTGACAGACCATTTTTGTAATTTGAAAACAGTGTTTACATTTTGTTTGCTTGAAGCCCAAAAAATGATTCCATAGGGTATTATGGAATGAATGTTTGCAAAGTATATTATTTTTAGGCAATCATCATTGCATACAGGAGCTAGAATTCTAAGTGCAAAACATGTTGTGGATATTTTCTATCCCAAAATTTGTACATGTTCATTCCACTTTAATTCATGATCAATGGTCATTCCCAGAAACTTTGTATTTGCAAAACACACAATTTGTTCATTGTTCAGTTTTAAGTCTATCTGTTGAACACTGCTAAGTGAACTGAATTTGATGCTGAGGGTCAATTTATTATTTTGGGACCAGTTTAAGACTTCTATAAAAGCTGCGTTTCCTTTAGCCTGGAGTTCATTGACTCAGGGATCACTGATGATGATGTTACTATCATCCACAAATAAAATTTTATCCCCGTGACTGATACTGGATATAAAATCATTTACATAAATTAGAAATAATATTGGACCTAGAATACTTCCCTGTGGGACACCTATATTTACAGATCATGGTTCAGACAGGAACTTACATAAAATATTTGAGTTTTCCAGGATTGCAGAGATTTCAACTTTTTGTATTCTGTTGGTTAGATATGACTGGAACCAGGATTTTGCACTACCCCTTATATCTATTGCTTCTAGTTTTTGCAGGAGGATGTTGTGGTCGACAGTATCAAAGGCTTTTGAAAGTCTAGGAATAGACTTGCTGCTTGATCACCTAGAGCTTCAAGTACATTTTTTGTGAACTGTGCTATTGCTGATGTTGTTCCTTTTCCTGCCTGAAAACCAAACTGAGATTTGCTAAGGATATCTTTCATAAGTGATTCAAAAATTTTGGAGAAAGATGACAGTATAGAAATTGGGTGGTAATTTTCTACATGTTCATTACTTTCATTTTTTAAGATAGGTAGGACCTTTGCAAATTTTAGGTAGTCAGGAAATACACCAGTTGTGAAAGACTCATTTATTATGTGCAGTAATGGGACTCGGAGGATATGTATACATTGCTTTATTAGAAACATGGGCACCTCATCCAATCCTGTTGATTTTTGATTTTTTAGTCTGAGGACTGTTTTTTCCACCTCTTCCTCTGTTACTGGGTTTAGGACCATTGAATTTACTGAGATATAACAATTTTTATATGTTTGATTATTTGAAAATTTAGTCTGAAGTTTTGCAGCTATGCTAGAGAAGTAATTGTTTACATAGTTTGCTATTTCTGTTGGGTCGCTATCTGGCGTAGTGTCACAGATTTTTATTGGGCAGGAGTTTAGTTTCTTTTTGGTTTTCCCTGTTTCCCTTCTTACTACATCCCAAACAGCTTTTGATTTATTGCTTGAATTTATAATTTTCCTGTTATTGTAATTTTTCTTGGCCTCTGCTAGGACTTTTCGATACACTTTTTTGTAAGTTCTACAATAAGTTAGGAAAGACTGGCTGGTGTGTTCATTACTTTTCATATACATTTTCCTGAGATTTTGGGATGATATTTTTATCCCATTTGTAATCCACTTGTTTTTATTTTGATCAGAAGTTGAGAGTACTTTGGGGAACTTTTCTTCAAAATTTAATTTAAAAAAAGATGCAAATTTTTTTGTATTTTTCATTTACATTTGGTTTGGTGTAAATCTCTTCCCATGGCTGGCCTGATAAGTCATCTAAGAATTCATAAACCTTGGCTTTTGGAAATCTATGGATGTACATTTTTGGCTTGAGTTGTTCATGAACTACCAGATTTAAATTTATAATTTGACAATGGTGGTCAGATAGACCTAAGTTTTCTACAGTTACATCACAATAATTTACATCCAGGTTTTTTAGGACATGATCAATAATAGATTCAGAATTAAGTGTAATTCTAGTTGCATTTTCTACCAGGGAGGAAATACCATAAGAATACAGAATATTTAACAAAACTATCGTACTCTTATCTTTTATTTTAGTATTTACGTTTATATCACCACAAATTAAGATTTTAGTTTTCCTAGTATGCACTTTATCTAAGATCAACCTTAATTTTGTGAAGAATATGGCAATATCTGAGTTTGGTGACCTATATATACATATGATTACAACTTTGGTAACTGAGTCTTCCACAGTAATCTCTATTGCACAAGCTTCAAAGTTTTTATCCTCATTTAGGGACATAAGGTCATTTCTATTTCTAAAATTTACACCAGATTTTATAAATATACAAGAACCACCACATTTTTTAATTTTTTTTAATTTAATTTAATTGCAATGGAGCACAGGCTCCGGTGGCAATTTCCCTACACACCCATCTTCCCCCTATCCTGCACCCACCTACATTTGCCCTCTACAAATTTTATCTTTAAATTCCTTCAAAGTTTTCGGTAAATTATTCATCATTTCTCTTGGTAACTCAATCCAATCCCTGACACCCTTACCTAAAAAAGAGAATCTTCCCACACATTTTACTTTTGTTTGGCAGTAATAACTTGCCGTTTCATAACCACCTAAATCAACATAATTAATTTCATTTGATTTACACCAGTATTCTGTTAGACACAATACTAATGGTTTTTTTTGTGGTCACTGATATATTTAGCTCATTTATTTTGTTACGAACACACTGGACATTTTGGTCAAGAACAGAAATTTGAGTAGACAGCTTTCTAGTTTTTTTCCACTTTTCCTTTGAGGCTAACTGGTGAGGTTTGTTTTGCACATGTGGATTGCAGGTGCTTACCTGTGGACTTGAAGTGAGGTGGGTATCATTGTTCAGATCAGATAAGTTTCCATCTTCTTTGGGTGGGTTGTGAGAATATCTCACTAAGGATGTTTGTGTTTCCCCAGGCTGAACCATAAAAAATTTTCATCTTTTGGTGTTGTCACTTTCTGTCTGGTACTGGATCTTCTAGTAGATAATTGGGTTGCCACTTTTACTGTTGAATCCTCTTGGGTTAGTACTGTGAGTCTATTAAGTTCCTCTTTAGTTTTCACTGCTCTTTGGGTTGTTTTCACTGTGGAGCTTAAATATAATATCTGTGCATATGTTTCTATAGGCTGCAGAATAGAGCATGTCATATTTTCAGGTAATGTAATTTTTGTTTGGCATACTTCTGTTGGTTCTTTTATCTCGATTTATGAGTGCTGCGAATTTTTACATTTTGTTCTTATATGGTACAGTATCTGTTTGGCTAAAGCTGCTTTGCCTTTAATGTTCCTATGCATCCCATGTTTAGTAAATTCTTCTCGATGGCAGTCTACATTTACAAATTCAACATTTGGATAGGCTTTACATATTTTTTGATACTTTCTGTTTGTGGTCTCTATTTCTTCGTTTACACAAGATGATGGTATTAGGTCATATCGATGAGGAATGCTGGTCACATAAACATTTATATCGGTCATCAGTTTTAATGTTTCAACTAAAGATCTGGTTGCTTGTTTGGCTTCATTTTTGTAAACATCGTTTTCACCGTCTATTATCACACAGCTGTCACCAAGGTTTAAGTCCCACATATTTTTAAAGTTTTTTACTATTTCCCGCAATGGAAATCCGGGCTTTACCATACCACTGACTCTGAAATTTGGATCCGTTTCAGTAATAATTTCTGCGAGGCCACGCCCATGGCTGGAAGCAAGTAAACAAATGCTATGTTTTTTTCTTTTCTCGATGATTTACACTGTTCACACGGTCGAGATGTTTTTGTGATATAGTTTTCGACAGTTCCTTTTTTTTCATTTTTTTTTTTTTGCACTTTTTACCTGACCTAGTTTCAAATTCAACTTTGTTATAAAGAATGTGAGATGAGAGAGGTTCAAATTTATTATTTGTTTCCAATTTGAAGCACTGAGTAGTAGTCTTGAAGTGCACACACTTTTTAGGCCTAACAAAGCTATTTGCTGTTGCATTTCTGAGTCATCTTTTACTATTGCTTTTAAGTTATTCATTTTTTGTACAAGCATATTTGTGGCATAAATGTCATATTGCAATGCTTCAATCACTGATTCCGCTTTTCCCTCGAAGTAATTTTCCACTGCTTCCATGCTTCTCTTACAGCTTTTCACACCGCACTCACATTTACCACTCGTTGTTTCCAAGTTTTTAATACATCCTACGTGGATCCATTTCTGAATTATGGAGCACATTCTGATTCCTTTTCTTGATATTTCATTGCACAAAACACACTTTATACAAGATAAATAATTTATTTCCGGAGAACAGCTAATAACCACTTCTATAGGTGCCGCCATCTTGTGTATGAAATCTCCTCTTTCTAGCTTTAATAGCTCTAAACACATAAATCACATCTTGAAAATTAACAATTTGAGTTACTTCATGTTCAATAGTCAATATGGCAATATTTTAGTAACATATAGCTCACCGGTGATTGAAAGTGGTTTTACATTAATTTTAACTCCTCTGAAGAGCCTCACTTGCCCGATACTGTTCCACACCATCGCCGCACCGACACGTTTCTTACTGTT
Organism: Vandiemenella viatica; assembly: GCA_031002005.1. NCBI lineage: Eukaryota > Metazoa > Arthropoda > Insecta > Orthoptera > Morabidae > Vandiemenella > Vandiemenella viatica. The sequence goes on from JARYHS010007092.1 coordinate 12,678, forward strand.
GGCACTCACTCGATCGAAGTGTGTTCAAAGGACATGGTGTGTCATCCGACACTCGGCTGACACCCAGCAGTGTCATCTGGCGTGGATTTCTCCACAGTGGTGTTGCATTTCCAGGTAGGCTCCTTTTACTGTTGTCCTGTTGTGGGTTTTTTGGACTAACTTCTGACTTAGTCTTTGATGTTGATACTGTTGTCTGGTTGGGCAAAGCCCGTTTGCCTTTCTATAGCCAGGGTTTGAAAAATATCTAAGTCTAATATCTAAATCTACTGTATTTGGGGGTTTTTTTTAACTTTTTGTGATTTTTTGATCTAAGACTAAGGGGGGAGGAGGGGGGGCTTATATACATTGATGTATTTACAAGGGTTACCTAAATCTATGCATTTAAACCTACCTAAGCTAAGGGATGGTTCTTTATTTATGGTGGTATACTTTAAATTATTGGTGGGTATATGATATGTACAGGACATAACTCTTATGTTGTGGGGCCTATTTACAATTAATGGTGGGCTTGGGGTTTTGGAGGAAGGTTTAAAATGTTCTAAACTGCCTCGTCAGTGTCAGCTTGGGTCGTTTGACCTGGTGCATTTCCTCTGACTCGTCGCCTATATCAGAAATTAAATTATATTTAGAAACAGAACATTTCTGGAAGAATTTGGCCTTAATTGTCTCTCCAAGGGGTGGAAAACAGAGAGCTCTCCTTATTTCCCAGTTGTTGACGAACCTCAGAGCATGCACAGCAAAGATATTAGCTTTGGTGCTGAGCACCCTCGGCCACCCACAATTTTGTGAATTGCAGAGTATATTTGTAGATGTAGATGTAGATCTGAGATGACGTGCAGCGCTCTGTTTTCCACTGCTTGCAATTTCTTTACATGACAGTCGGCCGCCATGCTCCATATTTCCGAGCCGTACAGGAAAGTAGGCTGGATTATCACATGGTAAAGGAGGAGTTTTGTCTCCGTGGATCGACCGTCACCTCTCAGCAGGGTGTAGAGGCCGGCTAGTTTCACTCTTGATCTGTTTTTAACATCGGCTACGTATTTACCCCACGTGAGCCTTCTGTCTAGTCGCAGCCCCAAGTATTTTACTTGGTCCATCCAGTCAAGTTCCAGATCACTAATATGCAACTGGAATTTTTATCCTTGTGGAAAAGATAATTGGCTGGCATTTCATCTCATTTATTTTGATACGCCATTGGTTTCATCATTGTGTCATCTTGTCCAGGTGCCTTTGGACCTTTCTGATGGCATATTTCAAGTTCCTATTACTTGCATAGATGTTTGTGTCATCAGCATATAGAGATATGTAGCTTTCTGTTGTATGCGATTTGTCGTTTGCGTAAATAAGAAATAGTGGAGGCCCAATCCTACTTCCCTGAGGCATGCCAGCTTCTATGTCCCTGAGAATACTATTTGCGTTGTCGTGGCATACATATAATTTCCTGTTGGTTAGGTAGGAATGCAGTAGATGTATTAAATTGTCTGGCACATTGTATTTGTGTAGCTTGAAGAGTAGGCCTTTGTGCCACACTCGGTCAAAAGCTTTGTCTGTGTCTATGAATATCGCAGCAGTACCATTACCTGCCTGATTTTCTTTGCAGATATGCTCCATATACCTTGTACATTGTTGCACTGTGCTGTGCTCTTTTCTGAACCCGAATTGCTGTGCTATTATAATGTTGTTGCTGTCCAGAAATTTGTTTAGTCTGTCGAACATTACTCCTTCCAGCATTTTGCCCAGTATAGGTAAAAGCGAGATGGGTCTATAGCTTTCTGGCATTGTCCTTTTTTTGTTAGATATTGGTATCGCTATCACTTTAGCTACTTTCAGGCCTTTGGAAAGTAGCTCAGGTTCAGACAGGCGTTGAAAGTCGATGTTATAAATCTAATGGCTTGTAGAGGCAGATTTTTGACTTAAAGGGCGGAAATCTTGTTATACCCCGCTGCCTTTTTGGATTTAAGGCCTCGTATGATTGATTCCACCTCCTCTTCATTTGTTTTTTGCACAAAGTTCTGCGGTCTGATGTGGATCAAGCAGTTTACTACACTCAGAACATGTTATTTATGAGATTCGCTTACATCGTCAGCTATTTCGTTCGGTTTGAAATGAGTTTCTAGCATGTCCGCAAGGAGCTGGGCCTTCCCTGCCGGGTCGTACACAAGTCCCTGCGGTCCACGTGATCTGGGATTGACGGTTTTGAACAGATCATGACTGTTTTACTTATTGCCTGCTTTGTGCATTCTTGAATAACTGTAGTGAGTTTGAATACCGCTCAGTCGATTTCTACAGTTGTGTCTAGAGCCGGTAGTTCCGCAAGGTGCATCGTGACATCTTCCTTGTAATGGTCCCAGTTGGTCTGGAATTTATTGTAGGTCCCGGACGATGCGGTTCTAGTAGTCTAACTGACAGAAGAATCGGATTGTGATCAGAACTAAGCTCGCATTGGGTTAATACTTCCCTCTGCCATCTTAGTCCTTTTACAACGAATACATCCAGGACATCCCTGCCGCATTCGGTAGTGGGTTGGTATGTCAGGCGCCAGCACTTCGACATTTCTGCCGGCGTGTAGCACCCTAAGTAGACCCCTTCCATTACGATTGGTAAGTCTACTATGCCAGATCTAGCGCTTTGCATTCAAGTCACCACCTAGTATTACTGTTTCATTCCTATCTAACTGTGCTTGTACATTTTCCTCCTTGAGTTCCTTGTGTGGCGGATTATAGACTGCGACTAGATGCAAAGGTACCCCGTTTTCTAAGCTTTCGATTGCCGTGTGCTCCAGGTCACCTGTCTGTGCGTCAGGAAGGTCTCTGTGGACCAACCTGTTTTTGATCAGGACAGCAGTGCCGCCTCCCGGAGTCTGTCGGTCAGTACGAGTCACAATGTAATTTCTCATCCTGAAGTCATTTACTGGTTTGAGATGGGTTTCCCCTATAAGTGCGATGTCGATGTCTATTTCGTTGAGGTAATTTAGTAGCTCTAGTTGCTTGTTAGAAATGCCGTTGGCATTCCATGCTAGTATATTTAGTGTCAATTTAGTATGTCTCACCATTCCTGAAGAATTCGCTGGCGGCTTGTACTAGGATGAGTCCCTTGGCTAACATACTGTTGGCCTCTCGAAATTTGGTGAGCACAGTTTTCACCGTGCTTATCATCTTTTGAAGGTCAAATTCCTTTAGAAAAGAGACTATCTCAGCAATGTCGGAGCCGAATCCTCCAGCTTTGGTTTGTCTGTCTGGCTTCCTTTGGTCCTGGTTGTGGTCAGTCTTGTAGCGCTTTTCATTATTGTCAGTCTGTTTCTTGTCTGTCTGGTTGGTCAATGCGTTTGTCTTAGGCGGGAGGGAGGGGAATTGCTGGCTGTCAGAGACGTTCAGAGTCTCGGTTTGGTTTGCCTTCACCTTCTCCTGCTTTTGTTTCTGGAGCCTGGCATTCCTAGCTTGAACTATTTTCTTGTACTGGGGGCAGTCACGATAGCTCACAGGATGCTGGCCCAGACAATTTGAATACTTGGGTGGTTCATCTTTTGTTTTGGTACACGTCTTTGTTAGGTGTTCCCCGGAGCACTTGACGCAGCGTGGATTTATCCTACAGTTTTTCTGTCCATGACGAAATCTTTGAGACCAGTGGCATTGAGAGAGCCCCTCTGGTGTCTTATATACCTCTACTTTGATCCTTAAGTATAGGAATTTATCTAGGTCATAGATCTTTCTTCCTTCGTCTGTGTTGTCCAGTGTTACCAAGTAAAGTGGCATGGGGACCCTCCCATTTGTCTCTTTGTCGAATCTGGTTAGCTGTGACACGCTCTTTGCTGGGTAGTGTAGTCTTACCAGCTCGTCACGCTTTTCTGTTTGGTCCATGTCAATAGGCAGTTGCCTCATTACTACTTTAAGAGGTTTTGATTGGTCATTGACATCAAAAGTGTGAAACTGTGCTTTCTTTTCTTTAAAGTAAACCATTAGAGCAGTGTAGTCAATATGGGTGTACACCTGGTATTTAATACACCCTACCGCATTGGATTGGTTTATGTTTTGACGGTGTGGGCCAGTGTCGACCTGCTGGATGTGGAGAAGCACATAGAGAGAGTTCGGAAATTTACCTTCCCTTATGCCCAAATATTGTTTTCAAGTGTATTTTTTTATCAACCTCTTTTCCATGTTCGTCTGATGTTCATAAAATGTAGGAAGAGTCTTAACATCTTTGTATTAAAAAATCGAAGCTTTTTCAGAGTTGAAGATCAATTTTAAGAACCACAAAAATTGCAGACAAGATCCGCATTTGTAACGAGACCTCCCACAGCCGAATCTCACACTGTAACCAGACGCCAGACTGATTTAGAAGTACTAAAAAATATGTATTCAAACACACAAAAGTGGATTCGTGTTTCTGGATAGCAAAAATAGTTGGTGTAGAAAAAATGTTCCTTTTATCATGTTTGAAAACTTATTTTTCGTTACACCTATATTCGGACTGGTGACTCAAATGGTTACTGCTTGCAGTTTGGGTACTGAAGGCCCTGGTTCAAATCCCATCCTCAACTGTAATTTTTGCGGACCTTAAAATTGACATTTAGCCTAACTCTGGCAAAGCTTTTATCTGTTAATGTGAAGATTCTACGAAGCTCCGTGGTTCAAATTTCAGGTTAATCTGTAGGTCTCCTTTTCAAGTTAGGTGACTGCGATATAGGTGCACTGCAAATTTCCCAATAAGATACTCTGTGACTACAACTTTGAGATAACATGAAATTATTTTCAATATGCAAAATCTTTACGATCTATATTTAAATTAAGGAATGTTATAATCTCATTCTTTACTAACAAAAAAACTGAGTGAATCGAAAAGAACCTCAGATGCAAGTGAAGCTGAATCAACCACGTATAAAAATTCAGTGACATGACTGAAGGAGCGCAATAATAATGATAAACATGTTAATAGTTAGTGTGCAAACAACACAAATGTGAACTTTTGGTGCCGCACTAAGTTTACCAGTTACTGCACGAAAATGATGACAAAATTATATCAGTGTGATGTCGTGCACACATTTTGCATAACAGTGTAAAGTATGCTCTGAGGTTGAATAAATTTGACAGGGAGAATTTGACTGAAGTTGAATAGTCATTTCTCATACTGTGCAAAATGAGTTCAAGCTTTAAAAGACTTTTAAGAGACGAATGAATCTGAATTTGCGCCAGTCCTGCGTAATGTAAAGGAAGGGCGTCTAGCAACATCGACAGAAGTCCTCAAAGGATAGTTCAGCCACTGGTTTATAGAGTTTCAAATTACCGCCCATGTGTTTCTACCATCGCTATCCTAATCTAATCCGGTTGTAGAGTTGTACAGTTTTATGTGGAATTCGTACCACGGAGTGTCCTTATGTACTTCACATGAACAAAGAAAAGCTTTACCAGGTCAGTGTTTAGGGCCTTAAAACTACAGCCGAGACCGGGATTCGAACGGGGCATTAAACAACTGAGCCACCAGATCACTAAATGTAACGAATATCACTTCTCCACGCTGTTAAACGTCCCACTAAATCATTCAACATCCTAAACGTTTACCTACTATACATCTATTGCAGAAAATGAATGACCAACTGCACTCTGGATGTTCTTTATATAATCCTGAGGAAACAGAACTTTACCTGGTTTTCTTCCAAAATGCACTGAAAGTGCTACAAGATGCCGTACTGAGCCTTGAAAACTAAACATTGCTGTATTTAGAAGGTTGTATATAATGGTCAGTTTCATTAACAAATTTAGACAGAGGACAGAAGCTGACTTTGTAGGCTTCAGGTGCAGCAATTTCAAAAATAAAAAAAATATTGTTGTGCGTGATACAGAAATGTTTTATATTACGTAGAGACCAAGTGTGAATTCAATGAAAGCAAATTCGACTTTTCAAGCCACTTTTTCTTCAAGATGACTTTCGTTTAAGTGTTGTGACATAGTGGTAAATTAAAAGTTAAAATGATTTAATATATATAAAGAAAAAAGAAAAGAATACAAAGGTTAATAAATATTGTTTGCCCAGAGAGGCTTTAAAGGATATGATCTCTGAAAAAAGAAGTGAAGTTAGGAGAATTGTTGAGTAGAGGAAAAGACCAAGACAAGATTGATTTAGCAGCAGTGTAAAAATTAAGTTGAGAGATCTTGAGTAGGAACAAACCTGCAAATCTTGGGATGTCAAGGTTGTCTCAAACACGGTCGTTATTGATATTAGAGAACTTTTTAAACAGGTAAATGAAAGAAATAAACTGCAAAAGATTATAAACGAAATACAGTCTAAAAATTGTATTTATTTAATTACATAGATCTCTTGCTTGCCGTCACATCATTTATATGTGACAGTGTCAATAGCTAATATAACTGAAAAATAAACATTAACACGTTTTTAGAAATGGATGAACTTTATAAAGAAATGTGTAACTTTAAAGATATAGTGAAGGCAGCAGTGCTGAACAAAGACTTTAATTCTGCTACAAAAATAGCACAATATATTTCGAATTCAAGAGCTTGCCAATCTGCACAAAATATCTACTTTAATGGCATCAATACCAGTTTCAAACGTGCCTACTGAAAGGATAATATAATTTGATCTCAGACAATACCAATTATCAATGGAGCATGTTAACGCAGAGATGCAAATCAAAACAAACGTCAATTTGTCTCATAGTGAATTCTATAACTAGGTTATGAAAAACGAAATCAAATATGAAATTTTAATAAAAATAAATACTTTATACTAATTAACAGCATAAATAAATACTTAAAATTCAGCTTCAAAATACACATTTTTCCATGATGTCGTAGTCAACAAGTCTGACTGTTACTAAGATGTTTAGTAGTAAGAGTCATAAGTTGGTATTATATGACGTGCAGATACCTGTATAAATTACCCCAGGCTTATCTCAATTGTAAAAAATTAACATGAATTATATAAAAGCCTATTTTGTTTTGGTAGTTCCGATTTGCAACGCTAAATTCCGATTTTTTTGTCCTTCTGTCCCAATTTTTAACAAACTGGACCTGAAAACAGTAGTGACAGAGGTCGGAGAACTGAAGTGTTTTAAAAGGGTGCATCATATTGTGAAATCTTTCGAAGGAATGAGTGCAATGTCAGTATACAGACTTGTTACACAGTGATAAAAGAAAGCTCTAATACTCCTAGAGCAAGCACACGTCCATACAGAGAAACAACACTACGTGGAGACCGCCATATTGTGTGGGTGGCTGTTGCTGGGAGATTGGCAAATGCAGATGCAAGCAGTAGTTACAGAGAGAGTCACCACCAGATGACTGTAAACCAATTGCTAGAAGTTTGGTTATACTCTCTGACCCGTATGCAATGTGTTCCATTAATCTGACGTCATTGCCAGCGTCGCCTAACCTGGTGAAATGCAAAACGCAAATGGACACGTGAATAGCGTATATTTATGTTTAGAGACGAGTCTCGATTCTGTCTGTGACAAAGTGATAATCGATGACATGTTCACAAGTGTAGTGGAAACATGGCTTACCCTACTATGATTTCAGAACTTCACACAACTGCAGCCACTGGTGTCATGTTTTGGTGGCAATCAGTTTCGATAGCATGACTGAGTCAGCTGTTGTTGAAGGCAATGACAGCCCATCACTATGTGGACGGGGTACTGTATCCTATTGTGATACCCTTCATGTTCACCATCAAAATCGCATCTTCCAACAAGATAATGCCCGTCCTCATACTGCGGCCATCGTCACACAAGCCTTGCAAGGAATTTCGATCACAATTGGGACAGCACGGTTCCCAGATTTGTCCCCAATAGAGCATGTATGGACAAATTAGATCACATGGTCACCCAGCACAAACTGTGCAACAACTAACTGCAAAAGACATGCAGGCATAGCGACACATAGCCCAAGAATACATCCGAACTCTTATTGATTTAATGCCGGCAAGGGTCCACGAATGTATTTGTGTTTAAGTAGGGTGCATTTATCACCGACAACTGTGTCTAAAGGTAACATACTTAGCCCGTTCCATTTCTTCTGGGTATGGCCCTGAATATATCTTCAAAGTTTCCTAAAATTCTACCATTCCTGTGTGCGTGTTGAGATTTTAAATTGCGCCAGTTGTAACTATAGGGCGGCCATAAGATTCCGCTATAAATTTTAAAAAAGTAAAAAATACCCAATCATTTGTTATTGAAACGTTAACAGAGGCTTTTTTTAAAAATAAATTTGGTATTTGCAGGAGCAAGGGATATCGAGAGGAAAGTTGACCGAAGTGGCTTGATCTAAATAGAAGCAATTCCAGACCCAGATGTGATCCCATCGGTGTAAACCCAGGATCCGGGACCCACAAGTCTTGAGACCAAGGGGGATACTGTGTACCCAAAGAAGCAACTCTACATTAAGTTCCTTCATAAAAATAGAAGAATAAATAAAATATAAAAACAACGGGTCAGTTAATATAAGAATATGCCTATACGATATCTGCCGTCTTTACATGAAGTATTTAACAAGTATTTTAATACCCACTTAAGATATACATAGCTGCAGACTAGTAAATATTACATTGTATGTACTGAAGATCATCTCCACATGTAAAGTTTAGATTTCTAGCGCCGCTCTGTAGAGTATAAATAAAAATGTTGTAAACGTCTCGAATGTTCGCTCAGTTTAAGATTAAAGCTCAATTTTCGTTGAGGAACAGAAGTTCGATATCGCTGTCGATTTAAGGAATCCGTAAGACTTTAGGTACCTGTATTCGACAGAGAGGTTACCCATAATAGAAATTTTCTTCTTCTCTAACTTTATTCTGGAAAATTCTTAGAGATCATAAGCTTGTTTATTTCATCGCGATCATATTTGCATATTCTCGGTCAGTAGATAGCTAAGCAAACTTACATGAAGTAAATGCTAACTAATATTACAATTTTGCTAGCAAGATACGTGGTTCTGACTGTTTTAAACACATGCTCAACAAAAACTTATTACCAACGACAGACGATGGCATTAACAAACACTTGGACCCATTCAGATTGACTTGAAACCTGACAGTATTGCTAGTTTAATGCACAGTTTTCTGAAACGTCTTAATTGCATAAATTCGAACATGATATGATTTCATGTCGAGTATAGGTGCACTGTCGACAATAGGAAGGTACACAGAGTGTAAATCAGATAACGCGAAATATACTCAATTTATACAGATGATAAATTAAGCAATTAATCGAAAATACTTCAAGGCAAAACAACTTAAAAAAATTGATTTTCATGCCACGCGTAAAATGTCTGAGCATAATTGATGAGCGGACAATGGAAATGGATGCTTAGACTACGCATATTCCAACGTACGCTTGATATTTATATAATGTATATATACATTGGCGCCGGCAGGATTACTTTAAGGGAGGTGTTTTTTTTTATATATAGCGGCCTACATTATATATAATACTTATTAACTAAGAATACTGAACTTATTGACAAGGTGTTGAACAAATTTGGACAACAACTTTCTTAATCTTTTCTGTGTATTTTCTTTCATAGCAGGGGGGGGGGGGGGGGGGTTCCAGTGCACCCCCCTCCCGGCGCCCATGTATATATATCCTTTAATTTTAAAACTTTCTTGCTTTATACAAGTAAACTTTTATTATTTCCACCGCCGCTTCTAGCAAACCAAACAACAGTGACGGACGGCAAGCACAACGATTTACTGTGATTGTTGGAGCTACAGAGCGATGCTCTGTTTGTTTAAGCATACGGTGTTGTCAATAATTATATTCCATTGTAAAGAAAGAGCATAGCCCCCTGGATCGCATTTGAAAAAGCGTTAGATCAACTTAAAAACAAATATTCAAAACAATAAAAGTAGACGAGTTTCGACACCAAAGTAAAAAAGAAGTACATCCAAAAAAAATGCATCGATTACTTTCTTCCAAATGCGGATGTCACCCCCAAACGGGTGAAACCCGGGGCGGACCGCCCCCACCGCCCCCCCTAGCTACGCCACTGATAATTACACAAATTCAAATTTTACAAGAAGAGCAAAAAACTAAAATGACACTTGCAGGGAGGATTTTGGGGTGATTTTTTATTTACTCATATTGCGTTTTGACCTCTATTTGACATTATGTTAAATCAAAATTCCTATTGTTAATAAAATGGAAAATTTTCAAATTTGAAAAAATTCAGTTATGCTACTGATGCAATTATTACGTTTTGATTGCCACCAGGATGAAATTAAGCCATTTTGATTTCTAAATCTAAGTTTTTTTTAGTTAGGTTAATTAAAGTACAATTAGTTTTAAAAAAATTTTGAGCCTAGTCTAATAACATTTCAACTTATTACTCATTAAAAATTAAGACCCTTCTGAAAAAAAAGTTACTTCTTTGTTAAATAAAAAAATCATCAATGCTGTCATTATAGATTGAACTCAATGTCCTTTTTGTTACAATCACAACCTTCATCATTTCCATCTTCCTCACATTCTTCTTCATTATCTTCCCTCTTACTCTCATTGCTTTCCTGGGGGTTTCCTAAAATGTTTTTGTACCAACTTAGTTCTTCATCCTTTTCCCAGTTGCTTCCTAAATGCTTTTGTAACAATACCAGAACGTCTTTTGCTCTATGTTCCTGTAACTTATTTTTCATTTCCAGTTTTCTTAATGTGGTTCTATGTTCCTTTCACTTTTTTAGTAACATTGTTACTGGTCTCTGTTCAATCTCGTCTTTGTAATATTTCTTAAGCCACAGGAGACAATCTTTGTTGTCTTCGTTACTGTCACAACTTTTTTACCCCTCTTTTTAGTTTTTTTCTCCTTCATCTACTGTCTGCTTTTCTACTTTTATAAGCTTAAGCTCTCTCATTCCGGTCAAAGTGTTGTATACCTCACTCAGTTCTTTAACGTTGTACAATACCCAGTCTTTTCCCAACAACTTAACATTGCCAAAGTTTTTGTAGATCTCAAAGTATTTTTCTTTAGTGAATAACAACGGGTGTTTGCGATTTTCCTCTCAGTTCTGCCAAAAACTTGATCGGCAGGCAAGTAGCTGTGCCCTCATACAGGAAAGGTGATGGTCACATCCTTCAAGCTTGCAGAGTTTTGGTTTCACAACCAGAAAATTACTACCTGAATGATATGCGAGTTTTTGGTTGGCCTCCACAGCCGTCCATGCAAAGTCGCAAATTTGTTATGTCCGTAAGATCCAAGGGATTCAAGTGGTTAATCAAAGCAGATCCTACTTCAGTTGCACCTTTGCGAGCTTGATTTTCAGTCAATAAATAAAATGTTCAAGAGTTTCCGTCCATGTCAACAAAAAAAAGATTTTACAGCACAATCTGTCGTAAGTAGTAAGCTTCCTGGATTGGAGTTTTCGGAACAGGTTGAATTTACTGCATATCTAAGCAGATCAAAAAAAAATTCTCTCGTCTCTGCTACATAATTTTGTAAAATGCCTTAGAGTGTAATTCATGGATTTTGAGCTGTCTCAGTGTCTTCTCCTTTTCTTCTGAGATCTCTTTTTTCTATAAAAGTACATGTGCTACAGACAACTGTGGCTGGAGACGAAAATCTGATGTTGAAGTCAGACTGTAATATTCTTCTAAACATCGTATTAGTAACATGTTTATCTGCATCACACTCTTCATTGTACATCTGGTGCAATTTTTTTTATGTTAAGTTCATGACTTAAGTAAATCTGCTTATATTTACCCCTGTTATAGTGTGATTCTTTAGCCAGCAGTGCAGCAATGAAGCATCTGCCAAACACTTTCTTTTCAATTGGCAAATGTCATACTCCTACTGTTACCTCCCCTTTTCTCTGTAGCTATTTCATCTTTGTCAATGGTTTTGGAGAGGTTGTTAAACCTGTGGTTAGTGACCGACAATGCTTCACAAATGAAGGGTTTACAGACAGTCACAATACTTTCTCCTGTACTCAATAAAAAGCAAGGAATGGAAAAATTCTGCTGTTGCAGTCTCATTAGGTTGTTTTGTAGGTACTGTATAAATCAGTCGCGATAAGTATATCTCTGGCTGTATTTTTCCTTTTTCTTTTAATACAATAATCTCTGTTTCGAAGTATGTCATCAGCTGATAAAGAGCATCATTTGTACCTCTTATTATTATGTGAACATGGTGTTTCAAAACTGAGCAGTAATGGATCCATATCTTGATATCTACAACAATAACAAAACGTGTTGATAAAATCTGATAAAACTTACTTCAAATGACGATCATCCTGTGACTTTTGTCCAACTTTCTTCTTTTTCTTCGATCCTGAATTCATAACACCAACCATTTCAGAAGTCATTTTAACTTTGTATAAACAACAACAACTGAGA
>JARYHS010007093.1:0-27943 GCA_031002005.1 Vandiemenella viatica
AAAAATTCCCAGTGATCAACAATTCTCTAGATTTAAAAAATTAAATTTGCTTGACTGCACATATTATACCTACTTGGTGAAAGCAAAAACGTTCTCTGATGACGATGGAATCATAGTGCGTAACCAAGTTTGAAAATATGTTAGTTGCTCGTCCAGGTGCGGATCCAGGGGGGGGGGCTAGGGGGCTCAAGCCCCCCCCCCCAAACGTATCTAGGTCCACCCCTGACATTGTAGTTTTGAGACCTTTTTTTTTTTAGCTCTACGGATTTGAGGCCCGAGGAGGCTATAAATACTACCTTTTCCCGACTCAAGCCCCCTCCCCAAAATCCACTGAACGCAAGCCCTCTGAACCAAAATTCACTCACGCCAAGCCCCCCAAACCAAAGTCCGCTCAAGCCCCCCCCCAAAACCAAATCCTGGATCCGCCCCTGTGCTCGTCCGTTACGAAATTACAACTTTCGCTACACATTAAACATACTGGGCAAAACTGAAGCAGATTTTTTTAATGGAATTTGGCTGCTTAGCCAACACAGTCATCTCAGGTGTGGTAATTGTAAAGCTTCATGTGTTTCACTTGCTATAGTACTCAATACAACCAACACATGACAGACTCGACAGTAACAAACAAAACACTTAAATAATCACGCCATGCCCTCGGCCAGCCTCGAAGTGGTGACCTGCGGTACTACCATGCTCATATTAATCCGAACGACCTGAATTGCACATCGCTACATTTCATCCTGGGACTTATTCAACCCATTATACACATCTACCAAGACAGTACTATACCCGGTAGGTGGTACATTCATGTTAATATCCAAAATTGAGACTCACCCACCTCACAAAAAAACGTGACATATTTTAACATATTCGTTATAGAAACGAAAATATGGATTGTATTTCGTTAATAAAAGAGTTGTGCAGACATTGAAAGCACTTCATTTTAGTTTTTTAAAACATTCAAGAGAAATTACGTGTCCATACAGAACATTAAAAGTTAACATTTTCAAACAAAAAGTTAATTTTGAAGAAACGCTAGCGTCAAAAGAAAGGAAGACGTTATACCGATCATCTTTCACTTAAAATAACTGACTATTAATGATAAAATCAATATTTGCCATGTAAAGATAGTTTTAGGTGAGTGCGTTGACAAATAATTGCAGATTTTTGAAGTTAGTTAATTTTGCGGTGTGCTATGAAGACATGTTGTTCCCTTACTACCACATTTAAAATTATTTTAGAAACATACGGAAAAAATTATAACTAAATGACTGTTGTCGGTGACATGAGATGTCGTCAACGCATTCTGAGTTGACAGTATTTTAGCGTAAAAAAAAAAACTAATTTTCACCTACCATTAATAACGAAAGCTGCTTAAGGCGAAATGAACACTCTTTTCAAAACAAAAACAAAACATGATGAGGGGTCAGTAGTTGAAGGCACAATTTCACAAATTGTTGTCACCTTTGTGGTTTTAGTGGTGTTTCATAAACAGGCAAAGAACAAAAATCTAATACGCCTTTTTAGCTATAGCAATATTCTGTGGGTGGTGCTGTTAAAACTCAAACGACAGGTGAAACGTTGGTTTGATGTTCTTACCGAAAACGTTATTGGTAAGTATCCAAGGACGTGGATTTAAAACATTTGGTAATTAACGAACTGCTGCGATTGCTAGCGGACACGTTTGAAATCATTAGTTTATTTCGCGATTTATACGCTTTTTGCTACTTGAAGTTATTATAGTAGGCCAACTTTTCACTCCATTCTGATGTTAATACTATGGTGAACTCTTCCGACAGTAGTCCGTAAAGAACCTGCACTGATTTGAGGGGTGAAATTGTTTAGAAGCTGATACTAATCAATAATGAATGACAATGAACGATTGTTTCTATATTTTGTAACTGTTGTTTATGAGACATATAGTTTCGAGGAATACACAGGAAACTGGGAACAAGGAAACGTAATGCTGGCCAATATGTGTATAACAGTAGTTGACCCCTCTGCTGCGGTCTTGGTAGGACTCATCCGCTGCTACTGTAGGCATCGCGGGTGCCGACCCGGAAGAATGGTGGTTAGCGCTCGGGTAGTTCCTGGAGCAGACGGTTCGATTCCAGCCTCGGACATAAGTGATTTTCATGAACTGTTACGTTCTTCTTGTGTTTAATGTACTGTGGATCACTAAAATCACAACATACACCAACTGAGAAGCTAAAATAATGGAGAGGCTGCACGTATCGATAAACTTACACAAATGCTTTCTTGGTTTATTTTTTACCAATTCAGTCTTTAAATGAATGTTATATTTTTTAAATGTCACGGAAAAGATTATTTACCAAGGATTGTAAAGGAATCCGGCCACGGTATTCAAGTATGAACTAGTCCACTGTTAGCCTGAAATTATTTCGTTAATCCTCTGAAATCCAAAACATGGATTTTGTTGACCGTGACATACACAAAATTACTGACAAATATACTTGAAAGTGGACATCCAAAATGTCAGTGCCAACAGAACTGGTAAAAATTTCAATGATTTCATGAAAAGAAGTACAGCTTCCAAGGCTTACTTTTAACTTAGATAGAAAGGCAAGCCAAAGTTTCGATACGATAAAACTAGTTTTCGTAGCAGTTACTGATTCAAAATGCTATTCAGGCATCCTATCAGAAGAAATTGTTCTACTGTCATTGTTGTATACAACTAAGTAAGTGACGTTAAGAGCAAAGTTATAGTCAGAACGGATAAACTTCTTGATCATAAAAATCTAACAATTTCCGTCAAATCGCTTAAATCAGTTAATGGTGATCTGTTACTGTGATCTTAACTGTCTCCTGTAGCACGCTTATTACTGAAAGAAAATTATTGATTTATGTTCACCAATCTAATCTATGTATCAACTAATTTGCTGTCATCACAGCTATAGAAGGATGGAGTTCAATACTGTGAAGACGTAACAATGTTTTTAATTGGTTAGGGCTTTACTACTAGTCGATTTCAAGGTCATTAGGGCACGGAGAACGCTGGGGAAAGTAACGCCAATTATCGCAACCATGGTAAATCGGGAAACACGTCGCGGCATTCGCTTGGAGTAACTTCGGAAAACCAAGGAAAACCGAAGTCAGGACAATCGGACCGGTGATCCAACATGCGAATTTCCGAATTCCAGTCTCGAGCGTTAACCACTCACCCAACAAGTTCGGTAACACAACAACCCCAAAATACCTTCCCAAAGAAGAAACGGTTATACGTGGATCTCAAGTTTCATTAAGTCTGAGTAACGGTCTCCAGTAATTTATCGAATTACTGAAGCTGTTGAACCAAAAAATAGTGTCAAAATACTAAAATACAACAGCGATGAATGAGGACGAATTTTACGTAAGGATCTGAAATAATTTAATATTTCGAATATTGAAAATTATGAGTCAGCTGAAAAGGAGACCCTGCGATCAAGAGCTTCACTGCAAACTGTTCCAAATTTTTATAGTTTAGCGCTGTTATTCTCTGCAGTTGGTTTGTAGAATAGCTGTTATAGTTGAAGGAGGAAATTGTAACTTTACGCAGAGCATTTGACCACTCGGAACTTGCTTTCCATTTAAAGCAGAGGGTCTGGCTGCGAGTAATATTATAACGTCTATAAGCTGAGTAATGATAAAAAGCTACATTATCACCTGTTTAAAAAAGTTTTCTCACTGATAGGAAGCTATTATTTGACTTCCGTAATTGCTGCGGATGATTCTTTTCAAACATTTCTAGGACTCATTTTCAGTGATATTTCATTGTATGTGTACTAAGATTTCAGATATGTCAAGATGATGTTTCGCATTGTGGTTGATAACTTCCCTGAGTTTAACAGAATTCATTTTACATAGGCCATATCAAAACTGATTACATCCTTCTGCTTCCGTAAAAGTTTTTCATCGCAACAAAACTAAGTTCTGTGAATAGAAACTTAGAACGCGTCGCTACGAACGTGAAAGTAGGTATTTAAATAATCTCCCGGTACGTGGCTTCTCACGAAACGTAGCCCACCTCTGCAAGATTTTAACTCAACTGTCTTGTATTTAGGCAACATTAATCAAGCAATGTATTTACTGCAACTTGTCAGTTCCTTTCCTCCATTTTTCCATGTGTTTGTTTCATTAAAAAAAAAAAAATCCATCTGATGCGTATATCCGTAACAATTTTTCTCAGCAGGTAGAAGAATAAAAAATCCTGTTCCAGTGCCATAAGCATATCTGTCGGTTTCGCGTGAGACATTGCAAGGAACGGTAGTCATTCCACTAATATTTGTGACAGTCGGGCATTTAAACGTATGATTGTGGTCAGCTGCAGGGCTGAGAGATTTTAAGTCTCAAAACTACCTACGTTCTACTTCAGTAATCGCAGTGAAAGCTCACACTTTCGTTGAATCATAGGAGACACGAATATTGGTCAATTTTTAATTACTAGAAAATATAAATTAAAATTGGTCAGTTGCTAGTTTGGTTTATAGTGTATCAACTTCAATTCAGAATATATATACATTCATAAAGCAAACTAGTAAAAAATGTTTTTTAAAAAGAGTTTGCTTCCAATTTTGAGAAATTTCTTTTCAAATGGTATATACAAATCAAACAAAAGATATGAGTTATAAATCTTATATAAATTTTGAAAAGCTTGATGTGAATTTTAACAACATATTTACTCTCCGATTCGTGAAATTCAGTAAGAAAGGATTAATATAAATTTTTGTCGTAAAAATTGTCTGGAGTAGCCTTTAATTTGTTAAAATTACTCATTTAGTAATTTTGCGAAAAATATAAACCGGACGGAAATCGCTATTAGCTCTTCTATAAACATAAGTCGTTCAGAATGAATTAACTGATCAGTAGTTTCGTAAATACAGCGAGAAATTAGATTTTTTTTCTGATTTTTACAAAAGCTTAGTAGAAATCGGCAAATAAAAATGTAAACATTTTAAACGTCACTGGTTTCATTTCATCTGTAAGAAGATTATGCCAAGAAAATTTTTCTTCGGTCTGCCAATAAGATCTTTATTATTTTTTCCCATCCCATGTTTTTCAAAAATTAAAACTAAATTAAGGTTATAAATAATTAAAGTCGTTCGCAATCACAAATATTAAAGAACGAATTATTCCCCGACGTTGGCCATAAATACAATTCTCTCGGGTGACAAGCTGAGTGAACAAGTGTTTCCCTACTTCGTTGGAAGATGGTGGCGTTTTTATCGCCGTAATATATAGTGGAAACTCTTTGTTCACTCCGCTTGTCATGCGAGGGGATTATTATATCGAAGTTTAAGGGTTCAGACTGATAGACAAAGAAACAGACAGTGTAAGTTAGGGCGTTGGCATGTGTGTGTGTTTCTTTAATTGATCTGATCGTTATGTATTATCTATATTGTGTTGAAAAACAAATGTTTGTAGTTATGCAGAGATGGAAACGTGATTACTCGTGGCCAAACAGTATGATTTAAAACGTGTGGTGCAATTAAAATGAAAAATAGGAAATAAAGTAGAACAAGCTTCGGCAATAACCAGATTCAGTTAGCTCAATATTTCGACTGGACTTGTCTGCACCAAGCAGAAATTATCAAGCCTGAATGGACAGCATAGGCACTGTTTACACATTGTGTTTATGAGCTTCCTTCCTCATTCGAACTCGACTGTAAGCTTAATGAGAGATTTCCATCTGCAGTTTTCTGACACTAGCTTGAGGTGTTCTGAATGTTAAAACTTTTAGATTTGTATATTTCTTACTATTTTGTTGTTGAGACGCATTATAACGTATTTTTGCTGTCAAGTTTATGAAGATAAAACCTACCAGCCTTTCTGCCAGTCGTTCATTGCCTTTTAGCAGACGTCTTATTCTAGGTCCGTAGACTTTCAAATCCTAAATAAACCCTGCCGGTTGGAAAAGATTTCTCGCTAGCATTTGCAAATAACCCTATCGTCAGCTATTGTTGTACGGTTCCCTTTTCCATTTTTCATTGCCGAAGGGCTATTCTTTGTTCTATTGTCATTTAAATCCGTGGTAACTGTTTCCATGATTACGTACTATATGAATACCCATTTTAATGTAATGCAGTTATTTGACCCAAATCCTTATCAGTCACTGATATCATTGCTTTCATCTAATGATTTTTCAGATGATTTGAAAAACATCAAGTATTAAGTTCACGATCCTGAATCTTTAAGCAGTGAATGTGATAGAACTGTTTGTGATATTGTGAATGTTGGTCTAACAATAAGATGTCGCGATCGATAATAAGACAAAAACTTATTAGAGAGATTTTATGCAGTGTCATTAGGTTTATATTTAGAATTTATTACAAAGTTAGAATGCAAGGCAGACACACTGTTAACGCATTCGGTTTATTCCGTTAAAGAACTTTCCTTCCTCTATCAAATTCGACTGCACAGCTGAAACAACGATTTCCTTCTGCAATATTCTGATGCTAGGAAGTTCCATATAGGATGGTTTGTTTACCGACTGGATGAGAAAGCCCGCATAGCCGGCTGTATGGTCTAGCGGTGAAGGTTCCCGGCTACTAACTGTGCGGTCGTAGGTTCGAAACTATGTTGGGTGATTATTTTTTTTCCTTTCGTTTTCAAACCATTCCAACATACCCACTCTTACATATAACATATGTAATTTCTGTAATAAACAATTAATAAAAATTAACACATCAGACAAAAAAAACCTATTTCTATTAAATCTTGCTGAATAAAATCTTCCCTAACTGTAAGCACAGGGCTATAAAAAGATTCATCTCTTAAATTAACTCCTCATAACTAACGATTTCTAGCACACTCATCTCTGAAATTTTTGAAAGAGTGACTATTTTCAAAGAACATACCAGATATAACTTTTTTTTAGCTTATGGCTTTACGCCTCGTCGACGTCGAGGTGACGGACTGGGGACAAGGAACGGAAGGACTTCGGCCATGGTCTTTTAAAACATCCATCCCAGCATTCATCTAGAGTGATTTGGGGAAACCATGGAAAACACAAATCTGGATGGCCGTACAAGGAGTTGCATCTGTAGCCTCCAGAATGCGAGGCCAGAGTGTCACTGCTTATCCCATCACACTCAGTCATTACAATCTGTCACAATGTTTAAAAAACTGCTTCGGTTAAAAAGGTGATTATATAGAAAAAAAGATAATTTTCAGCATTTAAAATGATGAATATATTACAGAAAATAAATTGATTTTGTATCTATAATTGGTTTGGTCACCTTACTTTTGGGATTTTCTTCGTACAATCAACATGGATTCCAGCTGTATTTTTATATATCAGCCTGATTATTTAAGTTGGATAACTGAAGACAAACCAATAAACTTTTAAACTAATGTGCTGATGATAAATTATTTAGTTTGCGTGTTATAGAGGCCGGTAAGAGGAAATTTAAGATTTATTTCCTCATACAGCGTTGTCAAATTTCCTGCTACGTTGTCAGATTGACGGTTTTCTAGCAGTGCTGAAGAGATTTCCGTGTTCAGGGACTAATGTCTCATAGCTAGTAGACATTATCAAAAGTAAAGACACATTTCCGTTTTCCTCCTGTTTGACCTATTATACCTTTATATAATTGATTTCATCCTTTATAACAGTTTGATTCTTTATACAGATTGTCAATATCCATTTAATCACGAAATTTTCTTTCTTTATATATCTTTACTTCGCTTACATGACGGACGGGGCCTTCGTCCTGTAAGTTGTCGCAGCTCTGTGGTAAAGCCGTGGTGTGGTAATCCAACGGTCGTGAGTTCGATCCAGCTTCAAGTTGTATATTTTTCGTTCTTTATTTCCATTTCACTTGTTGATAAATACATAGCATATATGTGTAAAACATAAAGTGTCTACATATGGGTAATAATTATGTTTTACAGAGAATGGTTTAAAAATAATTTCTGATCTCAAATGTCATCAAGACTGAACAAGGAAATACTTGTCATTCTTCCTTAAATTGGCTTTAAGAAAGTTCTTTCTGTGTCCATTGGCAAGTGGCAGTTCTATTCCTACCATATAGTTTTCTAGACTCGCCTCTAGCGTGAAAAGTTCACAAACAATACAGTCGCCATACAATTTGTTAAGCTACTATCATCCTGGAATTATTTATAACCGGCAAAGTGTCGAGGAGTATTGTAGTTAAAAAATCACGAATCTGAACCGCGAAACAGTCTTTGTAAACTGGAAAATACTTTCCTTTGGTTTCTATGAATCCTTGAAAATTAACCCTGCTCTTAATTTAAGAAATTATAATTGAATGATACATTTCTAATTTCGTCCATTTTTAATTTTAAAATAATTTGGTCCTATCTGGCAGTATTGCGGAACGAATTACAAACAGCAAAAGCACTTATTTATAATCAATTAGAATTTTTGGTTAATGGACAAACACGGGAATAATCATCATGTTCGAGGAGGTAGATTTTTTTGTATTACGAAATTACAGAAACAATCACAAAGAGATTATTTCTGAAAAATGTGTTTGCAAGACAGAGTGAATGAAACTGTCTTCCTTAGCTGCGTTGTATACACTCTGACGAGGAAGGAAGTACCATTAGCACCATGGTCCTGCGTTTAGCTGTTCGAGGCTTCTGAACGGACGGTTCTTAGTTCGAATCCAAGTATTTCAAATTTTTTTAAATTTATTTTTATTCCCTTTATAAACGTTTCGAACCTACACATAGCTTATGCGAAGAATATATCCTTGATTCTTTCCTAACTGCGTCAGGGAATAACATACTCGAAACTGAAAGTATCAAATGTTTCTCAACCAGCAGTACAACGTAAATATGAACGGTTGTGTGGCGGCAACAGGGAAAGAAAACTACTCGGGATTCTAGCCGCTGACGAAATCACATTGTCTGTCCCTTATCAAACGGCTCTCATGTTTCCTGTGGCTGGATCCAGGATTTTGGTTTGGGAGAACCTTGAGTGGATTTTGAATTTGGGGGGGGGGAGGGTAGGGAGGAGATCTGCCACTGTATGTTTCCAAAATAATTATATTACTTTAGAGCGATATAATTATTATTAGTTTCAGAAACTAATAATTTTTTGTTGGAATTATTTCTCTAATTCTGTAGGGTGACTATAATGTTTATGCATTATGTAAATACATAAGAGGAAATCGCAAAGAACTAATTATTGGTTCAATAAAAAATTAAACTACCATTGTCACTTAAAAATTTACAACCGGATTATTATCGTAGGACAAACATAAATTCTTTTATAACTGGTATAAGTAAAGAAAGTTGGTTGAGAATCGGGCTTATAAGCAGGAGTTCTAAAATTACCGGTTTTTTTTTTCGTTTTCTACAATGCTGTTAATGATTTTGGTAAACACTTACTTTCTGTGCTTTACAGCATTGCGATTTGATATATACAATGGTTAAATATTCATTACTTAATGAGGCATGAAATTTCCTGCGTTTTTCTTTGTTTGGAATTACTACAGTATAATAACATAAACAAACACTAGCATTTAGCGATGAATGGTGTTGCCACTAGCGTGATTGTTCTTTAGTCTCAGGTGTAAAGATGAACGTTCACGTTTCGTCACCCGTGATAATCGACTCCAAAATCACCTAAGCCTCAACAATTCAAACAAACACAGTCTACCGGTAAAATAAGGTTGATTGTGTCTAAAGACCGGAAGAACGAGCGTCGTGGGTGAGCGGTAACGCTCGGGACTTGTGTTCGGCAGGAGGCGGCTTCTAATCCCCGATCGGCCATCCAGATATGGGCCATCCATGCCTTCCTCAAATCACTCAGACAAATGCTGAGATGATTCTTTTAGAAGGCCAGGGCCGAATTCCTTACCGAGAGGCGCGATAGGAGTAGTGGCAAGGATGTCGGTCATGCCCTTTTAAAGGAATAATTCCAGTTTTCATATGGAGTGATTTGGGGAAACCTTCAAAACCCCAGATCATGCATGACCGAACGAGGATTTCAGTCTATGACCTCCCGAATGTGAGGCCAGAGCGTCACCGCTTTTCTAAACCTTTAAATTAAAGAAAATAATTTAATGCTCAGGAGTCCTTACTTTTTGGATTGCCCTCGTATAATTAACGTGTATTCCCACCGTATTTTCAATTACCAGCAGTAATTTCCTAGCATTATATAGTGAAATATATAAAATCTTTTGCCGAATGTGCTGCTCGTGTTGAATTATTACGTGTATTATTTTCGCGTTATAAAGGTATTCTTCTTGGTCGAAGGAAGTAGGAAAGTTAAGACTTTTCCCGGTCCCATGTTGCCACATTGGCTATCTACAACGTTGCCACGTCTTCTGATTACTGGCAGTGGTGTAGCAATTTTCCTATACCAGGAATCGTGTCTCATAGCTGGACGGTGTGAAGAGAGCAGGACACATTGGCGAAATGAAAAAAAAAATTCCGTCCAGTTTGATCTAGAATATTTTTTTTAAACTTATTACTTCCGTAATAACAGTCTGATTCTTTATACAGATTACTTGAAATTTTGTATCTTTAAATACATATCTTTACTTTGGTTATATAATTAACGAGGTAGTTCTGTATGTAGTTGAAGGTGGCTGAGTGGTAACGCACTTGCTTCTCGACATGGTGGTCTTGGGTTCGAACCCACGTTGTCCCAAATATTTTTTCATTCATTATTTCCTTGCTGTAAAATATATATTATGTATGTAATACAAAAACATTGTTATATTTTACAGCAAATTGTTTAAAAATAAAGTCTGTTCTCAAATGAGAATACACTTGTTGGATGTAGATCGATAACTTTTTGTAAGGGAACTTGTTGTGTGAATATAAGAAACGTTAATTATAAGCTACAATTACAGCGATTTTATTTCTATACAGTTTAGCAATAAGCATTATATTATGAAGTTACAGAATAGCTTAAAGTTTTGAACCTTCTTTCCAACATTACTGAAAGAAATATCTCAGTCCACAAATGTAGTAGCATGGTAGCAACTAGCTATGTGCCATGCAGGTATTGTAGCATTTAGGGGGGGGGGGGGGGGGGAGGTGTGGACCCACGGGTGGAAGTAATGGCAAAAGCCACACCGGCCTGCATGGGGGAGAAGTAGAGGCGAAAGCCTCTCTGGGTTACACCGGAGGGGGGGGGGGGGTTTATAGATGTTTATAAATGCTTCGTAATTTTAAGTTCCAAAAACCCACATTAAATCACTGTAATTGTTGCTTAAAATTAACGTTTCTTATATTCACACAACAAGTTTCCTTACAAAAAGTTATCGATCTACATCCAACAAGAGTATTCTCATTTGAGATCAGACTTTATTTTTAAACAATTTGCTGTAAAATATAACAATGTTTTTGTATTACATACATAATATATATTTTACAGCAAGGAAATAATGAATGAAAAGATATTTGGGACAACGTGGGTTCGAACCTGTATTAAAACACAATTTGGGGTGAACCCATGTGAATATCAGTTACAAAAAAGGGAGGGGGGATTTATGATTAAATCCTGAAAAATGAAAAATACATATAATAATGATGCTATAAGGGGATCTAATAGGTTACTAACTAGAACCATGAATTTCAGACACAAAATAAAACCTCATTTATTGAGTCTTATGGCCTTACAAGGTCGGGTAGTAATTAACGTTACGTTAAACACAATTAGATCAGCAAAAACAAGCAATACCCGACGTTTACAATTCGCCGGAGTAAGCAAACAAAACTGAATGAAATATCTCAAACAAGTAATAAAAAACAGCAAAGTTAACATTGAAATAACATGGCAACACAGGCCATCAAATTGAAGCTAACATTTTACTGTACAAAGGAAAATCCCAGGGGGCGCCGTATAAAGTGAATGAAAAGCATCAAAATTGAATTAACAAACAGCAAGATGCTTAAGAAAAAAATTGAATCGAAATATAAATTCTGAGCTAGCTGAATTTAAGTGACGGAGCAGAGTCTTAACCCAGGCGTCGCTTAAGGGCTCATAAGTCTGTTAAAATCCACTGAATAGTGACCGTCGTTTCTGGTACATTACCATAGAATCATCGCCGTGATGGTGAGCGACAAACACAATGCCACTGCAGCAATGGAAGCTAAATAAGCGGCTACGACCGCGTTATTAGCATAACTTCCAAATAATGGCAAGCATGCCACTCAACATCTCGCTTTCCCAAAGCAAGAAATGATCAACCACAATGATCATCAGAGAGCGTGCCGGCTGACACGTCTGTTCACCAGCTCGTCTTGGACCCAAGTGATGTCTAAGATGGCTCCTTCCTCTTCCTCGGCTAGTTGCACTCCACATGTAAAAGAACTCCATGGAATTAGTATTGTAGCCCCCAATAAATGTTCAGGATTGGCTAGCTACACATTTCCGTCGTCACGTGTTTAATATCACGCGTCACATTCGCTGACTCCTTCGCGCGTTTCCTACTTGGCCTTCGGGGTAGCGGCAAGGTGGGGTAGGTCGTTGTCCGAATTCGAACGGGACTCAAGCCGGGCTGGCCCGGCGCCACCGAGTCGCCTCGCCTGCTCCATTGTTCCACCCTCAACGGCCGAAATGGCAGTCTCTAGCCTTCAATATTTAAGCGTTCTGAGCCATGCGTTTACAGAAAAATTAATTTATAATAAACTATACCTTCGGCCGCCCTGGTTTAAACATACATTTAACCTACTCAGACAAACCTCATTATTTATAATTTATTTACACGTTCCAAGATTAAATAATTAATAAACTTGAATATAATAAAAAGAAAAAAAGAAATATGAATATAATTAATAATAATTTGATTATATTCATTGTGGGTGACGCTGTCACACCACAATATACCTGCCACCCAATCAAAATAAAATTATGCCAATAATTTTATTTGAACTATTGTAACCCTACAGTTGCATCAAAATCATTGCCTACATTATAGTTTCATGGTTCCAGCTCACTCAAACTATCGCATACATGTGACCTCTTTAAATATGTAAATACGACACGTGACTCTGGTTAACATAAATCATAATGAAATGTCTTATTCTAATATGCAAAGTAAAACGTCATAAAACATTGACAGGTACATAGATGTAAATGAACAACAAAATAGATCTGTTCAATCAATAAACAACAAAAAAAATTGACGTAAGCACAACATATTATCATTAAAACTAGACAACTCAATTAATTATTTACAACAGACTATGCAAATCTAGCACATGTGTTGAAGTTAGATTTATCAACAACAAAATAAATAATGCACCGAATGTCCGTTATCAAAGGTTGACATAAGCATGTCGAAACCACGTAACATGAAAAACGAATGGAAAAGAAAAAAATCTCTCCGCGAATTTACATAATTTAGTCTCTCCGTGAATTTACATAACTACCCATACAATTTAAAAGAAAGACAGTTCTCGCAAAATGAACGACATTATGCTTTCCAAAATTTCTACACTCGTAGCAAAGACATCATAGCGGTGAAATTAAGCAATCAGCTGTTTCCACTTTGTCCGCTCTGTTGTTGTCAGTAGGCGCTGTCCCGTTAAGCTTGCGGCTCAGGCTACCTGCTTTCGGTTAACCCTGATTGCAATCTTTCCAGGAAAACTGGCGGTCGGCACAGCTGCTATTCCATACAGCTGAGTGTCCTTACCGGTTCTCGCTGCGTTAGCGCTAAACTTGTTAGGCAATTACGTGTCTTAAGACTGACACTCTTACTTTCTAAACATATGCTCTATGCTATTACTTAACTACATTCATAGATCATCAAAGTTATGCCTATGCTCTTGAAATTATTTATATATTTATTTACAGACGACGTCAGTCGCTGCCGTAAATTGTTCGTTATTCAGCGTGTGTCCGTTGATAAATTTTATACACCCCGTTGCTTCATGTTGCGCGTCTTGTTAGATTGTCAGGACCGCTAATTGTTGTGCAAGTCATTATAGTATCATTATCACAGGTATAACTATTTGTATACCTCGCGTGGCATCACGGAATTTTACGGCTCTACTTAGTGCTTAAGAAATCCCCTACTCATTTGATCAGTAAATTTTCTCACGTTTCAACGAAGAACTGGTACTCAACAAGAAACTGCCGAACGATGTGGATCAATCCCACAGTCGAACACATTTGCCTCGGCAAACATATGCATAAAACCCTTGGACTCATTCATTAACACCGCCGAAGGAAGCATCGCAACCTATTTCATGGAACACGACCTTTATAAAACCTTGGACTCACGTATCAAGACGACCAAATGGGTAAGAATATAGCAGTCAGCTCATTGTTTGGACCAAAGTATTCTCCTTGATTAGGATGAGTTTTTTTTTTTTACAAACCAAACTCTGAAGGTTTCTTCGCTCTTAATAATCGTATGCCGTATTGATTCGCTTGAAGATTGCGCGACATGCATACCATATCTTTTATTATCTGATAATGACTGAAAGAAAACGGTCATCTTCTACGTTCATTAGACGCCTATGTTGACAAATTTCTCAAAATTTTGCGGTGTCCATCAAATCCTTTTCGATTGCTCATGAAGGCAATAAAACTCTTCTACACGGCTGTAAGGGTGAATCTGCGGAATCAGCGATTCAACGCTGAATGAACGTTTCCTTTTTACGACTCCAAAATTCGATATGTCCAAGACCTCGCCCGTTTGTCATCCTTTTTTCGGCATGCTTAATAACTCAATAATAATGAACAATGCCTATACAGTGACCTTGAGGCGTCCATGGACCTTCTTGTGGAAAATGAGCCTGTTTGCGGAATATGCGTCTTTGCCGCATTCGACAGAATCTCGGGTGGCTCGAAACTTTTGACTTACAAGGTCCCAAGCTTCTCTTTGTATCGACCTGCCAGCCAACGGAATTTCTCGAAACACCGTTTTGTAAAGCTGCAGGTGTTTGGTAGCGGATTCGGCAGATGGTTTGGTGTTTCCGGCACATGTACAGTTACTCAGGTCACCGACACGGCTGACCACGAGGTTTTGCGTACTCAGTGCCACGTCACAAACCATCTCACTCCGACCAATTTCAATAAACCACTCAGAAAAACATTTCAAACCCCGCATTCGTAAGCGTGAATTCCCTGAGGGCAAGGAGTGAACAAATTGATTCCCGTTGCACTCGAAGTTGCGGACGGAAAATTTCCACCCGATGTTTAGAGATCGCGAACTCGGTGGACCATTTCGCTTTTCTTCAAGCAATGAAACTTTTACGGACACTTCTCTGGCTTGAAGGAAGCATGTGTACTGCGAATCTTTCGCCTCGTGTCCTAGGAATGCCTTGTATTTTCCCGACTGACGTTCCCTTTCTTTCGGCCCATGATCATACAAACAATTGAAATTCCTGAGCTTAGAAATTTTTGCCTTTAAGCAGCAAATTTCCTTTATCAGACGCTGAGTGTTGAGTTCATCAAACGTCTCATTCGCAATCTGCAATTCTTCCTCAGATTGATTGTAGTGGGGATGCTCTAATTCTACAGTGGTTTGCCCGTGATTTTCAAGGTTAACAGCGGTAGAGTTACTCATTTCTGTCACACTGGTGTTCAGCTCTACCGTGACTCCTCCGTTCGCATTCTCCAATGAATTACAAACTACTCGAACGTCATCAGCAGGCTTTTCCACTGCTTGGACGCTCCTTCGCACTTCATCTCTCCATTCTCTAATAAATTTTCCTTGTTCATCTAATTTCTGATTTAATTCCGCCAGCATGTAAAGTAGTAGGTTTTGTTCTTGAGGTTGTGCGGTCGCCGGTGGCAATTCTGCCGTGCTTTGCGACGCACCGTGTTTCAACATTCTGCCCGCATGGGTGGATTTTGAACGGTTTCATTGTCTGGGGTTGGAAAAATTCCTAACTGTTCCCCATCTAATGATGCATTTGAATGAATGCTGCGCGTACTAGGAGTATCATTGCACTCTTCGTCCGCCAACGGCATTTCGTGTACTTCCGGTGCTTGATCCATCGCGTTAGTTTGCTCGGAAATGTTATGAACAATAGATTGATCTGCCCTATTAATGGTGCGCGATCTCAACTTCATAGATTTGAACGTAAGATACAAACTCTCAACTCCGAACAATTACAACGATCGACAACAAACAAAATACAACCGGCACGAGTTTACTCAAAAAAAAAATACAGCATTAAACAAATCCCGCGCATAAATCCCTTCAACATGAAATAAAACCCATCCAAAATAAACAACAAGGAAAAACAACGATGTTGCATGCGACACGAATACCTCAACACATGAGCATAATCAGCATAAAGAAAAATCTTAATTCTTATCATGCATGAAATTTCAAAAGCACTGACTCTATCTTTAATTTTAAACTAATCATGCTTGATGCAAGTGAACGAAAATATACTTGAACAACTGATTGAAATAAATCACACATTTAAATTTAAATTCAAGCATGGCAAACAAAATTCAACACAAAACTTATCCTAAAATAATAAAATGAATCAACACAGGTCACATCCATGGATTTTTTAAGACTTGTAAAATTCTCAAAATAATTTCGACTTGGGAAATTAATTTGTTGGAACCCCAGGTTGGCAGCGCTAATTGTATTACATACAATTTGGGGCTGGCAAAATGGCCTAAAAGGGGATCCACAAAAGCCCGAAACGTTGGGTGCCAATTGTATTAAATATAATTTGGGGTGAACCAGAAAAAAAGGGAGGGGGGAATTATTAAAGTATAATATAATTCCTGAAAAAATGAAAAACATTTAATATAATGATGCTATAAGGGGATCTAATAGGTTACTAACTAGAACCATGAATTTCAGACACAAAATAAAACCTCATTTATTGAGTCTTATGGCCTTACAAGGTCGGGTAGTAATTAACGTTACGTTAAACACAATTAGATCAGCAAAAACAAGCAATACCCGACGTTTACAATTCGCCGGAGTAAGCAAACAAAACTGAATGAAATATCTCAAACAAGTAATAAAAACAGCAAAGTTAACATTGAAATAACATGGCAACACAGGCCATCAAATTGAAGCTAACATTTTACTGTACAAAGGAAAATCCCAGGGGGCGCCGTATAAAGTGAATGAAAAGCATCAAAATTGAATTAACAAACAGCAAGATGCTTAAGAAAAAATTGAATCGAAATATAAATTCAGCTAGCTCAGAATTTAAGTGACAGGAGCAGAGTCTTAACCCAGGCGTCGCTTAAGGGCTCATAAGTCTGTTAAAATCCACTGAATAGTGACCGTCGTTTCTGGTACATTACCATAGAATCATCGCCGTGATGGTGAGCGACAAACACAATGCCACTGCAGCAATGGAAGCTAAATAAGCGGCTACGACCGCGTTATTAGCATAACTTCCAAATAATGGCAAGCATGCCACTCAACATCTCGCTTTCCCAAAGCAAGAAATGATCAACCACAATGATCATCAGAGAGCGTGCCGGCTGACACGTCTGTTCACCAGCTCGTCTTGGACCCAAGTGATGTCTAAGATGGCTCCTTCCTCTTCCTCGGCTAGTTGCACTCCACATGTAAAAGAACTCCACGGAATTAGTATTGTAGCCCCCAATAAATGTTCAGGATTGGCTAGCTACACATTTCCGTCGTCACGTGTTTAATATCACGCGTCACATTCGCTGACTCCTTCGCGCGTTTCCTACTTGGCCTTCGGGGTAGCGGCAAGGTGGGGTAGGTCGTTGTCCGATTTCGAACGGGACTCAAGCCGGGCTGGCCCGGCGCCACCGAGTCGCCTCGCCTGCTCCATTGTTCCACCCTCAACGGCCGAAATGGCAGTCTCTAGCCTTCAATATTTAAGCGTTCTGAGCCATGCGTTTACAGAAAAATTAATTTATAATAAACTATACCTCGGCCGCCCTGGTTTAAACATACATTTAACCTACTCAGACAAACCTCATTATTTATAATTTATTTACACGTTCCAAGATTAAATAATTAATAAACTTGAATATAATAAAAAGGAAAAAAAAGAAATATGAATATAATTAATAATGAATTTGATTATATTCATTGTGGGTGACGCTGTCACACCACAGAGAGTAAAGTCGCAAATAGACATATGATTTAAATGCGTTGAAGTCTTCGCGTGTGTACCGCCGGACTCTGTTTTGAAAACACGATATTTCGACGATTACCTCCGTCGTCTTCCTTAGGTGCTAAAACATCTGTACTGGTCACTTGACCGACAGATAATCGGTATCTGCTGTATCTCCCGACCAGTACAAATGTTCTAGCACCTAAGAAAGACGACGGAGCTAGTCGTCGAAATATCGTGTTTTCAAAACACAATCCGGTGGTACACCCGTGAAGACTTCATTGCAATAATACGCCGGGAAAGTCTCCGTCCTTATATGATTTAAATGATTCAAGTCTCAAATGGTAACTGCTGCTGGTACAACACTACAGTAGAATGCAATCCTGCAGTAGTGTACAATGTTTGACTTTTATAATGCTGTCCTGAATGTAAAAAAATAGGTACTTTTATACTCTTTGCTTTGTACCATACCTGATATCAGGCGGTCTGTGTTAAAATGACGATATGAGGGTAACTATGTTAAGTGAGACTATGATCCACAATAGGGATTAAAGTATCTTCACATCAATTTAAAAAAATAGGTTTAACGCATTGTATTACGCACATACTGTATAATTATTGCAGATGTATTAATACCTAGAGTAAAATGTGTGTGGCTACCTTTCAACGTTCTTTGTTTTATCGATACTTTCCAGTTCAGGCAATGAAAGGTAAACAGAATACACAATGACTAAAGCAGACTCGCAGTGACAAAATGAACATGGCTTCTCCGCCTGGTATTTTTTTTTTTTTTTTTTTTTTTTTATCTTCACACTCGTTTTTTTATTATTATTACTTACAATTACTTTCACAAAGCCTCTAAAATGACGGAAATTTTCATTGTTATGAAAAAGTTTCTAATGAAAGCATAATTTCAATAATGATTAACGATTATTTACTTGTCTGATATATTTCGTGACTTCTTACGATTCGTGGAAACGTTGAGATTTTAATAAACTTACCGTTTCTTATCTTCTGTCAAAAAGTTCTCAGGTTACGTTGTTACGCGGTTTTAGTAAATGCTGCAGAAAAATAGACCTTAAGCATTAGGTGTTCTTCTCCTTATATGAATGTATGCATTTAATCATCGTAAATAAACAAATAGCAACATGTAAATTTAAATCAAAGTCCCATGTACGACAGCCAATTTGGCAGGCATCGCATTCACACTTCATTTTAACAATGTAAGTGTAAATAAACTCAAATGCATTTATTTATTTGAAATTTCCTTGTTAGTCAAACAGCTCTGTGGTGGTAGCCAGAGTAACCAACACTTCGGACGTCGTCTCTCGGAGGAAGCTCGCTGTGCTACTCAGTTCACGTCCAGTCTCCAGGCGTAGCGACATTTTAACTCACGCTGAAATATTATTTAGACGACTTACTAAGGAGACTTGGTGCTTAGCAGAGGACAGCGATAATGGTAATAGTCCTTATGGGAGGGACGACACGGTTGGAAGGCAAAGTTGGTAGTGTAGCTCTAGTTCTTTATAAGCATTTTAAATTGTGAGTTATAAAATGGTGATAAATAAGGTAAAAACCAGTGGCGTGATGGAAAGTTACTTATTGCTTAGAGGAATTCCTAAAAGGTGGAAATCAGAGAGGTGGGACAGGAAATGCAGTGTCAAAGAGGTGGAAGTGAAAATGGGAGTACCACAGGGTAGTGTATTGGGACCATTGCTATTAATTATTCAACCGAATCACAGTGTTAAAGATGAACAGATGTTTATACAATAGGATACATACAGAAGAAGGTTGTGAGGAGATACAGGGTGACCTGGACTGAATGGTAGGTCAACATGGGAGAAAGATAAGTGTCAAGAAGTGTCAGCACAGAAAAAAAAGTTATTTTATCATCGAAGAATGGGGAGGAATTGCTTTTGAAGACCCTAAGTGTAAGTATGTAGGAATAACATTCGATAAAAAAAAGTGGGTTGAGCAGAACACATTGGGTAGGTGACTTTCAAATCCTTCATTTAGTGTAAATACTACAGAGGGGGCATACCAGAGCTGTGAAGGAATTGGATCACAAATTATTGATCAGACCATTGCTTGAATATGAAAGTCTAGTAGGGGGATCCATATTTTAGGAATCAAATACAGACTTTGGAGAGGGTGCATAGGAGGGAAACTAGATTTGTTTGTCGATATTACCGCAGAATACAATCAATAACTGATATCATAAAGCAGGCGGGTTGAAAACCATTGGAAGGTTTGAGGTGGTTCAAGATAGTGCTGTGAGTGTGCAAAGCGTAAATTGGTGATATATTGGTGGAAGAATTAGGAGTAGTGCACGGAAGGGATGATCATGACCGCAAGCTGGCACTTGATTTCAGAACTAAATAAGTTAGAAAATTTTCTTTTGTAAGTAAGAGAGTAAGGAATTGAAATGAATTAATTAACAAAACACACAGAAAAAAATTAAAATAAAATTCGTAAAGGGGCAAAACTAGGTGGGTTTTAAATTTGAGCTTACGGTATTTAAGATTAAAAAAAAAAAAATCGTATAGGGCAAAACTAGGTGGGTTTTAAATTTGAGCTTACGGTATTTAGGATTAAAAAAAAAGTCATGAAATGGGAAAGTGTGTATGGATATCTCCTTGTGGTCTGTATATTCCATTGCAATTAAATGAAATTAAACGATTATTCACCAATTTACCACTTGAGTTGAAGAATTACAACGCTCTTACAAAGGATATAGCTTATAAAACTCTCGTGCACCCACATTTAGATTACTGTTGTGGATTTTGGGATCCTTATCGCAAGGGATTGACTGACGCGTTAGAGAAAGTACAGAAGAGAGCCGCTCGATTCGTGGCTGCTTGCTGCAGCCCTTACGAAAGCGTCACAGAATTGATACATAAGTTGGGCTGGCATTGTCTGGCGACGTCGGTTTCGTCTGAATTTGTTGGTGAATTTGGGAAGTTCTTCTCTAATTACGAGTGCAATGAAATACTTTGTACACTAACCTATTTAGGTCGCAATGACAGGAGAGATAAGCTTAGAGAAATAAGTTGCCGTACTGATGATTATATGTATTCTTTCTTTCCTCGGGCTTTTCGAGTTTGGAATGCCCAGAGTTACTTTCGGTGAAAAGCACCCGCTGCCAATCATAATATTTGTGAATCACAGAGCATGAATGTAGATGTCTGCGTATAGAAACTGTTAGTCGTTGACATTAATCGCGTACGACTGTTAATATATACAGTATTTAAATATCAGCTTCCTTCGTCTTGGTCTAGTGTGAACTTGCAATTTAAAATTGTTTAAGAACTCGACTATAAAATAATGACAGTCTGATCAATAAAAGAAAATAATAAGCTATACGTTAATTGTCATTAGAATATCTCTGCCACAAATGAATTATTAAGATGATTGTGAAAATTAAAGAAGAGATCATTAAATTATAAAATCCGAAAAGCGATCTGCAAAATGTTTTAACATGGCAACCTGTGGCAGCAACGACACACTGGCTAACAAGCTCTGTTTTCACGTCCTTGACCTGCGTGAAACATGAAGAGTAATCTCTCTGTCATCAGAGTTGCATCATGGACGCCGTGTCATAGTTAAATTTCTGCCTCCGGAGCTATACGGTCCGCCTGTTCTGTAATTAATGCTGTGAATTATAATTAATTTAGAAGTGATCAGAATCTAATTTGTAACTGATTGGTTCATACTATTATCTGTTTTTAGGATGATATTATATATTGTTTCATATCCGCGTCTCTACTCTCACATGAGATATACATCTGTAGCGGGCCGTTTCCAAGGGATTTCATTGTAACCACATCATGTAAAAACTACCGAAAATGTTTTTTTG
Organism: Vandiemenella viatica; assembly: GCA_031002005.1. NCBI lineage: Eukaryota > Metazoa > Arthropoda > Insecta > Orthoptera > Morabidae > Vandiemenella > Vandiemenella viatica. Next base: position 21,863 of record JARYHS010007093.1, read on the forward strand.
ATGTAAGGAAACGCATGAATTTTACGTTTCCTGGCTCCGAGTGAGAATAATTATTTTAAGAGTATGTATTGGTTTGGCCAAAGTCCCTCAGCTGTCTGAGATAGCACTCAAGAAGGCGGGCGAAAACACACCACAGTGTCAACTTAGGTCAGCTGTGGGGATGGTCGGCCAACCCATGGACAGACTGGCAGTGCGGCCTCAGCCGTTTCGAAGAAAATTCGAAAATGGTTACTTGGTTATTAAATTGAAGAAAAGTACTAAAACTACAGAAGAGTTTGCTTAGCCGTTCATTGAACTGGGTTAGCCAGTTAAGAAATCTGTGGCAAGTTAAGGCTTTTACGGAAATAAAGAAAGAAGAATAACAGGAACTACTACTTTTCCATGGTGCTGCCTTGCCCGAACAAACAACAAGACTAAGAATTATCTTACATGGCGACCATTCGACAGGACTCATGAAAAGGTATGAGCCTGGACAAAGAATTATCCATTTCCCGATTTTAAAGCTTAGAATTTAACTTAAAATCTGAAATACATGACTGCGTGTCAGAGAAGAAAATGATAATCCGTTCTTAACACCACAATCCTCGCACAGAATATTCTTAATACAATCCGTAGGATCCACACTAACCTTTGTTTAACACCCAAGAAACCTAAAAAATTCCTAAAAATGTTGTGAATATTTCTTAATGCAACTGTTTATTGATGTAGCATAGCAAAATTATTTAAAAAAAATTCAGTCGATTAAATTTTGATTTTTCGTCGTAATGGATTTTTGATTATGCTCTCTGCGTTCTGTAAATATTGTTGCTGACTTTTTTGCATACACTTTTTTTATTCCGTAAACCGACATATCACGGTTTCGACTTATGACAGCAGTGAACAGGTTAAACAAGGAACGAAAATGAATCAAACAGGTGATAGAGTAAATTTATATGTATGAAAATTACGACTGCAGTGTACAGGAAAAAATAATTCGCGAAACGCAGTCGATTAGGTGAGAGAGATAAATTGTGTGTACGATGATTCTTATAATTTCAGATTTTGAACGCAGTGTGCAAAAATGGCAAATCCGGTAATGGCGGGTGTAAAATTACCACCTCGAACTTACAAATTTGACCAATTGAAGAATAAAAAAAATGTTAGCGAAAAATATGCACGGTTCGCTGACCGATGGCGAGCGCCATATCACGGAATTGTAGTGTTTCATCTATGTCTGCGAAATTTGTCACTTGACTAGATTTTGGACAGTGATTCGTGGCTGATGTTGTATGAAGGAGATTCAAGCAGAAACCAATGGTCGGATTTTGATGGAGTTATGAATAATGTGCGGTCCCTGGTTCTTGGATTATGATAGGGTATGTTTTATTTCGATCTGAAGTCGTGAAGCTAAGAAATTTTGGATAAACTTTCCTACAAACCAATATCTATTTTTCACTGAACACAATTCACTCGGGAACGGCTGGTCGAATTGCTTACTTTTTGCAGTCGAAATGCTTATCGTGAGTTCAGCTTACAAATGACATCTTATTAATTGGAGGAACAAAGTTCAAATTTTTTTTCCCTTTCGCGATATGTCAACTGTGACATCATTAGTTTAATCCATACATTATTCCTTAGCTAGATGGGCTACATGTGAAGTTTCCCAGATGATTGTTTTTTCATCCTCTGCTTGAAATTTCTACTAGTTTTCCCCAGTTTTTTACATTAACATGTTCAGGAATCATATTAGGACGAAATAATAATAATAATAATAAAAAAAAAATAGCTGTAGAAAGAGTGGGGAGAAATCGCAGCTTTTGACGGATTTGAAGGTGTGTTTTCATCGTGCAAATAACTAATTTTTTTTAAGAATATCTTCTGAACTTGAACCATACTTAAGGTTTGGAGAAATTCAGGATCACTTAATAGCTTACAAGAACATAATTTTAAAGTGCATAAAAAATGTGTGTTTTTTTATTTTTTATTTTTTTATGTTTTTAACAAAAACAGCGAACGATGAAAGGTTTATGAGAGTAGGCAGAAGCCAGATTGAACAGATCAGCTAGGTGAATTGTACTTGGGGAATGTTCCTAGGAGGGTAAAAGGCGGGGAGGGTTGAAGAAGGGGTAGTCGGTTATTCACATGCATGTCAGCCTTAATCGTTAAAAATCTATGTAAACGAAGTTGCAGCCTACAGTTAGTTAATAGTAAGAGAAACGAACCGACGGAAGACAGGCTAGCAGGTATTTTGCGGTGCCCCCAGGGTTCCCCGCTGATTGCAGCCTACTCGCCGCCTCACGCCAGCCAGCACTCGGCTTTTGTCGGAGAACGAGGCGTGGCCACTCGTCTTTGTCCGCCTATTGAAGAGCCTTCTCCACTGCAGAGCGCTCCCCACAAAGGCACAACTCGTCAAAACCCATTCGTCAGCGCCTCGACGTAACTAGCACACGCTTGGGCCAGCTCTGTATTTCTCAACAACGAGTTCTTACTACTCCATTTTATGGGACTTTAGATACGATTTTGAACTCAAATACTTCCCAGATTGTCGTTCGACTCGCTCGTAGAAAGGCAGTTCTCATTCAGTGGAGCTGTGTGGCAATGACACATTCTGTGCAGCAGTGATAGATGGATGAAGTACTTTTTTAACTGCTTAACTTCTCTTAACAGCGATGTCTTTAGAGACGGGAAAAAGATGGAGGGCAAGGAATGGGAAGGAATTCGGCCATGGCCTTTTGAAGGAAGCATTCCGGCATTTGCCTGGAGTGATTTGGGAAACCATGGAAAATCCAAATCTGGATGCCCGGATGGGGATTAGAACCGCCGTCCTCCCGAATGCGAGGACAGAACGCTAACCGTTACACCACCACTATAGGTGAAGTACTTTTGTAATACTAATACTTAGCTACCGTGAGTTAGAGTTCTATCAAAAGACTTCGAAAACCGACTAGAACAATAAACACCCGAGCTGATTTGTCAATCCCAAGCGGCGATTAGGAAAGGACGTTCGTGTGCCGAGCAGATATGGAATCTGAAGATGATTCTGATGATGCGCAGATCCAATAACGCGATAGTCGCTTTCGTGGATGTAAACAAAGATTATGACTTTGTGTACAGACAGACCTTGTCCGATACGCTAGAAAAACATTGGGTGGACAGGAAGATTAGCGAACTGATCCGTCATACCCTCCCGTCTAAAATGAAATTTCTTGGAGAAATTTCTGTATCTTCTAAGTACATGTGGGTGGTTGTCTGTTCAACTTATTATAGATAAGTCATCAGCGAACTGGAAAAAGATATTAGAGGTATAAAGATCAGGACTTCTGGTAATAAAATCAAGATTAAATGCATATCTGTTGCAGACGACCTAGCAATCATCAATAGGAATAAGATGTAAATTAAATATGGTGTAGAGAGATAACTCAGAACAGACACACCCCCATATATCTTTCGAGAAATCAAATAGGCCTACATAGAGAATTTTCTGAAAATGTGAAAGAACGATAACATCGAAAAGGTATATGGGCCGATCTCACAGGTATCCTCTTTCAAATACCTTCGAGAAATAATTCTATCTTCAGAACTGGACAATTTGGTTAATACCGAAAGATTGTCGAAGCTCGAAAAGACATTTAGAATAACGTGGAATTAGTACTATAAAGATTGATGTCGCGTAGTGAAAAAAATGAAACATTACAAAAACGTTGTCCTGCCACAAGCTGTATATGCATCGGAGACTTTAACTTTAGGAGGCCATTCTAAAATTTCTTGGGTTGAGAAGCAAGAGCACAAAATTATCAGCAAAATATTCAGCCCAAAAAAATTTAATTAGGAGGAAGAGGCTACTCTACAATGTCACAGGACGGTTTCACCAACATTATCTGCAGGAGTCGTTTGAAATCTATTGGACTTATTTTTTATGGTGGATAACAACAGTCTATCAAAAATATTATTCAATATAATAAATTCCAAAATTACGAGGGTAGATTGGCTGGAGAAAAATAGAGAGGATCTCAGACAGTTGAACATCGGGGAGGACACCATGAAAAGCTTTTCGGGAAGCAATTGAACTGATGAAAAATAAGTAGTACCGAATAATTCTCAGTAATTTCACATTCAAAATAGTCTCTCCGGGGCCACTGAACACAATTAATGGCAACTTCACGTAATCTAAGAGTTTCGAAGTGATTTGCTGTGTAATTAGCGGAATGCCCGGCGTTGCTCGCAGGCTAGATGTAAAGGTTCTGATGTTTTATTCCGATTGATCGAACTGTCGCACTCATTATCCGTAACATGGATGCAGTTTTTGTGACGAAATGTAAACATTATTTTTTCACTGTTTTAAAGTATACGTGCGCAAGGTTTCTTCGAGAGGATAAGAACTGTAGATTTCGTCAAGTAGTTCAAGGGAGCGTGCACAAACTACGTGGCTCGGTCCGGGGTGGGGGTGGATTGGCTGGAAGGCTAAGCTGGGCTACGTGGGCGGAGGGGGAGTTTCAAGCCAGGTCACGTAGCTTTCCTTTCATAACATTTTTCATAGTTAAAATAAGGAACAGAACTCACAACAGCATGTGAATATTTATTTCCCTCTGTTAATTATGTCAGTATGAAATTTACAATAGTCTGACAAGAGTGAAAACGGTACAAAATGTCTTCTGGAATCAAAAGGGAAAAATGCTACGTGCTACGTGGTGGGTGGGTGGGGGGGGGGGGAGAGGATAGGCAAAATCCACGTAAGTAGGGCTACGGGGGGGGGGGGGGTGGTTCACAGGAGGCCAAAATAGAGCTACGTGGTTTATGCACGCCTCCCAAATAAAAACTGCGAGTTTGTGTGTCATCAGTCATCATACCAACTTTAAAACAATTTTTAAGCTTCAAACCGAGCGTTGTGGGTGAACGGTTAGCGTTCTGACCTCGCATTCGGGAGTACACAGGTTCAAATCCCCATCCGGGCTTCCGGATTTGGATTTCCCAGGGTTTCCCCAAATCACTTCAGGCGAATGCCGGGACTCTTCTTTAAAAAGTCCATGGCCGAATTCCTTCCCGTTCCTTGAACCCAGTCCTTTCCCGCCTCTGATGACTTCTACGTCGACGAGGCGTAATGCCAGAAGCATAAATTTACCTTAAGGTTGGGGGCGGGGATGATGTGGGAGAGGGTGTGGGTTATTTCTAAGCCTAATATAGATAGTTTGTTTTAAGGTACACGTGTGCAAAATGTCAGCAAGATCGGATAAAAACTGTGATTTGTATAAGGATTATTCAAATATATACTTTACGGATATCAATTTTTATACATATAGAGGTAGGTTGAAGCTAGCTGTTTGACGATTTACTCAATATGAGTTCGTGATTTAGTACTGGACGTATATTTTAACTTAATTTAAAAGGATCTTGTACATCGATCACAATTTCTCTACAATCATAATTTTTGCATCACAGGTAATTTATACTCTAAATTCTTTCAATATCTGACCTAATTTCTTCTGCTCCTTCCTCGATAAACATTTCTGTCAACTGAGGCGTTGGGTGAGCGGCAAGGCCTTGCTTTAATATTCAGGAGGACTTGGGTTCAAATCTCCACCCGACAATCGAGATTTTTCATGTTTTTCCGATATTCTAATACGCAAATACTGAGGTGTTTCCTTCGAAAGGTAATGGCCGAAATCTATCCTTTTCTTTCCCTCCCACTCCCTTACAATTTTCTAATGGCTTTGACGACTAACCTAAAGCCCCAAGAAAAGACTTCTCCATTTTTTGTACTGCTTTTCCAATTCTAAATTTTTCCTCACGCACCAAGACAATGTTTGTATTGCCTCTATGATTTTAACTTTATCCACCCATTTACCTCTACGTGTCGTATGTTCTGGAGAAATCCAGTGCTACGATATCTCTCTTCTCCATTTCATTTAAAATAGTTTGCATATACCGCTCTAACTGAGATTCACATCACTCCTGTTAAACGTGTTGTAGTCAAACAAAACCAATTTCTTTTGACCAATGTACTTGGAACAAAGTGTAGTTTCATCACAATCACAAGTGAATTGAATAATATTAATCATTTCATTTGCCATTATTGGCCGGCAGACCCCGAACGGTAATTCCATT